>JAKSZT010054419.1:5673556-5691254 GCA_026826555.1 Tolypeutes matacus | reverse complement strand
GGCAAATCTCTGTGTCCATTTTCTACCTTTCCTCTCATCCTTCTCCTTCTGTTCTCACTGGGATTTGATCCTCGGAACCTCCGATGTGGGAGAGAGGCATCCTACTGCCTGTGCCACCTTAGTTCCTGGTTTTTCAGCACATCTAGTTTTGGCTCTCCCTTGTGTCACTCTCCTGTTATGTCATCATTTTGCTGCATGGGTCGCGGGGCCTGGGAGGCTTACCTGCTAGCGGGGCCTGGTGGTGCACCTGCACATGGGGCTTGATGGCGCACCCACTTGAGGGGCCTTGTGATGCACCTGCTTGCAGGGACTGGTGGTGCACCCACACACAGGGCCTGGCGGTGCATCCTCTCGTGGGGCCTGATGGTGCACCTGCTCGTAGGAACTGGCGGCACACTCACACACGGGGCCTGGGAGGCTCATCCGCTTGCAGGGCCTGGCAGCACACTCGCACATGGGGCCTGGTGGCCCATGCACCTTCTATATTTTTCTTTTTTTGATTTTTATTGGGAGGTCCCGGGGATCGAACCCAGGCCCCTCCATGTGGGAAACAGATGCCCAACCATTTGAGCCACATTCATCCCCCTGCTATATCTCTTAAGGTTGACCAAAGATACCTAGAGTTACAGTCTTTTCCCATACAGGATGGTCATATAATAAATCAGTCTTGGTTTATCACCAGCATTCTAAAAACCAGACCTAGGGAGAAAACACTAGGTCTGGGGACACATGCATGGTTTCTAATATAGCAAATGTTTAGCCTACCCTGATTATCATGAAATCAGGACAGCAAGAATATTCTCATTCCTATTATTTTTCTTCTTTGATTTATCAATATGGTGTATTACACTGATTGATTTTCTTGTGTTGAACCACCCTTGCCTGCCTGGTATAAAACCCACTTGATCATGATGAATAATTCTTTAATGTGTTGTTGGATTTAATTAGCAAGTACTTTTTGAGGATTTTTGTGTCTGTATTCATTAGAGAAATGGATCCGTAATTTCCTTTTTTTCCGTAATATCTTTATCTGGCTTTGATATTAGGGTGATATTGGCTTCATAGAATGAGTTTGGTGGCATTCCTTCTTGTTCAGTTTTTTGGAAAAGCTTGAGTAAGATTGGTATTAAGTCTTCTTTGAATGCTTGGTAGAACTCACCTGTGAAACCATCTGGTCCTGGACTTTTCATTTTGGGGCGTTGTTTGATGACGATTTCAATCTCTTTACTTGTGATTGGTTTATTGAAGTGTTCTATTTCTTCTAAGATCAGAGTAGGTTGTTTGTATATTCCTAGGAATTTTTCCATTTCATTTACATTGTCTAGTTTTTTGGCATACAGTTGTTCATATTATCTGCTTATAATCTCTTTTATTTCTGTGTGGTTAGTAGTAATGTTCTTGTTTTCAATTTTTATTTATTTGCATCATCTCTTCTCTTTTCTTTGTCAATCTAGTTAAGGGTTTGTCGATTTTGTTAATTTTCTTGAAGAACCAACTTCTGGCTTTGTTAATTCTCTGTGGGTTTTTTTTCCTCAATATCATTTATTTTTGCTCTGATCTTTATTTCATTCCTTCTTCTTGCATTTGGAATACTTTGCTGTTCTTTTACTAGTTCCTCCAGCTGTGTAGCTAGGTCATTGATTTTAGCTCTTTCTTCTTTTTTAATGTAAGCACTGAGCGCTATAAATTTCTCTCTCAGCACTGCCTTTGCTGCATCCCATAGGTTCTGATATATTGTGCTGTCAATTTCATTTGTCTCAAGATATTTATTGATTTCTCTTGCAATTTCTTCTTTGAACTACTGATTATTTTAGTGTGTTGTTTAATCACTGTATATTTGTGAATTTTACCTTTTTAAACCTGTTGTTGATTTCCAGCTTTATTCCATTATGATCGGAGTAAGTGCTTTGTATAATTTTCTTCTTGTCAAATTTATTGAGACCTGCTTTGTGACCCAAATATGGTCTATCCTGGAGAAAGATCCTGTGTATCCTGCTGTTTGGGGGTGCAATGTTCTGTATATGTCTATTCGGTTTAGTCCATTTATCATATTATTCAATCTCTCTGTTTCTTTATTGATCCTCTGCCCAGAAGTTCTATCCAATGACGAGAGTGGTGTATTGAAGTCTCCAATTATTATTGTAGAGAAATCTATTTCACCCTTAAGTTTTGCCAATGTTTGCCTCATAAAGTTTGGGGCATCCTGGTTAGGTGCATATACATTTATGATTGTTATTTCTTCCTGGTATATTGCCCCTTTTATGAATATATAATGTCCTTCCTTGCCTCTTATAACAGTTTTGCTTTTAAGGTCTATTTCTTCTAATATAAGTATAGCTACTCTAGCTTTTTTTTGGTTACGGCATGTGTGGAATATCTTTTTCCAGCCTTTCACTTTTAATCTATTCGTATCCTTGGGTCTAAGATGAGTCAAATATAGACAACGTATAGATGGCTTAAATTATTATCCAGTATGTCAATCTGTGTATATTGATTAGTGAATTTAATCCATTAACACTCAGTGTTATTACTGTAAAGGCAGTTCTTTATCCATTTTGACTGTTGGGTTTATCTGTTATATTATATTTTAACCACTCTTTTTCCACTTTTAGTTACTTTTATGATATAAACTTCTTTTCTAGACTCTATTCCAAGCCTCTCTCTCCTGTCTTTTTTTTTTTTCAGGCTGTAGCACTCCCTTTACTATTTCCTGCAAAGCTGGTCTCTTAGTTACAAACACTCTCAGTTTCTGTTTATCTGTGGATATTTTAAACTTGCCCTCATTTTTGAAAGACAACCAAGATTCTTGGTTGGCAGTTTTTCTCTTGCAGTATGTTAAATATATCATACCACTGCCTTCTTCCCTCCATGGTTTCTGATGAGAAATCTGTACTTAATCTTATTTGGTGTCCCTTGTATGTGATGCATCACTTTTCTCTTGCTGCTCTCAGAATTCTCTCTTTGTCTTTGGCATTTGACATTCTGATTATTAAATGTCTCAGAGTAGGTCTATTCAGATTTATTTGAATGGGAGTATGTTGTGTTTCTTGGACACTGGTATCTATGTACTTCAATAGAGTTGGGAAATTTTCAGCCATTATTTCTTCAAATATTTGTTCTGCCCCCTTTCCTTGCTCTTCTCCTTCTGGGACACTCATGACATGTATATTTGTGCATCTCTTACTGTCATTTAGTTCCTTGACACCCTGTTCAATTTTTTCCATTATTTTGTTTATCATTTCTTTTGTATGTTCACTTTCAGAGTCCATGCTTTCAAGCTCACCATTCCTTTCTGTTGCCTCCTCAAATCTGCTGTTATATGCCACCAGTGTATATTTAATTGCATTTATTGTGCCGTTCATTCCCATAAGATCTACTATTTTTCTATGTATGCTTTCAAATTCTTCTTTGTGCTCACCCAGTGTCTTCTTTATATCCTTAATCTCTTTAGCTATCTCATTGAATTTATTAAGGAGATTTGAGTATCTCTGATCAGTTGTCTCAACTCCTTTCTGTCATCTGGAGATGTATCTTGTTCCTTTAACTGGGCCATATCTTCCTGTTTCTTGGTATGGATTGTAATTTTTTGTTGGTGTCTTGGCATCTGGCTTACTAGATGTATTTATTCTGGGCTCAGTTTCTCACTTTAGTTTAGGGCTTTCTTGCCCTTTCTCCCTTGCTGGTTGTATAGTAGGAGCCAAGGATGTAGTTGGTGCTATAAGCTGTGAAGGCTCAAGCTGTCCACGTTGCCCCAGAAACTGATGAAGCTTCTCCCACCTTTCTTCTCTGCCAGGGGTAGGGACAGAGCCACAGCCATGTGTAAAAATTCAAGTCATTTAGGCCAAGACTGTCTGTAGTTGCCCAGAGAGTGACTGATGAAGCTCATGCGCCTTCCACCCCTGCCTGGAGCATGGATGGTGCTGCAGGTGTGGGCAGAAAACTAAGCCATGCAGGTCAACACTGACTACAGTTTCTCATGTAGGCTGATGTTGCACTGGCCCCCCTCCTCCTCTGCCAGAGGTGGGGATGGAACCTCTGGAGTGCCCAATGATCTAATCCATGTGGGCGGAAAGCACCTACAGTTGCCCTGAGAGGCTGAGGGAATACTGTCCCTTGTGCCCTTTAAAGGGCAGGGATGGAATCGACGGTGCTTAAAAAATCAGTCTGTGCAGGCCAGAAACACCCGCAGTTGCCCGGAGAGGCTTAGGAAACACAGCTCCTCTCCTATCCTATTCTGGTGCGGGGATGGAGCCCCAGGTGTCCAACTCTTCAGTCTGTGCCAGCTGAAAGCACCTGCAGTTTTCTGGAGAGGCTGGTGCAGGTCCCTCCAGCTTCCTCTCTGCTGGAGGTGGGGCTGGGGCTTAGCCTAGAGCTGTAATCGCATCTGGGTGGAAGGAAGCAGGTCCCTATCAGCACTATGATTTTTCAATCAGCCCCGCTTCCTCTCATGCCTTGGGCAGAATTAAAATGGTGGCTACAGGCCTTTTTCTAACTTGGACAGGTTCAAACTTTAGCTGTTATTAGGATTATACTTTAGCCAGCTGAATTTATTAGTCAGTAGCTGAAGTCAGTACCCAACTGTCTCTTCCTCCCCCATTTTTTGGAAATGGAGCTTCCAACTCCAGCCATGGAAAAGCTCCCAAGGCGGTGCAAGTGGAGTATGGGCACTGGCCTCAGCAACGTGGCGTGGCATGCTCTACTCATGAATCTTCTCTGCGGGTGGGCAGTCTCCTCCTTCCATTCTTTCAAGGATGTTACAGGATGCTTTTATGGTCTCCTGGGGCCCCCAAACAGGTGATTTAGATAGCTCTGGGTGATTACTAACTGTCCTATAGGATGAGCTGACTCTTGTAGCTCCCTACTCTGCTGCCATCTTGCCCCTCCCCTGTATGCCTTAGTTTTAACAGAGTTTGGCTGGTGAGTTAAGAATAGACAGAATGGGGGAAGGACAGAAGCAAGGAGCCTGTTACCAGCTGTATTTTCTTGCCTCAAGAGTACTTAGTGACGTTGTCAGGGAACATTTTATCATGTTCATTTTGTGATTAAGACCGCTGAGACTCAGAGAGGTAAAAGGCATGCTCACAGTCACACAGTATAAAACAGAGCTGCATCTAGCACCCAGATCTTCAAATATCTATGAGAGCAGTAGCCAAATTTACAGAATCCAATACTACTTCAGGAAGATTTTTTAAGATTCCATGAAAGGACAGAGTCCCTGCTAAAATGCTGCTAAAGGTTTCTGAAAAATGTACCAGAAAGGATTGGGGGAAAAAAAGAAATAATTGGGATGAAGGCTGCTAACTGTGGGCCTGCATTGTCCTCCTTCCACCATTAGATGGCAATTTTCTATTTGTTAAGAAGAAAATGGTGCCAAAGTTTAAGG
The DNA here is from genome assembly GCA_026826555.1 of Tolypeutes matacus. NCBI lineage: Eukaryota > Metazoa > Chordata > Mammalia > Cingulata > Chlamyphoridae > Tolypeutes > Tolypeutes matacus. The sequence goes on along the minus strand of JAKSZT010054419.1, from coordinate 5,685,871 downwards.
GGCAGTAGACAGAAATGGAGGAATTAGGAACTAAAACTAATGAATGAGTGGATTAGGGCTTTTCAAAAAACAAAATCTAACTGATCAGATACATGTGTGTGTTGGTGAAAGATCTGAATTTGGAGAGTAGAATGTACAAAAATTTTTGACACAGCTGACTTAGCACAAATTAAAATTATGATTTTTCAAACAGCAAGTCTTAAAGAAATGTTCTTAAAATTGATTCAGTGAGGGGCAACTAGCAGTCTTTTAAATAAAAAGAACAGAATAATACAGAATAAAACAGAATATAGAATGTCTGAATATATCATACATAGTATGTCCAGACTTAATTTGTGAAACTTTTGTCTGTTTTTATAAATATATGCATGTACTAAGGTACAGTATAAAAAGTATTTTTAAAATTTATCATGGGTATGGTCAAAATAAGTTTTAAAGACACTGGACTAGATGATGTGTAAATGAGCAGAAAGATTTTCCTACTTGAGTCACATATGATTTTGTAGAGGTGTTTGTCTTGGTTATAAATTTTCTTTTTTTTTTTTTTTTTTTTTGGTCTCAGGGCCAGAGTCTGATATTCTATATCTCAGACCTAAGACAAGAAAAGACCTGAACCAACTGAATGTCCTGCCACTTTCCAAATGGAGTTCTTGGGTTCAATTCAGTTCTTCACAGAGGAAAGTACATAAGTTCTTATGCCAAATGTATCTGCATTCTTATAGTTACTACATCATTTTAATAAAGGTGTGATTTGGGCTTAGTTCTTTAAACCCTCCAAGATGTAATTACCTCATCTATTAATTTGGACTAATAATATCTTTCTTGAAATGCTGATGTAAAGATTAAATGATATAATTATCTAAAAATCCTAGCAGTCAATAAATCATTGCAGTTTTTCCTGTTGTGATTGCTGTTAATGTGTTATACATTCATTTGTGGCTGATAGAATTTCTGCTTTCCTTCAAAGGTGTACGTGTTCACTGGGCATGGTTAAGGGGTAGTCAAAGGGTGGAAAGTGAGAATGAGAAGAGAAGCTAAAAGGTCAGAATAATTTGATTGAATGTAGAAAGGTTTGGCTAGGGGAAGCGGCTGTGGCTCAATCAGTAGGGCTCCCGTTTACCATATGGGAGGCCCTGGGTTCGGTTCCCGGGGCCTCCTGGTGAAGGCAAGCCCGCCCGCACGGCGTGGTTGGCTGACCCAGCGAGCACAAGCAGCAAGGGGGGCATAAATGAATAAATAAATAAAATCTTAAAAAAAAAAAAAAAAGTTTGGCTAGGACAGGGAGATGGTTGTCACATAGCTGTGTGATGCAACACTAGTTCAAGAATATAAGAGGTTGAGTAGTAAATGGACCAGAGAGGTAAATTTTAACAAAAAGAGAAAATCATACAAATAACTGAAGAAAACATGCATGAATTCTTTTTTATAAGATTTGAGATAATTATAGATTCACATGCAGTTGTAAGAAATAATACAGAGCAAGCCTGTGTACCCGTTACCCAGTTCACCAATGGTAATATTTTGCAAAACTATAGTACAAAACTGCCACGAAGACACTGACATTGATACAGTCAACTTGCAGAACATTTCCATCAGCACAAGGATTCATCAAGTTGCCCTTTTTATAGTCATACCCTCCTCCCTCCTCTAACCCCCTCTCCTGTCCCTGATTCCTGGCAACTACTAGACTGTTCTTCATCTTTATAATTTTGTCATATCAAGAATGTTATATAAATGGAAACATACAGTATGTGACCTGTAGGGATTGACAGTTTTTACTAAATATAATTGCCTTGAGATCCATCCAAGTTATTGCTGTATCAATAGTTCAGAGATGAATCCCATTTGATCATGGTGTATAAATCTATTTTTTTTTTTAGAGTAGGCAAGGGAGTAAAGAGTTTATTAAGAAAAAAGAAAATAAGAAAAGTACACGGTCCAAGGCATGGACCGCAGGTGTACTGCAGGGTGAGTTGTGCCTGTATAATTCTTTTAATATGCTATTGGATGTGGTTTGTTAGTATGTTGTTGAGGATTCTTGCATTTACATTCATAAGAGATATTGGTCAGTAGTTTAGGGTATTGCTCAAGTCTTGTATTTCCTTATTGATCTTCTGACTAGATGTTCTATCCATTATTGAAAGTGGTGTATAAAAATCTCATACTATTAATGTAGGACCATCAATTTCTTTCTTCGAATCTGTCAGTATTTGCTTCATAAATTTGGGGGCTCTGCTGTTAGGTGCATATATATTTATAATTGTTATATATTGTTGAACTGTCCCCTTTATCAGTATATAATAACTGTGTTTGTCCCTCCCAGATGTTTTTTACTTAAAGTGTATTTTATCTGATATTAGTATAGCTACCCCAGCTCTGTTTTGGATACTACTTGCATGGTATATTTTTTTCCATCCTTTCACTTTCAACCTTCTTATATCTTTGAATTTAAGATGAGTGTCTTGCAGACAGCATAGAGTTGGGTCATGCTTTTTTATCCATTTTACCAATTTCTGCCTTTTGACTGGAGAGTTTAATACATTTACATTTAAAGTCACTGGATAATGCAGGACTTTCTTCCATCATTTGCTATTTAACCTTGATAAGTCTTTTTTGTCAATTCTTTTTTGTCAATTCTTCTGTTAATATCTACTATCATATTTATTTGATTTTTTTGTGTTGTACCATAGAGAGCCTTCTTTTTCTATCTGGATATATTTTTCATCTATTTTCCTTGTTGTTACCATGGGGTTAAAATTTAACATCCTAAATATATAACAAGCATATTTGGTTTGCTAGCTTAACTTCAATAGCATACACATATACTTTCCTTATACCCCACTGTTCCCCTACCTTCTTTGTTTGTACTTGTTACTACTTCTATCTTTGTACAGTGTATGTACAAAACCAAAGATTTATCATTATTGTTATGCATTTGCATTTTAGCACCTGTAGGAAGTAAGAAATGGAGTTACATACCAAATAATACACTACAATAATACTGGCATTTATAATTACCAGACTGGTTCCCTTTTACTGCAAGTCTTTATTTCTTTATGCTGCTTTGAACCACTGTCTACTGTCCTTTCCTTTCAGTCTGAAGAACTCCCTTTAGCATTGATTGTAGGGCAGGTCTAGTGGTGATGAACTCCCTCAGCTTTAGTTTATCTGAGACTGTCTTAATCTCTCCCTCATTTTTGAAGGAAAGTCTCACCAGATATAAAATTCTTGGTTGGCAGTTGTTTTCTTTCAGCACTTTAGTTACTTAAACTCACTGCCTTCTGGACTCCATGGATTCTGATGAAAAATTTGCATTCAATCCCGTTGGGACTCCCTTGTACATAACATGTTGTTTTTTTCTTGCAGCTTTCAGAACTCACTCCTTGTCCTTTGCATTTGATAGTATGATCAATATATGACAGGATGTATTTTTCTTCATGTTTATCCTGTTTAGTGTTCTCTGGGCTTATTGGATGTTCATAGTCATGTCTTTTGCTAAGTTTGGGAACTTCTCTGTCATTATTTCTTTGAATATTCCTCCTGCCCCTTTCTCTCTTTCTTCTCCTTCTGGGACTCTCATAATGTATATATTCATATACTGCTTGATGGTGTATCAGAGATGTCTCGGGCTATTATTGCTTTGTATAGTTCTTTTTTCTTTCTGCTCCTCAACCTGACTCATTTCAAGTGCCTTGTCTTCCAGTTCACTGATTCATTCTTCTGCCAGCTCCGATCTGCTCTTGAAACCCTCCTGGGCATCAGTCATTTCAAATATAGTGGTATTCAGCTACAATAGTTCTGTTTGGTTCCTTTTAAAATTTTCTATTTCTTTAATTAGATTCTCATATTGCTCCTTTATTGTTTCTTCACATCCTTTATTTCTTTCTCTGTATTTTCCTTTATCTCCTTGAGCATTTTTAAGATTATTTTCTTAAGGCTTTGTTCAGTATGTCTACTTTCTGGTCTTCTTCATTGGCATTTTCTGGATTTTTATCCTCTTCCTTTGGATAGGCCATCATTTCCTGCTTCTTTGTTTGTGTTGTACTCTTTTGTTGCACACTGTACAATTTAATATTTTAAAATGTCAACTATGAGATTTACTCCCTGAAATTTCTGTTTCCTGGTTTTGTCACCAACTAGTAATGAAACAGATTTTCTTGAGGTTCTGCCCTCCTATCAGGAAGGTCTGCCCAAGGTGAATGCAGTGTACAGGGTTTTCCTTGTCTTTCTGGGCCTGTGTCTTGTCCTGTGCTTTTGCTTGTCAGTTGTTTTGGAGTTCCCCTATTTACAGGAGTTTGGTTGCCCCTCTGTATCCCAGGGCACAGACTTCCCTCTCCTGGATGTTTGAAGCCAGCAGGCCTTTGTCCCAGAATGTCCACCTCTATAGTTTTTTATACTCCTTTCATTGTCTCTAGCTGCTTTTGCCTGGAGGGCAAATCCTGGGAGGAATGGCATACCAGAGGGGACTTTTCCAAGTCAGTCTTTCCCATCCAAAACAGGGATAGTGACCCCTAAAAGGGGTGCAGACTGGCTCCAAGGTGCCCTGGGGAGGGTGTCAATAAGGGCACTAAGAACATCCATGGCTCCCCAAAGCTGAGCTTTCTTGGCCTGTCCAGCAAATGCAGCCTTTAATGAACTGTCCCCTGCAGCCCTGGGGAAATGTAGCATCTTTAAGTCTCCTCTACTATAGCTTTTTTCTGGAGTGGGTTGAAACAATGGCCACCTTCAGAGCTGGGATCCCAGTGATCTGAAGTTGCTAATCAAAAGCCATGATCAAGGAAATGGATATGGCTCAAGTGATTAGGCTCTCATCTACCATATGGGAGGTCCAGGGTTCGATTTCCCGGGCCTCCTGATGAAAAGTAAGCTGGCCTGCACAGTGAGCTGGCCCAAGCAGAGAGCTGGTCCACACAGGAGTGCTAGCCCACACAAGAGTGCTGGCCCACACAGAGTGCTGGCCCACGTGGAGAGCTGGTGCAACAAGATACTGCAACAAAAAGAGACACAGAAGAGAGACAACGAAAGATGCAGCAGACCAAGCTGCTGAGGTGGCACAAGAGACTGAGCAGCCTCTCTCCACTCTGGAAGGTCCTAGGATCGGTTCCCAGTGCTGCCTGGGGAGAAGACAAGCAGACACAGAACACACAGCAAATGGACACAGAGAGCAGACAGCAAGTGCAAAACAATGGGTAAGGGGCAATAAATAAATAAATAAAATCTTAAAAAAAAAACACCATGATCAGTAATCAGCTGTGTCCACCCCTAGTCCTGGGAAAGAGGATTTTTATATTCCTTACTGTCACCAATGAGCTATCCAGGGACTGGACCCCACGGCAGCTTGCCATGAGAGTGGAGGATGGGTCAAGTAGCCACTATGTGTGGAGCAAGCAATTTACTGTTCTTTGTTCTCATTTATACACCTCTTTCCTACTCTTTCTTGGATGCTGTACATTGTTCTTCTGGCTTCTGGAGTATTACAATAGTTTTTTCAGACAGAGTTCCTTTCTGTTAAATAGTTGTTCTGGTGGAAGGCGTGAGTCCTGGAGATCCCTACTCTGCCACCTTCCCACAATCCCCTGGTTCTTTCCTTTTTATTACTAAGTAGTACTCCATGGTATGGATGTACCACACTTTGTTTAACCATTCACCCATTTAAGGACATTTGGGTTGTTTCCAGTTTTTGGCTATTATGAGTGAAGCTGATATGATCATTTGTGTATAGGTTTTTGAGTGAACATAAATGTTCATTTCTCTGAGATAAAAGCCCAAGAGTACAATTGCTGGGTTGTTTGGTAAGCACATGTTTGTTTTTAAAGAAAATACTTCACCCTTTTATAGAGTGGCTGTACCCATTTCCATTTGCATGAGTAATGTATGAGTGACCCAGTTTCTCTGTATGCTCACAGACATTAGGTGTTGTCACTATTTTTAAAAAGATATATTTTATTTATTTATTTCTCCCTACCCCCTTGTTGTTTGCATTTGCCGTGTGTTTTTTGTGTGCTGGTCTTTTTAGGAGGCACCGGGAACTGAACCCAGGACCTCTGATGTGGGAGGGAGGTGCCTAATCACTTGAGCCACCCCTGCTTCCTGCTTTGTTGTATCTCTCATTATGTTTTTCTCATGTCTCTTGTTGCATCATATGGTTGCATCAGCTCACTGCCCCTGCCCATCACGTCAGCTCGCTATCTTGCTCATCTTCTTTAGAAGGTACTGGGAACTGAACCTGGGACCTCCCATGTGGAGGCAGGAGCTCAGTTGCTTGAGCCACATCTGCTTCCCACTATTTTTTTAGTATATCCATTCTTATAAGTTTGTAGTGATATCTCATAGTGGTTTCAATTTGCATTTTCCTGATGACTGATGATGTTGAACATACTTTCATGTGGGTTTTTTTTTTTTTCCATTTTCATATCCTCTTTGGTAAAATATCTATTAAGATATTTTGCCCATTTTCTCATGAATTGTTTTATTCTTTACTGTTGAGGTTTCAGAGTTTTTTATGTATTCTATATACTAGTCCTTTGTCAGATATGTGGTTTGCAAATATTTTCTCCTGATTTTTTGTTTGTTGTTTCACCTTCTTAAGAGGGTCTTTCATGGAGCAAATTTTTTAATTTTGATGAGGTCTAATTTATTAGTTTCCTTTTTATGGATCTTGCTTTGGTGTAAAGTCTAAGAACTCTTTGGCCAGCCCTAGATCACAAAGATTACCTCCTGTTTTTTTTTTTTCCTTAAAGTTTTATACTTTTACATTCAGGTCTATGATCCTTTTTGAATTTATTTTGTATAAGGTGTGACATTTAGGTCAAGGTTCATTAATTTTTTTGGATGTCGACTTGTTCCAGCACCATTTGTTGGAAAATCTAATATTCCTCTGTTGAATTGTTTTTCACCTTTGCTAAAAAGCAGATGAGCATGTTTATGTAGATTTATTTCTGCATTCTCTATTCTGTTCCATTGATATATGTGTCTATTCCGCTACCAATATCACACTGCATTGATTAATATATCTATATAGTAAGTCTTAATATTAGGGAGAATGATTCAATTTATACTTCTTTTTCAAGATTGTTTTAGCTATTGCAGAACTTGTGCCTTTCCACTTTAGAATAAGCTTTCTTATGTCTAAAAAAGCCCTAGTTGATGTTTTGATAAGAATTGCATTAAGCCTGTAGATCAATTTGGGGAAAATTAACATCTTTACTATGTTGAATGTTCCAATCTATGAATATGGCTTTATTTCTTTCATCAGCATGTAATTTTCAGCATACAGATCCTGAACAAGCTTTCTTAAGTGTGCACCTATTTCATTTCTTTGTAGAGACAGTAAATGGTATTATGTTTTGAATATTTGTTTCTACATGTTTGTTAGTATATAGAAACATGATTGATTTTTGTGTGTTGATTGTGTACCCTATGACCTTGCTGAACTCAATTATTATTTCTAGAATTTTTTTGTAGGCTCCTTAGGATTTTTATATAGATAATCATGTCATCTCCACATAGGAATGGTTTTATTTCTTCCTTTCCAATTTGTATGCCTTTTATTTATTCTTCTTGCTTTATTGAAGTAGCTAGAAATTCCAGGACTATGTTGAATAAGAGGGGTGAGGGTGAGAGTGAGTGCCCCTCTTTTCCTGATCTTAGAGGGAAAACATTCAATCTAACCAAGAATGATGTTAGAGGTAGGTTTTGTTGTCGATGTTCTTTATCAAGTTGGGGTACTTTCCTTCTATTCCTGTTTTCTGGAAGTTTTTTATCATGAATGAGTGTTGCATTTCATCAAATGATATGATCATATGATTTTTCTTCTTTAGCCTGTTGATATCATGGATTACATTGTTTTATTTTCAAATGTTGAACAAGCCTTTTATAATTGGAATGAATCTCATTTGGTCATGGTGTATTAGTCTTTTTATATATTGCTGGATCAGATTTGATAATATTTTTATTGAGGATTTTTGTGTCTAAGTTAATGAGAGAACTTATTGTTTGTTTGGTTTTGGTGTCAGGGTAATACTAGCCTCATAAAATGAGTTGGAAAATATTCCCTCTTCTGTTATTTTCTGGAGGAGTTTGTGTAAAATTGATGTTAATTTTTCTTTAAATATATTGGTAGAATTCTCCAGTGAAATCACTTGGGCCCGAGAATTCTTTTGCAGGAGATTTTAAATTGTGAATTCATTTTTAAATGGTTATGGGAGGAGAAGCTTGGGACATCTATCTGCGCGGATCAGCGGTGTGGACCGAACGGTGGAGATTCGTGAGTTTTGAGGCTGCCGGTGGAGGTTGGCACAGGCAGCTGAGCCCCGCGGTTAGGGAAAAAAAAAAAAATTAAATTAAACGGCCATTTGGAGCCGCGGGCGGGGCGAAAAAGTTTTATTTTCTGGGGATCTGGCTGCCTGGCGCCCCTTGGACCTTGTGTGAACAGAGCAAATGAGCTAATCAGCACCCGGTGAACCGGAGGGGAGATTTTGGTCGGGAAACGCAGCTGATTTCCCTAGCCACCCAGGGATAAGACCCGGGCCGCTGCGGAGCCAGGAGGAAGGGACACATCCCAAAAAAGGGAGGGTTCTGTTGGAAGACAGGGAAGGGTATTTTATATTTTTAGACATCGATCTGGCTGCCTGCACCGCCCCATAGCTTTGGGGAGCAGATAAGCCGACCTGAAGCAGCATCAGGCTGAGAGCAGACGCGAATCTGCACTCAAACTGATTTACTGAGCAGCCCGGTGACGCTCGAGCTCGGTGCCAGAAGGGGCGGAATCCGCCGCCTTTAGCACTCCTCACTGACTAACATCAGAGCTTCAGCTAACCTGGGGAGTCCGGAAAGTGGGACGTGCTTGATTAATTTCCACGGGCCCAGCAAGGGTCCCTTCCGTAAGGGGGTTGGTCTAGAGGAGGAATTATTTTGGGTCCTGCATTTGGCTAAAAAAATAAAAATTAAAAAAAAAAAAAAAGTGAGGTCACCTCAACAAATGAAAAATAAATTCTTTTTAATTTAGTTTAATAGCTAAAAGCTGCTTCAGGACCTGCATATAGAACCCTGTGGGGAAATTCATTGATAAACACAAGTAGGCAGGAAGGATCCACGTGGACCCTAGGGGAATCATTGACCCCCCTTAGCTCTGTTTGACTGCTTGCCTGTGTGGATCTTTGGTTTCTCTCTGTTACTTTCTGGTCTATTGCTATTATTTCCTTTTTCCTCCCCCCTTCCTTTTTCCTTCTATATATATTTTTTAAATAGGTGCTGCCAGCTTGTCGCTTCTTTGCTGGGCTTCTTATTCAGTAATTTCCCACTCGCTGTATCTATTGATTCTGTATTACAAACTATCGCTTATCCTTCCTGCATCTTTCTGCATTCTGTTTTCTGTTGTGGCTCTTAGAGACAACATTTTTTCATAGGCCCACAACTTAAGGGTGTCAATTTCTGTCCCATCTATTTTGTTTTCTTCTTCTTCTTTTTTCTTTTTCTTTTTTATTAGTATTAACTTTTTCCTTTCAGACCTTTCTTTACTATTTCTCTCCCTCCTCATAATTCTAGCCTTCTAAATCACAATATATAAATATTCCTCCATTTGTTTTCCCAGTCCATTGTAGGAACTCCATATTTTTTCCTAGTACTCTACACTGCCTACACAAGTTAAATATTCATCACATTAAGTCTCATTTTGCCCATCTTCTAACTTTTATCAATATTTCTATTATCCTTCTCCCTTCCTTACATCTTTTGATTACTCTGGCCCTAACCTTTTGCCTTCAAGGGAACATAGAAAGAAGTAAGGAAATAAAATAAGAAGAAAAACTGCCAAAGAGAATACTTAACTCACACGCAGAACCAACAGCTAAATAATATTCTGGAGCATAGAGAAAAACTAATCAACTGAACAAACCCATCAAGATAATATGATGACCAGAGGGCAACAGAAAAATACAAATGACTCTGAGAAACTGGAAAACATGGACCAGTCCAATGCACAAAATAAAAGCCAGGAAGCAATGCAATACATCGAACAACTAATCAAAGCTATCCAAACAAATATCATGGACCAACTTAAAGAACTGAAGGAAGAGATTAAGGATATAAAGAAGACACTGGGAGAACATACTGAAGAAATAGCTAACACACCTAAAAAGGTAATGGATATGATGGCGAACAAAGACACAAGTCAAGAAATGAAAAAGACGCTGGACTCACATGGCAGCAGAATTGAACAGGCAGAGGAAAGAATTAGTGATATGGAAGACAATACAGTTGAAATCAAAGAGATTGTAGAAAACATAGACAAAAAGATAGAAAAAATCCAGTATGGTCTCAGGGAATTAACCAATAGTGCTAGACGCACAAACATACGCATTATGGGCCTCCCAGAAGGAGAAGAGAAGGGAAAGGGAACAGAAGGAGTGTTGAAGGAAGTTATGGCTGAAAACTTCCCAACTCTATTGAGAGAGATGGATGTGCAGATCCAGGAAGCACAGCGCACCCCAAATAGTATAAATCCCAACAGGCCAACTCCAAGACATATACTTGTCAAATTGTCCAATGCTCAAGACAAAGAGAAAATACTCAAGGCAGCAAAAGAAAAGAGAACCATCACATACAAGGGAAGCACAATAAGATTAAGTGCTGATTTCTCAGCTGAAACCATGGAGGCAAGAAGACAGTGGTATGACATAGTCAAAACACTAAAAGAAAAAAACTTGCAGCCACGAATTCTCTATCCAGCAAAATTGGCATTCAAAAATGATGGAGAGTTCAAAATATTCACAGATAAACAGCAATTAAGAGAGTATGTCAAGAAGAAACCAGCACTTCAAGAAATACTAAAGGAATCTCTACAAGTTGAAAGGAAAAAACAAAGGAGAGAGAGTTGGAGGAGAGTTTAAAAACAACTGAAAAGTCAAAAAGAGAAACAAAACAACATATGACATACATTAACCCAAAGAAAAAATGACTGAAGTAAGAAATTTGTTACGAGTAATAACACTGCATGTTAATGGATTAAATTCACCAATCAAAAGACACAGATTGGCAGAATGGATAAGAAAAGAAGATCCATCTATATGCTGTCTACAAGAAACCCACCTTCGGCCCAGGGATTCAATGAGGCTGAAAGTGAGTGGCTGGAAAACCATTTTACAAGCTAACAATAGCCAAAAAAGGGCAGGAGTAGCTATTCTAATATCAGAAAAAATATACTTTCAATGCAAAATGATTGTAAAAGACAAAGATGGACACTACATATTAGTAAAAGGAGTAATCTCTCAAGAAGAGAGAACAATCATCAACATTTACGCACCTAATCGAGGTGCCTCAAAATACGTGCGGCAAACTCTGGAAAAACTAAGAGGAGAAATAAATTCTTCTACAATTATAGCAGGGGACTTCAACACACCACTATCATCATTAGACAGAACATCTAGGCAGAGAATCAATCAAGAAACGAAGGCACTCAACAATACATTAGAAGATTTGGACTTAATAGACATATACAGAACACTACACCCAAATACAGCGGATTTACATTCTTCTCCAGTGCACATGGAACATACTCCAAAATAGACCACATGCTAGGACACAAAACAACACTCAATGAATTCAGAAAGATTGAGATTATACAAAATAACTTCTCTGACCACAACGGAATGAAGTTGGAAATCAATAAGGGCCAGAGAAACAGCTTAGGCACAAGGATATGGAAGTTAAACAACACAATCTTAGACAAACAGTGGGTCAAAGAGGAAATTTCAAAAGAAATCAGTAACTACCTTGAAACTAATGAAAACAACAACACAACATATCAAAACCTATGGGATGCAGCAAAAGCAGTCCTGAGAGGGAAGTTCATAGCCATAAATTCATATATTAAAAAAGAAGAAAGAGCTAAAATTGAAGACCTAACTGCACACTTGGAGGAATTGGAAAAACAACAACAAACTAAACCTAAAGGAAGTACAAAGCAGGAAATAACAAAGATTAGAGCAGAACTAAATGAAATAGAGAATAAGAAAGCACTGGAAACAATAAACAAAACCAAAAGCTGGTTCTTCGAAAATATCAACAAAATTGACAAACCCTTAGCCAGACTAACAAAGAAAAAGAGAGAACAGATGCAAATACATAAAATGAGGAATGAGCAAGGTGCTATCACTACTTACCCCACAGAAATAAAGAGTATCATAAGAGGATACTTTGAAAAATTATATGCCAACAAGAATGACAATTTAGAGGAAATAGACAAGTTTCTAGAAACCCACAAACAGCCGACATTGATGAAAGAAGAAATAGATGAACTCAACAGCCCAATTACAA
>JAKSZT010054419.1:5625098-5658556 GCA_026826555.1 Tolypeutes matacus | reverse complement strand
ATGCATATATATTTATATATCATTTTGCAAATGTTTGTATGTATTTTGAGAATTTTGATTTTTACCCATAAAAAAAAAAAAAAAAATTCAGGGCCCATTGTTCACAAAGCAGGACTAAATGGCCACTAAAGTTACTAAAATATAAAGCTTTTCCTTTCTTCTGCAGTCTTTCTCTTTCTTGACTTGTCATGGTGTTTTTGCATTTACTATATAATGTTATTCCAAGTAAAAAAAGATGAAAATTTTAAATTAGCAGGAATTTTACCTTTCATATTTATATTGTGTAATGTTAGATTAAAAAGAAAACACGAGAGCATTTAACTCGTATGTAAAATAACTGAAATTTCACAATTCATATTTTGTGACTCATCTCCAGAGAGTTGTCTTGAGCTGGCCAGATGAGATAAACACAAACCAGATTCAGAAAGTTTAAAGGGGGAAGAAAGGGCCTCTCTAGGTATAGAGTGGACCCAAGAGAGTACTCCCAGACACGGTTTACTCTTGGGACAGGTGTAGGCCCTCACAGGGGCATGTGTGCACTGGCTCAGGCCTGACAGTAGGTTTCCCCTCCTGCCAGCCACTAGACTGAAGTGATGTGCTCCAGTCCGGGCAGGAAATCAAGCCAAGCATCTCCCTTTCCCACTAACCTGCTGCCCTAATCCACAGTGAATGGGAGACCTCTAAGCATATTGTAACTTCCATGTTAGTTCATACTGAGTACCTGGATCTGTGGTGGGTGAGAGGCTACCTCTGCCTAGTCATCTGCTGAATGCACTATGGCACTGTCAGCCCAGGTGGGGATGCCGCCACCATTATCCCGTTGGACTCCAGTTACAAAATATAAATGCAAAAATAAAATGGCTAAGAATTTCAAGATAGCCACTACAGAGCATTAAACCCATAACACAAAGTCCTTTTTAAGCATGAACAACTGTGTGACTGCACTAGTTGCATATCCATGAAGTTGGCCTTGCATATTTCCTAGCACTGTTCACTGCCCTGGCCTAGAAGCAATAAAATTCTAGGAGTAATAAGCACACCTTCAACCCAGATCTTGGTTTCTAAATACCATTTCCTAATAAAAGGAAACAGTGCTTCTTGGAAAAATGGATTATTCTTTCTTGGGTACAAAGTAGAAATTGAAGCTGGGGCTTCTTATGCCAGAAAACAAGAAAACACAGAAAGACCAATGGGATTGTTTTAAAAGGACAGGGGAGCCAACTTAAAGGGATTCCTACTGATCAAATTTGGGACAATTGAGCATCAAGAAAAATAATGACTGCATTTGCTTATAACCATTGAGTAAATCATGAGTCCATCATTATGCTAAAAAAAGTAAAGCAAGGAAACTCATTAGTGGTTGAAGATGACTATATACCAACACCTTATTCTGAAAATTGGTAAAGGGAAGAATCAAGCATTTACCCTGATTTTTTAGGAAGAACTGTATGTAGTTCACCCATTTGATCCTCCTTTTAGAAGGATGCCAGCTAACAATTGAAAATATTTTTTTTAAACAAAATCATCATTTTATCATTGTCCATATAAATAACCAATTCCAGCAAGGACTGTCAATGAATGCTAAAACAACTGGGTGACAAATTGATGGAGGCAGCATACTTATGCCAAAGTATTACCCCTCAAGTTACTTGTTAATTAAAAAAGAGAAAACTTAGCTTGGGTGTCATTACTTTAACCCAGTGATCACATATAACATCATTATGTGCCTCTTGATGTGTTGTATTATGAAGTACACAGCATAACTTATGAAGTATTCTTGCCAAAAATGTTGAACCTGAATTTAATCAAGCCTCTAGACCTATCTTGCAGTTGACAAGAAATCCAAGAGATAAAGGAACGATTTAACCACCACCACAAGGAAATAATCAGACAAATCTAGGTTGCGGGACTTTCTACAATGTCTCTTTAAAAAGACAATGTCAATTTAAAAACAGCAATAGGAGGATTGTTCTAAAATGTCTGAACTGTGATTGGATGCTGGCTTAAAAACAAAAATGCCATAAGATATTTGGTGGAAACTGGGAGCTTTGGATATGGATGTGTATTCTGGATATTGAATGATATTAGAGAATTATTGCTAATGTTCTTAGGGATGGTAATGCTATGGAAGAGAATGAACTTATATTAGGAGAGGCAGGTTGAAGTATTTGGGGTGAAGTGCCATGGTATCTCCAATTTACTTTTTTAAAAAATTTATTTTATTTATTGATTTATTCTCCCCCCTGAACCCCCGTTGTTTGCGCTTGCTGTCTGCTCTCTGTGTCCATTCACTGTGTGCTCTCTGTGTCTGCTTGTCTTCTATTTAGGAGTCACTGGGAACCGAACCTGGGACCTCCCAAGTGGGAGAGAGGGGCTCAATCGCTTGAACCACCTCTGCTCCCTGCTTTGTTGTATCTCTCATTGTGTTTCCTCTTTGTGTCTCCTTGTTGTGTCATCTTGTTGCGTCAGCTTGCTGCGTCAGCCCATCACACCAGGTCGCTGTCTTGCTCATCTTCTCCAGGAGGCGCCAGGAATTGAACCTGGGACCTCCCATGTGGTAGGTGGGAGCTCAATCACTTGAGCCATATTCGCTTCTCTCCAATTTACTTTCAAATAAATCAGCAATATTTGTATATATACAAATTTGTATATGTAGTTATTGTTATGGATTGAATCATGTCTCTCACCAAGACATGTTCAAGTCCTAACCCCTAGTCCTGTGGATGTGAATCCATTTGTTGATAAGATCTTTGAAGATGTTATTAGTTAAGATGAGGCCAAGTTGAATCAGGGTGGGCCTTAATCAAATATGACTGGACTCCTTATAAGCAGAGGAAATTTGGACACAAGAGGAGGAGGCAGATGGGAGGAGAGATGGCCATGTGATGTGGTGGAGGCAGAGACTGTGCAAGTCACCACCAGATCTCTACAGACTTCAGAGAGCACAAGCTGCCAACACCTTGATTTTGGACTTTTAGCCTCCAAAATGGTGAGACAATAAATTCCTGTTGTTTTAACCAACTTGTCTTTCATACTTTGTTATAGCAGCTCTGACAAACTAAGACAGTTGTATATATAAGATTAAGCAAATATACCGAAAAGTTAGCATTTGTTGAATCTAAGTGGCGGGTAATGAGGTGTTCATTATACTATTCTTTCATCTTTTCTGTATGTTGGAAATTTTTCATAATAAAAAGTTGATATCAAATGAAGAAAAAAATGTTTTTTGTTTGTTTTTAAAGAGAAAATTTTGTCCACCTGTCTACTGACTATAGATCATTAAAAAAAAGTCCAACAGGCTTAAGGTGTAGAAGATGAAAATTGAGTTAGTGAAAAAGAAAAACTTACCATCAGTGTTGTTAAACAGTTGGACTGGCTTCCAAGAGATTCCATCATTGAAAGTCTTTATTAATGTGATTTGGAGGCTCGGACACAAAGGCTCTCCATCAAAAATGATTTGAAGGCCTGCAAAAGACCTGCTGACACCCAAATATCTTCCCCACTGGCTTCCCTTGTGGTTTGAAATTCCTGTGACCCCGGTTAATTTTTAGGAATAAAGTCTTACCTCACTATGTGGGGTCCTTTTTAAAATGCAAATCTGGGAGGGGTACATGGGCCCATTAAATAGGGACAATTGTGTGATGAGCCCGCACCTGCCCATTGGCCCTCAATAGCTGATAGCTCCATCCCCAACCCCTTAACACTGCTGAAATTGGACAATGTGTGCTCTAAGAGACTTCTTAGGTGACGATACCATTTCAAGGAAGCTTATTTTCTGTGAATAAAATGAGGTGCATGAGGTCATTGCTGCCTTTACTTTGTAAACTGGGTGGCCTCTGAAGGCTTCTTAAAACACTTCAAAGGAAGCCTCCTCAACTCTTCCAGCACCCTGGCTTCCCTTTGTAACTGAATTCTAACTGACCCTAAAGCTTTTCACTGAATGAAGAGTTTCCAAGGGGTCTAAAAAATACCTGAGACAATTAGAGAAATGAAAACCAGGAGGTCAAGATGAATTGACCCTTGGCTGGGGATTTACATAAATAGGTCCTAACCTCTGGCTGTGAATAAAAGATAAATGCCCCAGTAGGGTCAGAACTGCAGTTCAAGGGCATTTGCAGGGCCAAGCCCCGCTTCTCTGCTATGTCAGGAATTCCAGGAATGCTACTGATCATTGTGTGTTGGCAGAGCACATGGGGTTGCAGCCAGGCTAACAGAAACCCAGCCCTTCCCACTGGGTGAAACTGCGGCTCTCCCACACAGCAACCTGCAAGTTGAGAGCGTGGGAAAGTGTGCAGGATCCAGAAGTAATGCCTTCTAAAATGGGAAAGATGCCTTCTCCTGGAAGGTGACCAAATTTTTGCATTTTAGATGGTGTTGCTAACCTAGGAAGTTAGAAGGGAGTTGGGTGGGAGAAAGGGCATGTCCCCTGTGAAGAGCCAATTTGTACTTTCTGTGGAGCAAAGCCTCTGTGGGAAACATCTGCCCCTTACCTGTAGATCAGGTAACCCAAATTGAAGCCTATTCCAGATTGAAGGCCTGCATCATGTTTCTTTCTGCTGCTACCTGAAATCTTACAAAGATAATTTTTTTAAAAAAGGTAAAATCATGACTCGCATTCAGATATAAAAATGAACTTGGCCTAAAGATTTTATTTTACTCATAATAACAGAGGGAACCAGGTACATGTTTTAACTGATTTTTTAAAAAAGTTAAGAAGCAAAAATTTATATAGAGTAAGGGATGTTGAAATGAATTGCAAATGGATGCAAAACTATTTTATCCCCCACAGCATGTAAGCAAGTCAATTGAACCAGACATTTGCATGTCTATCAGTTATACACAATTTACAAATGTAAAATAGCTCTTAGAGACACAGACCCAGATAACCAAGGAAGAGGGTACCATAAGCAATGAAGGTTTTCCAGTGAAGCATGACTTTTTCTCTACAAGGAGCAAGAAATTTTGCATTCTAAACATTGCATAGGAGAAGGAAAGTGTCTCCTCCATTCCCTTCCCGACCTCCAAACATACACATACTTTTTAACTTAAGAGAGTGATGTGGACTTGAGAATTTTTGGTCAAAGTTGACTTCCCAAGCTCCACAATTTTCTATCCTTTACTTCCTTGTCACATGAAAATGCATGCAATCCTTTTTGGGTTGTTCCTTGGAGAGAAGAAAAGGATTATAAAGAGGCTGCCTTTACCATCTCTCTTGCTCTCTGTCTCTTGGTGTTTGGCAGACCTCTCTCTCTAAGTAGAAAATACAAGGATAGAAATGTGGGAAGGTGTAGTTTTTTTGGTCAGCAAATGCCATAATCCTGATGGCTTTCCTGGGCTCATGTTGTTAAGTGTCCCCAAAGTGACTCATTGCCTCATGGGAACAAAGAGCAAAGATGTCCTGGATTTTGCTGTTTAGAGTATGTGGTTTTCTTTCCTGTTGCATCAAAGGAGCCTGTTAAGCGTTTTAAAAGTACTGACTCTACCCTGATATCTAAAGTAAGTGATGGAAATGTGGGCACCTTACAAGACAGAACCATTCCCGCCCTCCCCGCCCCCATACCTGCATCTAAATGAAGAAGCTGAGATCCAAAACAAAATCATGCCGGAGAATTAATTCATATTCTTGGATTTAATTCCTTATTTTTATATTGTTGCATAAGAAACGTACTCTAAAGGTTATGTTTTGAATTTGAGGAATCTTGTTCTAGACACACAAACAAACAACCCCCCCAAGTCCAAGCTATTACGACCCCCCCCATCCCACCCCCCATCCCGGGATTGTGAGGCCTCTGTATGAATTCTGCTCTATTATCTAATGAACAAAACTAAGGCTGACAATGCCAAGAAAGGATCAGAGAAAAAAAGATATCAACGTGACAGCATATTTTTCCGGAGTTCATCCAAAAGCAAATAAGTGGTCTACTGTTCTGTAAAACACAGGGCAGACTCCTATATGTAAAAATTGCCCTCAGAAGTACACGTGAGACCGTGGTATGTGAAAAGGAATTTATGTAGGACTATCTTCACATTGGCATGCACGTATGCGGTGTGGGTTAGCAGGCATTCCTTTCTGATTCATTACCTATTCTGCTGCTGCCCTCCCCACCTACCACCACCACTTGAGCCCCTTTTGCCAGCTTTCCCTGGACCCAGACGGAGACTGATGGCAGTTTGGCACTCTCCAAAGAGAAACTAAGTGTGCCCCTTTGCACTTTGTTTTGGTAGCCAGTTGTTAAGACTTGCTGTCAGGGCCTGTTAAATAGCACAGCTGCCTCTGAGCTGAAAGCACCACTTGTCATGGGCTGTGGTACCCATAGACTTTTCTGTCAGGTAGTCAGTCTGTCAACACAGGCAGACAGACAGTGAGAAGGCATCAAAATATTGTGCAGTGTTATACCGCTGGAATAAGGAAAAGGACTTCTAGCCCAGCTATCCAGAGATGATGGCAGATGAAGGGGACTTCCCCCATCTAAGTAGAAAAATCAGAGGCCTGGGGGAGCCAAAAATGGGGATGGGGGCCAAGGATGAGGAGCAGCTCCAGGAAGGGCCTGAGAAAGAGGGTCTTGGATCAAGTTACCCATGGGCCACATTTGCTCCTACTGCCCCAAAGCTACATCTTGAAGGCGGGGTAAAGAAAGAGTCAACATTTAGGATCTTAGGTCCTGAAAAGAGACTGAGGAGAGAAGAGATGGAAAAAAAAAAAAGAGTCATTTGATATGAATCTACCCCTGTGGCTTGAGTTCCTGGTAGTTTCTTGCTGGCTACTGTATTTTGTTGCTCTGCACCCTTTGCAAAAGAAAGATGAAATCGGTTGCCATGTAGGTACTGATAACAATCACCACCATTAGTAGTGCTTGACTTTGCTTGACTGCTCAGGGAAAGAACTATTGGATCCCACCCCCACCCACCCCCATTGTTTCTATCTAACACATGAGTTAGCATTGTGCTAGAAGAGCAGGAATTTGAGATCTCCATAGAGGTCTCCCTAGCTTGTTGCTTATTCTGAGAGGTAGCAAGTCCCCCATGGCTGTGTGTCCAAGGCATGCTTTCCCAAGGACCACTAGCTTTGTACCTTCACAAATGCTTCCAACAGTCCAGGGAAACTCCCTGGATTCAGACATTCCCATTATTCTAGAAAATTCATTTTTCCTGTCCCCCACATGTCTGTTTAGGCAGAGTGACTATAGACCACGGACCAAAAAGTCATAAGCAATTAAAGAAAATAATTTCTCCAATCCAAGTCTTCGGGGCTGGTAACAGAGGCCCAGGAACTCCTGAGCTGTCAGATGGAGGTACTAAGCTGGTCTTCTCTCAGTGAAACCAAGCTAAGGAAAGCACAGAGAGAAAGCAATCATTAGAGGAACCATTTATTGTTTGAGTTTTGTGTCAGCAAATTAATTCCGTGAATCAAAAAGGTGAAATGTACACTGGTTCTGTGTAGCACACGATAAACCACAGCATTGCTATCAACAGTTTTTTCTTCCCTTTATGATTAGCAGCCTCTCAGCAAAGTGCACATTTTGAGTTTTGCAATGCATGACATAAGTTGTAAAGAAGAGTTTTTCACAGGTTGAAGGGAAATGAGGAAAGCAGCAAAACCTTATATCTGGAACATTTCTGAGGGGCATATGTTTATCAGTGTCCAATTATTCTGTGATTAACTTCATTTTTTATGTTGTCTTCTTAAGAAAACATGGGTAGAGGAGCGGATGTAGCTCAAGTGGTTGAGCACCTGCTTCCCATGTTCAAAGCCTCGGTTCAATCCCTGGTGCCTCCTAAAAAATAAAACAAACAAACAAACACAAACACATGTAAAAATAGCCCATTATGATCACAAACTACCTCCTGTGAATTATTTGTGGTGTCTGCATTGATTTACCCCGGAATATTTATACAGTCAGGAGGTTTTAAAGCTTGGGCACTATCTTTCCAACATTAACAATTTTCTGTGAAAGCTTTCCACTTTAACTTTCAGTACCTGATTCTCAAACATGATGTATATCTAGCACATTTATTCTCTCCCATTGAATGTCTTTGCCTCTAACTGTTTTGCTATTATTCTCAAACAATATTTTCTATTCTACTAACCATGGCCCCCAATTCCTATACAACATGGGCAATTACAAAGAGTAGAAGAGAGAAAAGAACATTGCTTTTCCTCAGTGAAGGCTTTCCATCAAATTCCACCTCTCTGTTCTGTGGACACAATTTTGTGTTGAGGCAAGGTAGCATGCACATTTGGACTCCCTGACTTAAATGATAACTACTTCATATTGATCTCTTTTTTTAAACCTTGAAGAAGCAAAACAGCAACCCCTAAATGCCAGTTTTTCTCCTTTTTTTTGGCATATGTGGGTACCCTAGGGTCAGTGCACATATATCATTACCAAAATACTGCCTTTAGTATATTTTTGAAAGAGATGAGTTTGTAATGTTTTACAGGTCTGATTCGGAGCTCTAACTAATTTTTCTTTTTGTTAATCAACTTGTTACATCTGAGACCAAAACAGTCACCGTTGTGTGTCTAAGTAAATTCAGAAGCAGAAACAAACAAACCAAAAAATAAAGATTCTGATAACTCAGGAGAACCCACCAGATTCTGACATCTGCCTTTTACTTTCTATTTCTACACCTCCCTGTCTCTAGTGATCATAAAGGTGATTGAAGCCCCAAGCTCCTGATTTTATCATAAAGCCATTTTTCTTTGTGGTGCCTTGGATCTGGAGATAGAGAATCATGTGATCAGCTAGAGCCATGTGGAGGGCTGAAAGTTTGCTGTGCTGAGGGCACAGGTTTTTGCCCTTGGAGCATTTCCTGTGTGTTCTTTGAAATCTCTGAACTCAGCTCTTCAAAGTAAGAGCTAACTTATTCAGTCTTTCTGCTGAGCAAATATATTTGCTGCTTATCATCTTTCTTTGCCACCCCACCCTAATTGACTTAGCCAACAGTGATTTATCAAAGCAAAACCACCGCCCCGACTGAGTCATAAGTTACACTTTTCCCGGACATTATCTGGGCCTTTAGAAATGAAAGCATAAAAATATTGGAAATTTTGTGTACAGGTCTACACACATGCATACATTTGTATTTTTCTGTTTGTTTCATCGTGCTCCCTTTCTATACTTCTAGTGTTTTTCTCTCCACACCCCCCGTCCCGACTCCCGCTCTAGAGTAGTTTATTAGAGTTGTGTTTTTTCACGAGCCAATGAGTAATTTTTAAAACGGAACCCTATTCGTTACATCAGTTACAAATCCTTGTTTTTCAGAAGTTCCTCCTTCCAAAACGTTGCTTTTAGGTCCGAAAAATTATTTTTCTTTAGAGAGCAGGGGTGGTAAGAGGAAACTGTCTCTGGGCGTATGTTTGTGTTAATTTGCTGTACAATCAAATGCGGATACAGGCCAATAAAAGCCGTTCTTTGATCTATTGCTACAAAGGATTCATTTGTAAATGTGGTACTGGATAAGATGGTTACACCTGCATAACTGCCCCTGCAAACAGCGCTCTGTGCTGCCATTTAGCACATGCAAGTAGTGTTCCACCGGGCTTCAGCCTGCTTGCTGATCTGCTCATTTTAATGTTGTTGTTGCTGCTGTTGTTTTTAAGTGGTTTGCTGATTTATTTTTTATTTTTTTAAATAGTTGTCTGCAGTATACTTTCATTTGGGAAATCCCCATAAAATAAGTTTTCAAGGACTCGGTGTTGTACCAAAACCCCCCTATGACGTGTATCAGGATGCTATTCTGATCTGCAAGCACTTTTCCCACACGATCCATCACCCTGTTGATGACATAAGACCCCATGCCAGAGGCCACAGAGTGGATTAGAGCGCATGGCAGAGCCCAGGAATCTGAGCAAAAGCTTTTGTGGAGAAACAGCCTCTGCTATCTACATGAAGAGGCACTGCTTCATTTTATTTTGTTTCTGTTGCAAGAAATGGCCCAGGGGATGCCTGTTAGATCAAGTAAGGTAGAGTCAGTGAGAGGGGACATTTCATAAATGAGACAGCAGTATTAGCTGTGTGGCTAATCTGTAGCACCTACTGCCTTGTAGGTGAAGCTTCGAATCCTATAAATACAAATGGATTTTTCAACCCACTTTGCATTTAAAATTGTTCAGATCTGGAAGAAATTGGTTGTTACCATGGCAGCCAGCCTACATAGCAGAAAGCTTTTTAATGCATTATTTTCCTTTCATGGGCTTCAATTAATAACTCGTGGGGAGGATCTACAGACCCTGAATATACTGAGATCCACAGTCAAAAAACTGAGCACATATCTCTCCCAACTAAGAAAGGCTAAGGCCAAGGATTGGACTTGCCATGCAGGGGAACTGGAAGAATCTACACATTTCTGGTGTGAGTGGTGTTAAGAGGCAACTAGAGATGGCAAAAACAAAAGAGAACAAGGGAATATAAACCTGCCATGTGTTCATGAGCACTCCTGCATACTCAGAAAGATAAGTCCAGTGTTGGAAGAAGCAGTTCTTGCTTTCCTGTTAAAAAAAAACCCACTCATGAAGCACAATGCCTTGCTCCAGATCACTTAAGATTACATTGCTTTATCCTACTCTGTACAGAGCAAAACAGATTAAGAGATGAGGTTAGCCACTCCTCCTGGACATTCTCCCAGGACCCTCTCTAGTGTGATCACCTCTTGACTTGTCTCCCCAACTAGACTGTTAATTTCACAGAGGCCTGTCTTGTTCACCCCATTGCAAGAACTCAAAAAATATTTGCTGAAATAATGAATGACTGAATGAATGACATGTGAGGGGAGGCTTTAAAAATGCTAATTTGATGAGTTGTTGATAATGGATCACAATCTTTATGGAATTCAGCGACCTGATTAGAGTCAGAATGGAGATAAAAGGAAAAGTATTGAAAGAAATTGGTGCTCAAGGGACATGCCATTTTACTCAAAGATAGAAGAGCTGTGGAGAGCACTGGGAAGAGTGTCTTGGCTGATCAGAGGCAAGTTAGTAAGAAAATCAGAGTAGGGGGTTAGATGCCCAAGAAAGAAAAAGACTACATTGTATTTTGGGGAGCAGAGGCGACTATTGGGAAGGAGTGTGGGGGTACAATTCAGACTGAAATGAAGTTCTAGAGAATCAGAAAATCTCCCTCACAAAGCTAAGAAAACTGGCTTGCAACTGGAGTAGGGAGAGCTAGGGAGGAAACGAACCCAGACAAGAAGAACAGTAGATGTTCTGAGCAGTATCTGGCTGGTTTCATGAGCAGTCTGATGTCTCTTACTGACTGAGGCGACTTACTTCACAATGAAGAGATTTTGCACCAAGAAGTTGACCCAGCCGCTATCCCAAGGGTTTAGACTCAGGGTAGGCAACTATGGACGGCAGGTCAAATCCTGTCCACCACCTGTTTTTGTAAATAATGTTTTTTGAATCACAGCCACTCCCATTTGTTTATGTATTGTTGATGGCTACTTTCCCATTAAACGGCAGTGTTGAATAGTTGTGACAGAGACTGTATGCCCACAAACCCTAAATTATCAATTATTTGTCCCTTAAAAAAAAAGTGTGCCAAGGCCTGGTATAGACAGTCCTGAGGGCTTCTCTGTGTCCTTCACCGTGATGAGCAGGGAGCAGACTGAGCCACAGTGGTGGAGTGGAAGTGGCCTTCCAGTTGCTGGTTTCAGTCTTAGTTAATTGCAGACCAGTCACTAAACTTCTCTTTGCTAACCAAAGCAGGGCTAATAATTACTGTCTTTTCTACTTCACAGCATTCTGTGATAAGCAAAAGTGAGAACCTGTGGGAAAATATTTTTATCCACAGAATGCTCCAGTAAGTAGTCCTTCAGAAAAATTGGCCCAGACATTAAGGGGTTGTTTGTCACATGGGGCATGCATAGAATTTTTGTGTCATGTGCCTTAAGAAACCACTGGCAGGTAAGTGGATGTGGCTCAAGTGATTGAGCTCCCACCTACCATATGGGAGGTCCCAGGTTCGGTTCCCGGTGCCTCCTAAAGAAGATGAGCAAGACAGCGAGCTGATGCAACAAGATGATGTAACAAGAGACACAAGGAGGAAAACATAATGAGAGACACAACAAAGCAAGGAGTGGAGGTGGCTCAAGCGATTAGGTGTCTCCCTCCTGCAAACAACGAGGGGGTGGGGAGAAATAAATAAATAAAACAAGATCTTCAAAATAAAGAAACCAGTGGCAATATTTCTATCCCATTATTTTTTAAGGCGTATTGATATATAAATTGTATACCATAAAGAATTTGCCCAGAACAGCAGCACCTCCTCTGTACCAGCCGGGTTCATCTCTTCATGCCATTTTCCAACTGCCCTAGTGCTGGGGTTGGTGTCTGGGTGGAACGAGCCATCAAGGGAGGCAAGGTCCCAGAGGGAGAGGCGGCTGGAGCTGCCTGACTTTAATTTTTGGAAGTGAATAAAACTAGTTTTGGAAGACAAGATAACTACAGCTGCAGAGAGAAAGTATTTTAATATTAGAAGAAGATTGAATCAGTTGGGATACCACCAGACTTTGACAGTGGAATGTTTACCTTTGGTAGAAAAACTTTTCAGTGACCTAGTTCAAGAAACAGAGAGCCTTTGGAAATCAATCTTGTCTGCTATGAAAGCTGAAAATGAAAGTGCCAATTTTGATTTTGTTTTGGAGCCCTATATACTTGAAAATGCAAGATTGAGCAGGGAAAATAATGAATTATTACTGGAATTAGTGAGACTGAGAGAACAGTCAGATCACCACATTAAAGAATTGAATACCATGTTGAAGAAGTGGGCACGTGAAAGAACTGATCTGAAATTTTTAAATAGCCAATATGTTCATAAACTTAACTTCTGGAGAAAGAGAGCAAAGCTAAGAATGAAAAAAATTCAACAGCTTCAAGAAAAGAATTTGCATGCAGTAGTACAAACGCCAGGTGGCAAGAAAAGAAGTATTGCTTTTGGTGTCAGCATATGCAAATTGATGAGCCTGTCCCTCATTCCACAGTCCAGGCATATCCAGTTCCTCAGCCAGATGACTCTCATATTGCAGACCTCCTGAAGGTGGCTGACAACAGGATTCAAGAACTTCAGCAGGAAGTTCACCAGTTAACAGTGATGGAAAATGGAGTGAGAGATTATAACAAGTACGCTGAACTAAGAGAATAGAGATAGAACAACTGTCAGTTGCCTTGGATGGTGGTTGCACCTCTGATGTCCTCTCTCTGGAGACTAGAAATAAAACCAATGAAAAACTTATTATTGCTCATTTAAATATCCAGGAGGCATGGGGGGTGGAATTGAACCTGGGACCTGGTACATGAGAGGCAGGTGCCCAACCACTGAGCTACACTCGTTCCCCCCAACGTGATCTTAAATTTGCTTTTTAAACATGTATATATACTTTCAAAGAGAGACAACACTGGAAGAGAATATACAATATATACCAGCAAAGTTTATCTTTGGGTGATGGGGTAGTATTCTTTTTGGTTTTCTTTATTTTCCTTTTTTTTTTTTTTTTTATGAATATGTATTTCTTTTATAATGAAAAAAAGATGTTTTTAGAAATGTGAAAATTAAATACACAGCTTATTTCTGCCCATGTAATGTATTCCCTTGCCATTCGCCTAACGGTGAGGGAGCGGGGAAGCTCAAGAAAGCACGACTTAAGAACTTGAGAATTTAGATATATAAGAGTTCCCTAGGTTGCAACTAAAATAGAACATGTCAAAAATATCAGCTAGTAGTTCTACAGCAGTGCTGTCCGATGGAAATATGATATAGGACACATATGTAAGTTAAATTTTTCTAATAGCCAGATTAAAAAAGTAAAAAACAGGTGAAATTAATTATAATGATGTAGTTCATTTATCCCAGTATCTCCAAATTATTATCATTTCAACGTGTAATCTATATTTTAAAATATCATTGATATATTTTACATTCTTTTTATTTGTATCAAATCTTTCAAATCCTGTGTATATTTTACACTTACAGCACATCTCAGTTTGGACTAGCCACTTTCAAGTGCTCACTAGCCACATATGGTTGCTAGTAGCTACTACCTTGGACAGCACAGTCTAGTGTAAAAATTATCATCATAATGATATTTTTGTCATATTTTTAGAACTCTTGAGAAAGAGTTCACACAAGGTTCTTATCCTTTCTTTCTATGCTTGAAAACGGAAGCCAGTGGATGTATATTTTTATTAAGCCACACATTGACACTTTTGCAAATCAGAACAATAAAAGCTTGCAAATAATAATATTAATAAAGAATTTGCCCATTTTAAGTATATAATTCAATGATTGTTAATATATTTACAGAATTGTGTTACCATCAGCACAATCTGATTTTAGAACATTTTCATTACTCCAAAAAGAAATCTGCCCGTTTTCAGTCACTCCCCATCCCTAGGCAACCACTGATCTACTTTTTGCCTCTGTAGATTTACGTTTTCTGGACATTTCATATAAATGGAATCATACAATATGTGGTCTTTTGTGACAGGCTTTTTTCATGCAGCATCATGTTTTCAAGGTTTCACTCACGGTGCAGCATGTATCTGTAGCATATATGGCTTTGCATTTCCCCCCAACCCTTCCAGTTCTTTCCCCTTGTTAGTCAGCATTTCACTTCTTAATAGTTTACCCAGCAAACCTTGGGAAATAACTGTCTCTGAGCTCGTGACTGATAAAGTATGCTTCGACTCCTCTCCTAGGAAACTCCAGGAATAATCTATTCTGTGAACTGTTTGACCACAGTCATATCAATAGAAAGATGTAACTTCAGCCCTACTGACAAACGTTGTAAATGCTTGTTTTACATAGTTACTGTGAATGTGTAACTTCTGCCCTGCTGGGAAACACTGGGAATGTCTGTTCCTTAGTTATTTGCCCTAAGCACTGCATTAAAAAAATATATATTTTTAAAGATTTAGATTACACAAATGTTACGTAAAAAAAATAGGGGGTTCCCATATGCTCCACTCCCTCCCCCTCCCACACTTTCCCACATTAACAACATCTTTCATTGGGGTGGTACATTTGTTACAATTGATGAACAGATATTGAAGCATTGCTGCTAACCATGGACTATAGTTTACATTCTAGTTTACACTCCGCCCTGCACAATATTACAGGTTATGACAAAATGTATAAAGGCCTGTATCTGTCATTGCAATGTCATGCAGGACAATTTCAATGTCCCCAAAATGCCCCCATGTTACACCTATTCTTCCCTCTCCCTCCCCTCAGAACCTCTGGTGGCCACTGCTTTCATATCAGTGATAAAAGTTTTTCCATTGCTATAATAATAATGTCTATAATAGAATAATAATGTTTACTTTAGTCCATTGTTCATTCCCCAATCTTGAGGATTTTGGGATGGTGATGCCCACTCTGTTTCTAATTGAGAGGGGGCTTAGATTCCATGGGGAAGATGGATGGAACTGTCTTGCTTGCAGTTGCAGACTCTCTCTGTTCCTTGGGATGGCCATTGTCCATCATCATCTGCTTGTTAGTTCTCCTGGGTGAGTCCAGTGAACTGGAGAGTAGGTGCTGCAACTCTGCTGAGATTCAGGACTCAAATGGCTCATGAACTGACCAAAAATTTAAGTCTCTGGGACATGTATTTAGCAAGTATAGAAAGCACTGCACTTTTTAATCATGGTCCCCCCTCACGTGCCCTCCCCATCTGCACATAGACATGGAGTATATAAAAGACCCCTCTTGCTTTGTGGCAAGTGCGGCTCAAGCCTCGGAAGCGCCATGCTCTCTGCTCACCATCACAGGTGAGGATTTAGGCCATGAACAGGCTCGATCTCTCCAAAAGAGAGGACTCCCCTCCAGACCATTGAAGACAATGCCCCAAGTAAGCCCCCTATTAATTAGGTCTTTTGCTCGCTAAGCTTGACTTGTCCGAGTCTTTCTCTGATCTGATGAATCCCTCTCAGTAGGAAGCTGTCATTTTACACAGCTCCCTGCTATACTCAGAACAGTATCAGTGGTTCATTCCTTTTTATTGCTGAATACTATTCCATTGTGTGGCTATATTACATTTTCTTTATCAATTTACCAGTGATGAACAATTGGGTTGTTTCCACTTTTTAACTATTACTAATAATGTTGCTGTGAATATTCGTGCACAAGTCTTTGTGTGGACATATGCTTTCATTTCTTTTGGATATATACCTAGGAGTGGAATTTCTGGGTCACATGGTAACTCTGTTTAACATTTTAGGAAACAACCAATCTTTTCCGATGTGGTTGAACCATTTTACACTCCCACCAGCAATGTATGAGAGTTTCAGTTTCTCTATATTCTCACCAACACTTGTAATTGTCTGTCTTTTTTAATAGCTGGGGCTAGTCTTTGCTCCTAAAGGTTGCCTACATTCCTTCTCATACTTTCCATGTGGCCCCTTGAACAATGGTGTGTCAGTCTCTATCATGTTTCTGATCTCTCTGACTTTTCCTTTTTGCTGCATTTCTCTAACTGCAGCTAGAGAAACTTCTCTGATTATACTGTGTCCACCCATAAAACCTGGGAAAATCTCCCTATTTCAAGGTCCATAACCTTAATTACATCAGCAAAGTTCTATTTACCATGTAACATTCACAAGTTCCAGGGGTTGGGTTAGGGCATGGACATCTTTGGAGGGCCATACTGCCTATTGGACTAGTTAAAGAAATTCCCTTCTATTCCTAGTTTGTTGAGAAATTTTGTCATGAAAAGGCGTTGAATTTTGTCAAATGATTTTTTATGAGTCTATTGAGATGATAATGTGGTTTTTGTTTTTTATCCTATTAATATGGTATATTACATTAATTGATTTTCAGATGTTACACCAATCTTGCATTACTGAGCTAAGTCCCACCAGGACACAGTATATAATCCTTTTTACATGTTGCTGTGTTCAGTTTGCTAATATTTTTTGATGATTTTGCATTTATAATCATGAAAGATATTGATATCTGTAGTTTTCTTTACTTGTGATGTCTTTTTTTCTGGCTTGGTATCAGGGTAATAATGGCCTGAGAGAATGAATTGGGAGGTGTTCCTTCCTCTTTTATTTCCTAGAAAAGTTTGTGAAGGATTGGTGTTAATTCTTCTTTAAATGTTTGGGAGAATTTACCAGTGAAGTCAACTGTGCATAGGCTTTTCTTTGTGGGAAGATTTGAAACTATTAATTCAATCTCTTCACCTTTTCGGGGTCTATTCAGATTTTCAGTTTCTTTTTCAGTCAGTTTTGGAAATTGCATCTTTTTAGGAATTTGTCCGTTTCATCTAAGTTATCTAATTTGTTGGCATAGAGTTGTTTATAGCATTATCTTATAGTCCTTTTATTTCTATAAGCCAATAATGATGTTCCCTCTTTCATACCTGATTTTGGAAATTTGTGTCTCCCTCCACCCTCTTTTTTTATCAGTCTGTTTAAAGGTTTTTGACTTTTGTGGTCTTTTTTAAAAAAACAACTATGAGTTTCATTACTTTTCTCTACTGTGTTTTTCTTGTCTATTTTATTTATTTATGTCCTAATCTTTATTATTTCCTTCTTTCTGCATGCTTTGGCATTTAGTTTGCTCATATTTTTCCAGTTTCTTAAGGTAGACTTTTAGGTAATTAGTTTTCTTCCTTTCTGACATAGGCATTTATAGCCATAAATTTCCTTCTAATCACTGCACCCCATAAGTTGTGGTACCTTGTGCTTTCATTTTTATTTATCTCAAAGTATTTTCTAATTTCCCTTGGGAATTATTCTTTGACTCACTGGCCACTTTACATTTATTTATGAGTTGCTTAAATTTCCTTCTGTTGTTTATTTCTAATGTAATTCCATTATGGTTGGAGAATATACTTTACATGATTTCAATCCTTTTAAATTTGTTGAGACATGTTTTTATGATATGGCATATGGTCTATGCCTGGATAATATTCCACATGTGGTTGAGAAAAATGTGTTTTCTGCTGTTGTTAGGTGGAATAATATACAGATGTTGATTGTCTCTAGTTGGTTGATAAAGCTGTTCATGTCTTGTACATCCCGGCTGCTTTTCTGTCTAGTTCTTCTATTACATATGGATAGTAGAGTACTGAGATCTCCAACTATTATTTTTAATTTGTCTATTTATCCTAAATTGTTTTGCTAGTTTTTGCTTTATGTACTTTGGTTTTCTCTATTTAGGTGTATAAATGTTTATAACTGTCAAAAATGCCTGCTGAATTGACCCTTTTATCATTGACCCTTCTTTGTCTCTGGTAACATTTTCTTAAAATCTATTTTGTTTGATATTAGCATAGCTAATCCAGCTCTTTTATGGTAGCTGCTTGTATGGTATGTTTTTCCATCCTTTTACTTTCAATCCTTTTGTATCTTTAAATCTAATATACATCTCTTGTAGTAAGCATATAGTTGGATTTTATTTATTTAACCAGACTGACAACCTCTACCCTTTGATTCTAGTGTTTAAGCCACTCATATTTAATATTATTATTGATGAAGTTAGATTTGCTTGTCATTTTGCTATTTGTTTTCTATATGCCTCATGCCTTTTTAGTTTCTCTGTTCTTCCCTTATTGCCTTCTTTTTCAGTAATGGGCTATTTTCTAACATACCATTTTAATTCCTTTGTTGTTCTCTTCCCTATATTTATTATTTTTCTTTTGCTGATTACTTTAGGGACAATAATGCACCCATTATCTTATTAGAATGTACTTCAGATTTATATGAACATAATTCCAGTAAGCATAACTATGCTCCAACAGAGCTCCTTTGCTTCCTGCCACCTTTGGGCTATCAATGTCATATATAACACCTCTTTATATGTTATAATCTTAATTATACAGAATTATAATTATTGGTTTATGTAATCTTATATCTTTTAGCAAAGGTCAGAGAAGTGAGGAGATATGTTTATAATGTATAATGCTTTTTTTTTTAAAGATTTTATTTATTTTTATTCATTTATCCCCCCCTTGCTGCTTGTGCTCGCTGGGTCAGCCAACCACGCCGTGCGGGCGGGCTTGCCTTCACCAGGAGGCCTCGGGAACCGAACCCGGGGCCTCCCATATGGTAAACGGGAGCCCTACTGATTGAGCCACAGCCGCTTCCCTATAATGCATTTTTTAAGAAAATAATTTTACTAGAGAAGTTGTGGGTTTACAGAACAATCAAGCATGAAATACAGGATTCCCATATACCACCCCACTACCAACACCTTGAAATGGTGTAGAACACTTGTTACAATTGATGAGAGCACATTTTGGTAATTGTACTTTTTAAAACAATTGTTACCTTTGTTACAATTGATGAAAGAATATTAAAATAGTACTATTAATTATCATTCATAATTTACATTAGGTGAATTTCCCCCATATATACCACCTTATTATTATTACCTTGTATGTATCATACATTTGTTAAAACTCATGAAAGAAAATTCTTATACTTGTACTATTAACTATAGTCCGTAGTCTACAATAGGATTCACTGTTATACAGTCCTATGTTTTATATTTTAATTTTTATTCTAGTATATTCCCCTTTTTAATCATATTCATGCATATAATTCAGTGCTGTTGATTACACTCACAATAATATGCTACCATTACCACTATCCATTTCCATAATTTTACAATCTACCTAAATAGAAATTCTGTACAAATTAAGCATCAACTCCCAATTCTCTACCCTGATCTATCCCCTGGTAACCTATAGTCTAGATTCTAACACTATAACTTTGCTTATTATAATTGGTTGACATAAGTAAGATCATACAATATTTGTCCTTATGGATCTGGCTTATTTCACTTAACATAATGTCCTCAAGTTTCATCCAAGTTGTTGCATGTATCAGGACTTCATTCTTTTTTTAATAGCTGAATAAGGTTCAATTGTAAGTATATATCATATTTTGTTTATCCATTTCATCTGTTGATGGACATTTGAGTTGTTTCTATTTTTTGGCAATTGTGGATAATGCCACTATGAATATAAGAGTGCAAATATCTGTTCGAGTCCCTGCTTTCAATTCTTCTGAGTATATACCTAGTAGCAGGATTGCTGGTTCATGTGATAATTATATACTTAGCTTCCTGAAGAAATGCCAAACTGTCTTCCACAGTGGTTGCATCACTGCAATGAATGAGTGTTCCTATTTCTATACATCCTCTCCAACACTTGTACAAAGTTTTCTGTTCTTTTTTTAATAGTAGCCATTCTAGTGGGTGTGAAAAGTTAACTCATGATGGTTTTGATTTGCATTTCCCTAATAGCTAGTCATGTTGAGAATCCTTTCCTGTGCTTTTTAGCCATTTTTGTATCCTCTCTAGAGAAACATTGATTCAAGTCTTTTGCCCATTTTTAAATTGGATTTCTTGCTCTTTTATTGTTGAGTTGTATGATCTCTATATAGCATGAAAATCAAACCATTGTCAAATTTGTGGTTTCCAAAT
The DNA here is from genome assembly GCA_026826555.1 of Tolypeutes matacus. NCBI lineage: Eukaryota > Metazoa > Chordata > Mammalia > Cingulata > Chlamyphoridae > Tolypeutes > Tolypeutes matacus. The sequence continues at coordinate 5,638,127 of JAKSZT010054419.1, read as the reverse complement.
ATTTTCTCCCATTGAGTGGGTTGCCTTTTCACCTTCATGACAAAGTCCTTTGAAGCACAAAAGCGTTTAAGTTTGAAGAGGTCCCATTTATCCATTTTTTTCTTTGGTGCTCGTGATTTCGGTGTTTTAAGACACCACCACCTACCACCAGGACTTGAAGATGTTTCCCTACATTTTCTTCTAGAAGTTTTATGGTTCTTCTTTTTTATATTTAGGTCTTTGATCCGTTTTGAGTTAATTTTTGAATAAGATGTGAGGTAGGGGTCCTCTTTCTTTCTTTTAATTATGTATATACAGTTCTACCAGCACTATTTGTTGAAGAGACTGTTTTACCACAGCTGGGTGGGTTTGACAGCCTTGTAAAAAATCACTTTACCATAGATGTGAGGTCTGTTTCTGAACCATCAGTTTGGTTCCATTGGTATATGTGTCTGTCTTTATTCTAGTACTATACTGCTTTTACCACTGTAGCTAGGTAATGAAAATCTGGAGGTGAGAGTCCTCCAACTTCATTCTTCATTTTTAAGATGTTTCTGGCTACTCAGGGCCCCTTACCCTTCCAAATAAAGTTGATAATTGGCTTTTCTATTTCTTTAAAATGTATTTTTTTTTAGTTTTCATTTTTGTATTTTATTTTATTATTATTTAAACATTTTTTGGCTTTGCTTTGGGGAGGTTTTGGATCTCATAAGGGTCACAACTGTGGCGGGGAGGATCATAGGTGCAGGGTGTCAGTGATGAGGGGATGTGTGGGGATGGGTGCACCTGTGGCATGCCTCTATGGCATATGAATATGTTCAACTTGTCATGGGGTGTTGTCTCAGTGAATGGAGACCGACACAATAACTGAAAGATTACTGAATTCCCATCCTGGGAAGTCCTGCTACATTTTTTAAAAGAGTGGTAAGAATCCCCCTAGTACATGGGCAGTGACTAGCAAAAGAGGAAAGATCATTATGCAGGCCCTTGATATTGATAGTTGTTCTTATGAACTTTTCCTTGTGAAATTGAAACTTAACCTAGTATTATATATTGCCTGAGTTACCTCCTTAAAGCCTCCTTGTGGCTCAAATGTAGCCTCTCTCTAAGCCAAACTCAGCATATAAATGCACTATCTTTCCCCCTGGTGTGGGACATGACTCCTGGGGATGAGCCTCCCTGGCACTGAAGGATTATTACTAAGTGCCAACTAGTGATGCATTTGGAAAAAGACCTTGACCAAAAGGGGGAAATATTAAATACAAGTGAGTTTTTATGGCTAAGATATTTCAAAGTGAGTTGGGGGGTCATTCCAGAGGTTATGCTTAGGCATGCCTCAGCAGGATCTCACTGATTGTTGCAGTAAACAATGCCTCAAGCACGGGTGCCCCTGAGAGCTCTAGAGCCATATAGACACTATAGGCAGGGCAGACAACCTCAGGAAATTGGCACCACATCAGTGGCCCTTACCTTGGAATATATGATATCCTATCTACCCAATGTAGCAGTGGATTTATAATTTTCCTCCACATAGTTCTTCTGCCCCATTTATTTGAACCTATAATTTGCACTATAGCCATTAAATATATGTCCCAGAGACTTAAAACTTCTGATTGTTCATACATCCATTGAGCCCTGAATCTCAGCAGAGTTGCAGCCAACTCCCACTCTCCAGTTCACTGGACTCACCCAGGACAACTAACAAAAGGATGATGATGGACAGCGCCCATCCCACAAAAACAGAGTATCTACAACTGCAAGCAAGACAGTTCCATCCATCTGCCCTCTAGTATCTAAGCCCCCTCTCAATTGGAAGCAGAGTGGACATCACCATCCCTAAATCCTCAAGATTGAGAAATGAATAAGCATAAGGGGGGAATGCAACTCTTGACTAAATTAGACTTATTATTCTACCAGTGGAAAAACTTTCATCATTGATATAAAGGCAGTGGCCACTAAAATTTCTGAGGGGAGGGAGAGGGAAGAATAGTTATAACATGGGGCATTTTGGGGACATTGGAATTGTCCTGCATGACATTGCAATAACATATATAGGCCATTATATATTTTGTCACAACTTATAAAATTGTGCAGTGAAAAGTGTAATCATAATGTACACTATAGGCCATCGTTAGTAGCAATGCTTCAGTATATGTTCATCAATTGTAACAAATGTACCATAATAATGAAAGATATTGTTAATGGAGGAAAGTGTAGGAGGGGTAAGGAGTGGGTTATATGGGAACCTCCTATATTTTTTATACAACATTTATGTAATCTGAAGCTTCTTTAAAAATAAAAAAATTTAAAATAGGCTGTTGGGATTTTTATCAGAATTGCATTGAATTTGTATATGAATTTGGGTAGAATTGACATCTTAATGATATTTCATCTTCCCATCCATGAACACAGAATGTTCTTCCATTTATTTAGGTCTTGTTTGATTTCTTTTAGCAATGCATTGTAGTTTTCTAAATACAAGTGCTTTATATGCTTGGTTAAGATTATTCCTAAATATTTGATTCTTTTCTTTGCTATTGTTAATGGAATTTTTTTCCTGACTTCATCCTCAGATTACTCATTACTAGTGTATAGAAACACTACTGATTTTTGCATATTAATCCTGTACACTGCCACTCTGCTGAATTCATTTTTTTTTTTTTTTTTTTTAGCTTTAGCAGCTTTGTTTTAGATTTTTCAGCACTTTCTAGCTATAGAATAATATCATCTGAAAATAGGTAAAGTTCTACTTCTTCTATTCCAATTTGGACATCTATTATTTCTTTTTCTTGCCTGATTGCTCTGGCTAGAACCTCTAGCACTATTTTTAACAACAGTGGTGACAGTGGGCATCCTTGTTTTGTCCCCGATTTCAACAGGAAAGCTTTCAATCTTTCACCATTGAGTACAATGTTAGCTGTGGGTTTTTCACATGTCTTTTATCATGTTGAGCAAATTTCCTTTGATTCTTTTGTGTGTGTGTGTGTGTTATCAAGAAAGGATAATGGATTTTGTCAAATGTCTTTTCTGCATCAACCGAGATGATCATGTGATTTTTTTCTTTGATTTATTGATGTTGTGTATTACACTGATTGATTTTCTTGTGGTGAAACACCCTTGCATACCTGGGATAAAACCTACTTGATCATGATGAATAATTCTTTTAATATGTTGTTAGATTTGATTAGTGATTATTTTGTTGAGGATTTTTGCATCCATATTCATTTAAAAAATGGGTCTGTAATTTTCATTTTTTCATAATATCTTTATCTGGCTTAGGTATTAGGATGTTATTGGCTTCATAGAATAAGTTTGGTAGTATTCCTTCCTGTTCAGTTTTTTGGAAGAGTTTGAGTAAGATTGGTATTAAATCTTCTTTAAATGCTTTTATTTTATTTTATTTTTTTTATAAAGATTTTATTTATTCATTCATTCATCCCCCCCTTGCTGCTTGTGCTCGCTGCGTGCGGGCGGGCTTGCCTTCACCAGGAGGCCCCGGGAACCGAACCCGGGGCCTCCCATATGGTAAACGGGAGCACTACTGATTGAGCCACAGCCGCTTCCCTTTAAATGCTTTTAGAACTCACCTGTGAAGCCATCTCATCCTTGGCTTTTCATTTTAGGGAGTTGTTTTATAAGTCTTTCAATATCTTTGCTTGTAATTGGTTTGTTGAGTTCTATTTCTTCTACGGTCAGTGTGGGTTATTTGTATGATCCTAGAAATTTTTCCATTTCATCTACCTTGTCTAGATTGTTGGCACACATTTATTCATAGTATCTTCTTATGATCTCTTTTATTTATGTAGGTTCAGTAATAGTGTCCTTATTTCATTTCTGATTTCATTTATTTGCATCTTCTCTCTTTTTTTGCTTTGTCAGTCTAGCTAAGGGTTTATCAATATTGTTGATCTTCTCAAATAACCAAATTTTGTTTTTTTTAAATTCTCTCTATTGATTTTTGTCCTCAATTTCATTTGTTTCTGCTCTGATCTTTTTTAATTCATTCCTTCTGCTTGCTTTGGGCATATTTTGCTGTGCTTTTTCTACTTCCTCCAGTTGTATAGTTAGGTTATTCATTTTAGCTGTTTCTTCTTTTTTAATGTAAACATTGAGGTCTATAAATTTTTCTCTCAGCACTGCTTTCCCTGCATCCCATTGGTTCTGATATGTTGTGTTCTCATTTTCATTTGTCTTGAGATATTTACTGATTTCTATTGCAATTTCTTCTTTGAACCACTGTTTATTTAATAGTATGTTGTTTAATCTCCATATATTTGTGAAATATTTGTGAATTTTCTGCCTGTTGATTTCCAGCTTTATTCAATTATGATCAGAGAAAGTGCTTTGTATAATTTTGATCTTTTAAAATTTATTGAGATCTGCTTTGTGACCCAACATATTGTCTATCCTGGAGAAAGATCCATGAACACTTGAGAAGAATGTATATCTTGCTGTTTTGGGGTGCAATGTTCTGTATATGTCTGTTAGGTTTAGCTTTTTAAAATCATATTATTCAAACTCCCTTTTTCTTTATTGATCCTCTGCCCATATGATCTACCCAATGATGAGAGCAGTGTATTGAAGTCTCCAACTATTATTGTAGAGGCATCCATTTCTCCCTTCAGTTTTGCCAGTGTTTGCCTCATGCAATTTGGGGCATCCTGGTTAGATGCATATACATTTATGATTATCATTTCCTCCTAGTGAATTGTCCCTTTTATTAATATATAATAACTTTCTTTAGCTCTAATTACAGCTTTGCTTTAAAAGTCCATTTCATCTGATATAAGTATAGCTACTCCACCTTTTTCCAGCCTTTCATTTTCAATCTATTAATATCCTTGCATCTAAGCTGAGTCTCTTGTAGACAGTATATAGAGGACTTATATTTTATTTTCCATTCCACCAGTCTGTGTTTTTTGATTGGGGAGTTTAGTCCATTAACATTCAATGATCTTACTGTAAAGGCAGTTCTTACTTCTTCCATTTTGATCTTTAGGTTTTATCTGTCATATCTTGTTTTCACCACTCTTATTTAAACTTTTAGTTACTTTTCTTGACATAATCTTCATTTCTAGACTCTATTCCAAGCCTCTCTCTCCTGTCTTTTTCTTTTCAGGCTGTACTACTCCCTTTAATATTTCCTGCAAAGCCATTCTCTTGGTTACCTACTGTCTCAGTTTCTGTTTATCTGTGAATACTCTAAACTCACCCTCAATTTTGAAAGATAATTTTGCCATATATAATATTCTTGGCTGGCAGTTTTTCTCTTGCAGTATCTTAAATATATCATACCACTGCCTTCTTTCCTCCATGGTTTCTGATGAGAAATCAGCACTTAATCTTATTGGGCATCCTTTGGCCTTGGGCATTCTGACTAGTATGTGTCTCAGAGTAGGTCTATTTGGATTTATTCACGTTGGAATACGTGGTCCTTCTTGGATATGGATATCTATATCCTTCAATAGAGTTGGGAAATTTTCTACAATTATTTCCTCAAATATTCCTTCTGCCCCTTTTCCTTTCTCTTCTCCTTCTGGGACATCCATGACATGTATGTTCACATATCTCTTGCTGAGATTATTTCCCTGAGATCCTGTTCAATTTTTTTTCATTCTTTTCTTTATCTGTTATGTCCAGAGGCTCTGTCTTTAAGCTCACTGATCCTTTCTTCTGCCTCCTCAAATCTGCTGTTATATGCTTCCAGTGCATTTTTAAAAAAGATTTATTTTATTTATTATTCCCCCCTTATTGTTTTTTTTTTTTTTTTTTTGCACTCGCTGTCTGCTTTCTGTGTCCATTTGCTGTGTGCTCTCTATGTCTGCTTGCCTTCTCGTCATGTCTTCTTTTTAGGAGGTGCCGGGAACTGATCCTGGGACCTCTGATGTGGGAGAAAGGCACTCAATCACTTGAGCCACCTTAGCTCCCTGGTTTGTTGTCTCTTTCATTGTCTTCTCTCTTTACCTTTTTTTTTTGTTGTTGTTGCACCAGCTCTGCACACAGGCCAGCTTGCCGCGTGGGCCAGCTCGCCTTCACCAGGAGGCCCTGGGAAACGAACCCAGGACCTCCCATTTAGTAGATGGGAACCCAATCACTTGAGGCACATCTGCTTCCCTTCAGTGTATTTTTAATTTCACTTATTGTGACTTTCATTCCCATAAGATCTGCTATTTTTCTATGCCTTCAAATTCTTCTTTGTGCTCACCCAGTGTCTTCTCTTTTTTTTACCAGGAGGTCCCAGGGATTGAACCCAGGTCCCTCCACATGGGAGATGGACACCCAACCATTTGAGCCACATCCATCCCCCTAGTGTCTCCTTGATGTCTTTCATATCTTTAGCCATCTCATTGGATTTATTAAGGAGATCTGTTTGAACATCAATGAGGGGGCCGTATCTTCCTGTTTCTTGGTATGGATTATAATTATTTGGTGGTGTCTTGGCATCTGGTTTACTAAATGTATTTATTCTGGGCTCAGTTTCTCTCTTTTGTCTTGTGTTTTCTATTTGATTGGCTTTGTGCTATAACCCTTCTTTGATATTTGGTTCAACTGAAATTGGAATTTTATAGTGGCTCGTGTTTAGCCAATCTGAATTTTTTCAGCTCTTTTTCATCTGTTTCTTGCCTTTTCCCCCTTGCTGTTTCAGAATAGGAGCTGAGGATGTGGTTGGTTCTTTAAGCTGTGGATGCTGAAGCTGCCTGTGTTGCCCCAGGAACTGATAAAACTTCTCCTCCCTTTCTCTCCCAGGGATAGGGATGAAGTTGTAGCCACATGTAGTAATCCAAGCCCTGTAGTTGCCTGGAGAGACTGATGAAGCTCCACACCCCTTTATTGTCTGCCTGGGGTGGGGATTGAGCTGCAGGTGGGGGCAGCAAGCTAAGCTGTACAAGTCAAAACTGACTGTCGCTGTCCAGGTAGAGTGATGAACAACTGGGCCCCCTCCTCCCCTGACAGGGCCATGAATGGAGCCTCCAGTGTTACCAGCCATCTAGTCCATGCAGGCCAAAAGTGGCTGCAGTTGACCTGAGAGGGTGAGGGAGGACTTGTCTGTCCTCCTGTCAGTGGCAGGGATGGAGCCACAGTTGTATCCAATAATCTAGTTCATGTGGGCCAAAAGCAGCCATAGTTGCCCAGAGAGGCTGAGCGAGCACTATCCCTTATGCCCTGTCAGGGGTGGGGATGGAAACACAGGTTTGCCCACCAATCTAGTCCGTGTGGGCTGAAAGTGACTGCAGCTGCTGGGAGAGGCTAAGAGTGCACTATCCCTCCTCCTGCCCTGTCAGGGGTGGCGATGGAGTCAGAGATGTGTCCAACAATCTGCTTTGTGTAGGCCAAAACACCTGCAGTTGCCTGGACAGGCTGCTGCAGGTCTTCCCAGCTTCCTCCCTGCTGGAGTTGGGGCTGGAGCCTAGGCTAGGGCAGCAGTCCAACCTGGATGGAGAGAAGCTGGTCCCTACTATCACTGTGATTTTCCATCAGTTGTTTCCCCTCATGCCAGGGGCAGAGTTAAAATGGTGGCTACTGGCCTCTTCCTGACTTGGACAGGTTCAAACTTTAGCTGTTCTTAGGACTGGAATTTAGCCAGATGAATGTACTAATCAGTAGCTGAAATTGGTGCCTCACCCTCTCTTCCTCTCCCATTTTTGGGAAATGGTGCTTCCACCTCCAGCCAGGGAGTAGCTCCTGAGGTGGCTTGTGTCACCATTGGGGGATAGGCACCAGCCTCTGCGGTGTGGAGTGCTCTACCCACGAATCTTCACTGTAGATGGGCAGTCTCCTCCTTCTGTTTTTCCAAGGATGTTGCAGGATGCTCTTTTGGCCTCCTAGGTCCCCCAAACAGGTGATTTAGATAGCTCTGGCTGATTACTAACTTCCCTGTAGGACAAGCTGACTGTTGGAGCTCCTTACTCTGCTGCCATCTTGCCCTTGAATCCCGCATGATATTTTGACAGCCATATCTCAATACTTCCTCTTCTGAGAATGCATTAGATCCATGGAATTTGAGGGGGGCGGTTATCAAAGGTCTTGTGGAAAGTTGCATGTTACTTCCCTCTGGATACATTCCCTGATGAGACATACTGCTGGTACCTGTTAATGAAGGTGGATGGCTTTTCTTACCTGTGGGCCCCTGACGTGACCTTTGATACTTTGGCTTTGCCCCTCTGTCACAAGCATTTGGTAGAGTGAATAGAATTTATTAATTTTTATTTTAGGGAAGACTGACAACCTGGTAACAAGAGACTGTACCTTTTTATGTGACCCTGGTGATCTTTGCATATACCACTCTCACTAGATTCAGGAGCACAGCCACCCAGGCCATCTGTGGCCCAATTCCCTGGGTCTTATTATCCTTGCACTTGCCTGGATCAATCACTCCAAATACCTTTGTTCCAGCAGACATTACATGATAGATATTGCTATTAATTTTTTATGCCTCTGACTCTCTCCTGCCAGACTTGGAGGCTTTTGAGGCACTGAACACTGAACACTCAATGATATGTCATTGTGGTAGTAATATTTATCATAGTAATAACTAAAATATTATTATTATATATAAAATTAAGTGTTAACTATGGCCCAGACACTCTTCTAAATACTTTACATCTATTAACTCACTTAATCCTCATAACTCGATAAGGTATGTATTATTATTATATCCATTTTATAGCTGAGGAAACTGAGGTAAGTAATCCCTCAGTAAAAATTGTTATAATATAAATTCTAAGTGGATCATAATTTGAAAAAAATAGTCAACTGCAGAAAAGGCAGTCAAGCCACCCCAGGTCTTTAATATAATAACACCTAGGGATGTAGGGGAGACAATGGAGTTTGCTGATCTTACCCTGATACTAGGGAAACAATGACTTTGTGACTCTAAGGCTTTGAAGAAGCACCATCTCCCATATGTGTCAGTCTGTGGCTCAGTCACTTTATCCAGAGGCTTTAGAGTGGTAATGGGGGTGGAGCTTTGAGGCTATCCTCTACTGTTCCCTCCCAGAATTGCCTGGGTAGCTTCCTGAGGGTGGGTTGCCACAGCCAGGATCTGGCATCATGCAAGAGGCATGTGCTATCAAACCTGAAATCTTTTTATTCCTTGGTAGTAGAGCATCAATGAATTTTTGAGACTGCAATTTTTCTTTCTTTCTCTCTCTCTCTCTTTTTTTTTTCAAAGTTAAAGCTACAAGCCTACCCTGGGGCTTTTCTTTTATAATTTCTAGCTCTTTGGAAAGAGTGTGAGAAGAGTTGGGCCTCAATGCCTAAACTAAACATATGGATGGGTGCAAGCAGGAATACTCACACCAGTTTAATCATTGTGTATCTGATGTCAAAGCCTTGACATTATGCTGACTTTTAAGAATTCACCTTATACATTAGAGAATATTATGGCCTTTGCCATGGTAATTCCATAACTTTCCCTACTATCAAGGGATAATGTAGAAAAGCCTGCAGAAAACGTTGCTCTTTCCTTGTGACTGTGACCATTTTATTGATTACTTTCCAGAGTCAGAGGGCACACAGCATCAGGGCTATGCTGTGATGGTTAGGCTAATGTGTCAGCTCGGCCAGGTAATTGTGTCCAGGTGTTTGGTCCAGCAAGCCCTGGGCTAATTGTAATACAAGAGCATTTATGGACTTCAATCACCAGTGAGTTTACTGCATGGATGGCTGATTAGATCTGCATCAATCAGGGAGATTACATCATCAGTGGGTGACGCCTTTATCCAATCAGTTGAATGCCTTAAAAGGAGAAGTGATTTCAACATTCAGAGAGAATTTCCCAGCTCGTCTTTGGACAGCCAACTTCTCCCAGAAACTCATCAAGGACCTTTTATTGGACTTTCATTGGAGCCCCTGGCTTGCAGCCTGCCTGCGGAACCTGGACTTGTGCATCCCCACGGTCGTGTGAGAGACTCTTATAAAATCTTATATTATTGACAGATATCTCCTGTTGATTCTGCTTCCCGAGAGAACCCTGACTAATACTTATGCCTTTCTTCCTGGAGGCAGGCACCAAAATGCATGTGACAGTTACAGAATTTTCCTAGCAGTCAGTTGCTGCTGTTCTTCCACCCATAGAAAGAAAACCTGGGAGGGATTTTACCCTTAGGGTCACAGTTACTTTTCCTACGTAGGCAAATGCAACTGCAAAATGGCTGCCTCAGGGACGTCCCCTGTCTTTAAGATAAAAATGCCATAGCTAGTGTAATTTGTGAGCCTTCCCTCCCATGCCCAAATCCCCTAAAGCCCTCTCTTAAAAATCTGTCCCATATTTCCAACTCCCTCCTTTTAAAAGCTCTTTCCCTTATATAACTGAAGTCAGATTGTTCCATTCTGTTAGGTTGAACCACATGAAAGGGCTCATATCTGATGAGTTTTTACCTACATAATGGCTCAACCTAATACAGTTTGGATGAAAGAGAGAGAAGCATGACAGCAAATACAAACTGGCGACAGTTCTACTTCTTGGAAGTGAGGCAGAGGAAAGCTGCAGCTGGTGCACCAACATCTTGACTCCAATTTCAGCCTGAAGAACACATGCTGGTGAGTGTGAGGTAGTAAAACACCAAGATCCAAGGAAGATCAACTTTTTAAATGATTCATAAAACCCTACAAAGTCAAAATGTAAAAATGTTGTTCAAAAATGTAAAACAACTGCGTCTCCATCAGAGTTACAAAGCATTGCCCGTATGCACACACAAAGGAACATTTTCAACCTGCTGTATTTCCCTTGCTTGGGAAAATGCTGAGTGTTGAATTTTTTTCTCCCATGTTCTTTATGACAGTTGCTTCTCCTGGATTAGAAAGGTTTGCCTCTCCACACATCTTTCTCTCAGGCTGAGCATTGCTATTACATTAATTGAATTAGCCTGACAACAAAACAAAACAAAAACCCAACAGCTCTGATAGAACATGTAGAAACCAGCTGGTTGGGTTCCTTTTAACATGCTAAGGAATGGATTCTAAGTTGATTCAGGCCAATGAGGAACTGGGAAAATGAAGATCACAGTTGGTAATGGTGGACCTTTGCTTTTTTTGCTTAGCATGACATCAAAGTTATGATTCATGCATGTGTTTGTTGCAGCATAGGGCACACAGGCTTTTATTGGGATTTCTTTAGCCAAAGGCTGCTGATGGAATTCTTTGGATTTTAAATCTTCTTCAGCAAGCAACATGCTAAAAAGGATTGACCCTCTTCTTGGCTCCTCATCCAATTTGCACCAAATAGCAAGAGAAACCAAAGAAGGCATTCAGTTCTTGAGCAGTGTTCTCACCTACTACTGTGCCCAAAGGTCTTTCTGCAGTATCTCAGAAGACTGACCTTTCTAGGACTAGCTCTGTTTCTGGCTCTTTCTTACGCAAACTGCAAATCATTCATTGCCACAGTAGTCAACCCGATTTTGTTTAGAAAACTCCATTTTACTTGAAACCAGTCCCACAGAGCACATCTGGAAATATTGTACTAGAGTCAGTAACCCAACGCTCTTTACTCATCTCCTGTAAGGATTCTTATCACCCGATTATAGCAAGTAGTTCAACTAACCTCTCAATTAGTTATTAACCAGTTTCCTCTTCTGTAAAACTGATGTAATAACACCACCTTACAAAGTTGTTGCTATGAGAATTAAAATTCTATCAATTAGATAAAGAGCCTGAAACAGGGGCTGACACATAGCAGATGCTCAATAAATAAAACTAAAATTAAAACTAAAAAAGGCAGCCTACCAATTTAACCTTTGTTATAATGTATGGATACTGAAATCCTGCCAAATTCAACTTTATTTCACTTGCTGCTGGTTCTTCAGCCATTCCAGGACTTTGATGCCTCCAAATTGGCCCTCCTGGGACCCAAGCTCAAGGCTTCACAGCCTTAGGGTCCATGCTGGGGGCCTCCTTATGGCTTTCATTAACCATACTTTAGATCAGCTATTCTAAAATAAGCCTGTCCCCAACCAACAGTGTCAGCATCACCTAGGAACTTGTTACAAATGCAACCTCTTGGGTCCTATCCAGACCTACTAAGTCAAAGACCCTGGGGGGGGGGTCCAGTAACTTTTAACAAGCTCTGCAGCTGATTCCAATGTATTAAGTATGAAAACCACTGCTTTAAAGTATGAACCATGGACAGAAGCAAAGGGAGAGGGGAAATTCCTGTTTCTTTACTTGGGGCTCACTCTATGACCTTTTTCTTCTCTTTCCTTATTTGTTGAAAAAAGGGAGGGGGGGACAAAGAAAAATCCCTTTGCCATTGCTCCCAGAAGATATTAGGAAACACCATTTAGCCTCTCAGTTCCCAAATGTTTTCTCTTTCTCTAGGGACCTTGAGTTGCAACTCTAGTGGGTCCCCTTTGCCTTGTTGTCTTGAGAACCAGCGATCCACCTTTAGATATTGAGTTTTAGGCAAGAATAGCTTTTTCTCTTATTTCCCTTCTTTTGCTATGATCAGAGTCAGATATATTTCCCCTAAGAGGCTTATTTTGCTCCCCTTTCAACATGCATAGCCCCTTCCTTTTCTTCATGGGTGGCTGGAGTCCTAGCCCCAAGGAGATAGGGAAAAATGGGATGAAATGGGAAAGGAGAAGGGGGCCACCTAGTAAAATGGGACCACCTGGGTTTTGGTGTTAAACAGTATATAGTAATTTTCAGTCCATCAAAACAAATATTTTTAAAAATGATAAGTGTTCACCTTTCTCCAGTACACTTCTGTGTCACCTACTTCTCAAAACTTATAGCATCGTTCTATTTTCCTGAAGAGTGACCCCATTTAAATATTAGCCCAAGTGAATGGTGACAAGGGATGAGTATATGTGTAAAACATCACATAGCACATTTTATTTTTTAGTATTTGTTTTTGCTCTTTTTAAACTTTTTATTTTGAAATAATTTCAAACTTACAGTATAGTTGCAAAAATAATGCAAACCCTTTACAGAAAAATCCAGCATACCCTCCTCTATATACCCATATCTACCAATTTTTACATTTTGCCACTTTTGCCACATCATTATCTATCTATCTATCTATCTATCTATCTATCTATCTATCTATCTATC
>JAKSZT010054419.1:5242693-5625088 GCA_026826555.1 Tolypeutes matacus | reverse complement strand
ATCTATCTATCTATCTATCTATCTATCTATCTATCTATCTATCTATCATCTATCTATCTAAATATATATCATAGTTTGAGTCTTTTGTGGACTGCCAGAAAATTATGCTCTTAAGCTAACCCATTCCTGTGGGTGTAAGCCTATTGTAGGTGGCACCTTCCTTTTGATTAGATCACTTCAGTAGGGCGTAACCCAAGGCGGGCCTTACTGCTCTTACTGGAGTCCTTTATAAATGGGATAAATATACAGAGAGAAAAGGCTCAGAGAAGAACTCACAGAAGCTGAGAGAAAAAGCCACAAGAGCAAGAGGCTCTTGGAATCATTGGAATCCAGGAGAGAGAAAGTCACAGAGGAGGAGCCAGAAACTGAAAGCAACAGAGCCCGGGGGAGAAGGCAGAGACTGCCAGATGGCACCATGTGCCTGATTGCTCACAACTGCAGCTCTGAAAGAAAGCATCTCCTAATGATGCCTTGATTTATACATGTTCAGGGCCTCAGAACTATAAACTTATAAGTTAATAAATCCTCATTGTAAAAGCCAACCTATTTCTGGTATGATTGCTTTGGCAGCCTTTAGCAAACTAAAACACTACCTTCTGGACATTTAAGAGCAGATTGCATACATCACACTCTTTGAACACATAATAATTCATGTATGTTTTCTCCAAACAAGGATATTCACTTATGTAATCACCTTTAGTGCAATTATCACTTTTTTATACATGGCTAGAATTGATCGATGATATTTTGTTAAGGAGATTTGCACCTATGTTCATGAGAGACATTAGTCTGTAATTTTTTTCTTGTAATACCATTATCTGGCTTTGATATTAGAATAATGATAAACTAAAAAAATGATTTGGGAAGCGTTCCCTCCTCTTTTCTTTCTTAGAAGAGATTGTGTAGTCTTAGTATTGTTTCTTTCCTAAATGCTTTGTAGTATTCATTCACCAGTGAAACAATCTGGGCCAAGAGCTGCGGTTGTTGTTTTGGGAAAGTTTTAAATTACAAATTCAATTTCTTTAATAGATACTGGGCTATTCAGGTTATCTTTTTTTTCTTGAATGAAATTTGGTAGTTTGCGTCTTTCAAGAAATTGGTCAATTTCATCTAAGTTATCAAAATTATGGTCATAGTGGTATTTGTAGTACTCCCTTATTATCTTTTTAATGTCTATGTGATCAGTCATGGTCTGTGATGGTTAGGCTAATGTGTCAACTTGGCCAAGTAGTTGTGTCCAGGTGTTTGTTCCAGCAAGCACTGGGCTAATTGTAATACAAGAGCATTTATGGACTTCAATCACCAGTGAGTTTACTGCGTGGATGGCTGATTACATCTGCATCAATCAGGGAGATTACATTATCAATGGGTGGTGCTTTTACCCAATCAGTTGAATGACTTAAAAGTGGAAGTGATTTCAACATTCAGGGAGAGTTTCCCAGCTCGTCGTTGGACAGGCAACTTCTCCCAGAGACTCATCAACGACCTTTCATCGGGCTTTCATCGGAGCCCCTGGTTTGCAGCTTGCCTGAGGAACCTGGACTTGTGCGTCCCCACAGTCGCGTGAGGGACTCTTTTAGAGTTCCATATTATTCACAGATATCTCCTGCTGATTCTGTTTCCCGAGAGAACCCTGACTAATACATGGTCTCTCCTCTTTCATTCCTGATATTGGTGATTTGTGTCTTCTCTCTTATTTTCTTGGTTACTGTTTTAGTTTCCTAGGCTGATTAAAGCAGATACCATGAAATTGATTGGCCTAAGCAATGGTAATTTATGAGCTTACAGTTTGAGGCAGAGAAAATGTCCTAATCAAGACATTATCAAGTCGATGCTTTTTTCCTGAAGATTGGTTCCTGGGGGTCCTTATCTCCTCTGCCACATGGCAAGGCACATGGCAGCATCTGTTGGTCTCTCCCTTCTCTTCTGGGTTTCATTGATTTCAGCTTTTTGCTTTTGTGGTTCTCTCTCTCTCTCTCTCTCTCTCCATTTATAAAGGACTCCAGTAGTAGGATTAAGGCACATTGATTAATTTAATAAAGCTTACATCTGAAGACAACGTTTCAAAAAAAAAAAAAAAAAAAAAGACCCATCCTCAAAGAGGGGGTCACACCTTGATTGAAGTAGCATCACCAAAAAGTCATATTTACAATGGATTTACACCCACAGGAATGGATTAGATTTAAGAGTATGTTTTTCTAGGGTATATACAGCTTTAAATCACCACAGTTATGCTTGCTTAAGGTTTGTCAATTTTATTGATCTTTACAAAAAGTCACCTTTTGGTTTAATTGAGTTTCTCTGTTTTTCCTGTTTTCAAATTCATTGACTTCTTCTCTAATTTTTATTGCTTTTACTTCCTTCTGCTTGCTTTAGGCTTAATTTGTTCTTCCTTCTCTAGTTTCCTAAGATATAAACTTAGGTTAATGATTTTAGATTTTTATTATTTTCTAATATGCACATTTAATGCTATAACTTTCCCTTTAAGCACTGCTTTATATCTGCCTCTCTCAAATTTTTATGAATTTTATTTTTATTTTCATTTTAGTTTAAAATTTTTTTTTCATTTTTCTTGAGACTTCTTTCCTTTCACCCGTGGGTTAGTTTGAAGTATATTGTTTACTTTACAAATATTTGGTGATTTTCCATATATCTTTCTGGTATTGATTTCTAGTTTAATTCTTTTATGGCCTGAGAATATACTTTGTATGATTTCTCTGCTTTTATTTGTTAAGATTTGTTATATGGCCCAGAATGTAGTCTCTCTTGTTGAATGTTCCATGTGCATCTGAGAAGATTGTGTATTCTGCTTTTGTTGGATGGAGTGCTTCATAAATTCTATTAGGTCAAGTTAGTTGATGGTGCTGTCCATGTCATCTATATCATTACTGTTTTTCTGTCTACTTACTCTATCAATTACTGAGAATGGAATTGAAGCCTCCAGCTATAATTGTAGATCTGTTTCTTCTTTGATATCTATCAATTTTTGACACTTTATTGTTGAATGTTTAGGAAGTCCTCTTCATTCATTTTGAAATTTGATTCTTGTTTGGATGAAGTAGGGCATAAATAACTAAAATCATGAGAAAATATCTTCTCTTAAACCAGAACTGGAAACACAGTATCTTGATCTTGTAGTTGGTTGGTCATTTTGAGGAACCATTTTGTTGTTTTACCAAGTCCTCTAGGGTTAAGAGGAATTCAGAAAGATGTGCCTATCTTACAGAGCAGTCACATGCACAGAACATCCTCAAAGATTTCACCATATGGCCCAAACTAAATTTAGGACTAGTCGAGCTATTTTAGTGATACATGTTTGCCAAAAAACTAAGACTTTTAATTTGAAGGTTCCAATAATTGGTTTGTGTCTGAGGAGAGGTGAAGGCATGCAACAGAAAAGGAAGCTTCTCTGGGTTCAAGAACATTAGAGGGGTGACACCTCCTCTGGTAGATGGGAGTCCAATTGCTTGAGCCACATCCACTTCCCTGCATACTATTTTTATGAACTTGGGCAAATCTCTTGACCTTTCTCAATCTAATCTTGAAGTAGGGATAATAATTCCAATTTTGCTGGGTGGTTGTGAGGGTTAAATACACACAAAAGTGTTTTTAGAAACTGTAACATGCAATGTAGATATAAAGTGGCATTATGTAGAGACTTTGGATTGATGGGACCTATTTAATTTTTATTACTTTTAACTCTTCTATCCCATTATCTGCCATAAATACTTTTAAACATGGCCAGGATCTCATGTTTCTCATGAAAGTTAAGAAAGTTAAGAAAAAATGAGAAAAATCATCAGAAAATGTGGCATGAGAAAGGATTTCTTTTCTTCCAAACATGACGCCTCTCCCTACCTCACCCTTTCACCTCTTTATCAACATGTCTTTTAATTCAATTAAGAACAACTGCAAAGTCCTAACAAAATGAAATTTATTATGCCTCAACTACCATAGTGAATCCTGGACCCTTCATACTGAGTCAGTTTTTTTGTAAACAAATCAATTTTATTGATACATATCAATAAAGCATAAATCCATCCAAAGTGTACAATCAATGGTATTTGATATAATCACATAGTTGTGTATTCAGCACTTTAATAATTTCTGAGTCAGTTTTGATAGTGTCAGGTGGTGATGCTTCCAGCACTTTAGAACTGATCCACTAGGCCTATGAGAACCACCTTAGGGCTCTTCATACCTGTAGATCAGAGAATACAACCCAAAAGAGCTTCCAAGGATTTGCTGTGAACCTTCTTAAACATGCTATAATTTCCCAGGGTCATCCCCAATATGCTGCTTTAATGTCATTTATAAAATGTTGGTTGTCTTCCTGGGTCTCATAGGTGCTAGCTGCCCCTTGCACTTACATGCATTTTGAATATTGGCCAGTATCTAACATAATAGAATGAAAGAAGAGAAGAACTAGAGCACTATAGAGATTGGAGGCCTAGTCCAGAAATTGGTTGTCATTATTTGGGAAGAGTCAAGGGCAAGGAGTAATTGACTATAATAGGAGAGTATGAGTAGCCTCTGAGAGTCCAACAGAGAAGGGTTTAAACAAGAAGTTGGAAACAAAGCATAAAGTTCCAGGGATGAGGAGCATGGGAATGAGATGTAGCTAAAACATTTTAATATGCCAGATAAGAAAGGATTGAAAGATATTTTGACAACCTAGAAAATGAGCTAAAAAACAAGGGACAATTTCCAAAAGTAAATGAAAAATACTTCCCACAGATTCCAAAATCCACCATATAGGCATATAAGGGAAACCATGTTTAACAGAAATTCTGTGAAACACTTAGGAATATCATCTTCCAGGAAGGTTGGGATGAGTCAACTGTATTACATTCTCTGTAAAGTGAATGCAATCTTAGGATACTTGAATTAAGCACAGAACAAAGGAGGCGACGGTCCTACTCTCCTCTGCCTGGGCCACCTGTGAATTGTATGGTGTTCTCAGTGCATCCCACATGTACCTACTCTCCAGTTCATTGGACTCACCCAGGACAACTTACAAGGAGGTGAGGATGGACAACCACCACACCAAGGAACTGAGAGAGTCTACAACTGCAAGCAAGAAAGCCCATCCATCAGCCATATGGGATCAAAGCCCCTTCTCAATTAGAGGTGGAGTGGGCATCACCATCCCAGAATCCTCAGGATTGGGGAATAAAATATGGACTAGAGTGGACTTTCTGGTATTCTACTATAGACTTAGTGTGATTCTAGCAATGGAAGAAATTATATCATTTATGTGGCGGCAGTGGCCACTGGAGGTGCTGAAGGCAGGGAGAGGGAAAAAGAGGTATAATATGGGGGCATTTTTGGGACTTGGAATTGTCTTGAATGACATTGCAATGACAGATACAGGCCATTATATATCCTGCTATAACCTACAGAATTGAGTGGGACAGAGTGTAAACTACAATGTAAACCATAATCCATGCTTAGTGGCAATGCTCCAAAATGTGTTCATGAATTGCAATGTATGTACCACACTGATGAAAGAAGTTGTTAATGTGGGGAAAAGTGGGAGGTGTGGGGAGTGGGGCATATGGGAATCCCTTATAGTTTTTATGTAACATTTTATGTAATCTAAGTATCTTTTAGAAAAAATAAAAAATATATTTAAAAAATTATATGAGTAAATGAGATTGTGTCTACGAAGGAATGTAATATACTGAAAGGTTTAGAAACCACTTCACTTAATGGTAAGTTAAACTGGGCTAGTTGCCTAGATAAGGGAAGATATTTGGAAGGACATATCAAGTGTTTCAAAAAATTGAGGGAGTTTTATATGGAAGAAGAATTGGATTTATTTTTATGAATCTCAAGGATAGAATTTTGATAAATGGATGGAAAACATAATGGGTAAATTGAAGCACAGTGGGTTTGAGAGCTCTAAAGTAAAAGTTGCCCATAAATAAAGAGGGATATGGTAGGAAGAGGTTATACTACTCTTTGGAAGTTATGCTAAAAAAAAAAAGGCTGAATGGCCATCTATCAGGAACCTGGAAAGTGTATTCTTGCACCGGGGGGAGGTTGAACCAAATAATCTTCAAGATTGCTATCATCTCTCAGGTTCCATGGCCCTATGATTCCCTGCATTAGAGACACATTGTAGACATTTGGAGATTTCCATTGGCAGACTAGCACTCCAGTCTGCCACAGAATTATGCTGTGGATTCAACAGCAGAGCAAAATGCTCGGTAGGTCCACTGTTAATATAAAATGTTCACACAATCCAGGCATAAGCTCTTGAACTTAATTGGACCATAAACATCTTGAAGGCAGAGAAAGTATCTTTGTCTGTGCAACAGTGCCTGGTACATAAAAGATGCTTGCTGAATATTTGCAGAATGATTGAATGGACAAATGAATGTTATGCCATGTATTAGTCTTCTAGGGATGCCATAAAAAATTACTATACACTTTTATTTTTTTGCGGTACTGTGCCCCAGGGATTGAACCCGGGACCTCCTATGTGGGAAGCTGGTGCTCAACCACTGAGCACATAGGCTCCCCTGAGTTGGTTTATTCATTTGTTTGCTTGTTGTTGGTTTTTGTTGTTTTTAGTAGGCACCAGAGACCAAAGCCCAGGACCTCCCATGTGGGAAGCAGGCGCTCAACCTCTTGAGCCACATCGGCTCCCACCACACACTTTTTGACTTAAAACAACAGAAATTTATTCCCACAGTTTTGGAGGCCAGAGTTTAAAATCAAGGTGTCAACACTGCCATGTTCCTTCCAGATGCTCTGGAGGGGGTGTGTGTCCATTCTTTCCCTCTTCCAGCTTGTAATGGCTGTCAGCATTTCTTGGCTTGGGGCTACATCACTCCAGTCTCTGCACCCATCTTCACATCGCCTTCTCTTCTGTGAGTCTGTCCTCTGTGTGTTCTGTGTGTTTGTCTAAACTCCCTCTGCTTTTCTTTTATAAGGATACGTTTAACTGCATTTACAGCCCATTTGGATAATTTGGGATAAACTCCTCCTCCGAAGATCTTTAACTTAATCACATCTTTTCCAAATAAGATAATATTTCCTCTTTTGGCATATAAGGTAATAGTCACAGGTTCCAGAAATTAAGACACTGACGTATGTTTTTTTTTTGGGGGGGGGCACCTTTCAGCCCACTACAGGCCACATCTGGCTTTTTTTGTAAGGAGCTTCCTGTGTTGAAGCAGTAGTAAAACAGCTTAGGTGTTTTTCAGGTACCTAGACCTAAAGAACCTTGAGGTCAAGTCAGGACTCCTACAACCACTCTTAAGTAATCCATTAGATTCTTTCCTTAGACTGGTCTTTGAATTTTACAGTTTTCAGGGATGCCAACTTGCTGAGACAATGGCCCTGTTGTAATTAGCATTTTGGCAGGTAGCTGCCCGTCAATGAGCTTCAGACAAAACTGAAGGTCTTAGAGCCATGACCCATTTGAACCTTTCACATATCTTTGATATTTGAGCCTGCCATAAACATCACGTCTCATTTCTGGAAAATTTCACTGGCATAATTTCAGAGCCATTTTTTCTACATGAAGCAGCCAGAAATTGTTGGTTGCCATGAAATCCTACCGTGCTGCCAGTGCCACGCTGCATGAAAGTCATAGATTTCTAGTGCCAGCTTTGTAAGAACAGCATGATGAGAGTCTGATGCTCCTCCTACCTGTTCCACTCACTGGGAATTATATCTACTCTGCCTTTTGGGGATATCCATGAGGCTCTTGGATAATGTTATTTAACTCTTATGGTGATTATTAAATGTGCACTGTGTCTTGTTCTATAGCTGGGATATGTTCTTTTTAGGCCTGTTGTATGTTATTTCTCATGATGACCTATTAGGTGCCAGAGATATGGTCTTCAATAAGTACTGATTGAACTAAATGGCAAACTGCAAGTTCTGAGTGTAATTTGCCAGAGAAACAGCAGTTGTGAAGGATGTAGCTGATGTAACTTTCTCCCTTAGCAAACTCCTACTTATCAGGTCACAACCAGTTCAAATGCCCGTTTCCTCTGTGATACCATACCTGAATTTCACCAGACAGACATAGTTTCTTTGCCCTTTAAGCTTCTATTATACTCTTTGCATTTCTTCTTCATAGTTCTTATCATATTGTTTGTAAGTGAATTGTTACTTGCTTGTCTCTCCCTGTAGACTGGGGGTTTCTTGAGGGCTGAGACTATGTCATGTTCATCTTTGTACCTCCCAACACTTATAGAGGCTGGTGTTTAGTAGTTACTCAATAAATATGGGATGAGAAAATGAATAAAAGAATAAATGAGAATTGTTTATTTTGAGTAAAAGTTTAGGACAGGCTCTGAGCTGCAAACAGGGACAGGTTCTGTGAGGAGTACTTTAAAAAAAAAAAAAAAACCAAAGCAAAAACCCCTTCTAATCCTTTCCAGCTTTCCCACTGGAAAGGCCTAGAAATAGTGACATCTCAACAACAATGAACACGCCATGCACAGATCTTGGTTTCTAAACATTATTCAATAAAAGGGACCAGGGATCCTTGCAGAATCTTATGGGGTCTTAGGTCATAATAAAGAAACTGCAAATAACAAGAACAAAAAACATGAGCTCAATTCTCTTTTCAATGAACAATTTTTGAGCTCAAACACAGAATGTGCCCCTTTATTTCTTCTCCTTCCTGTTATTTTATTTTATTTTATTTTTTTACAGATTGACTTTTAAATTTATTTATTTATTTATTTTATTTATTAGAGAAGCTGTGCCTTTATAGAACAATCATGCAGAAAACACAGGATTCCCATACACCATCCCACCACCAACAGCTTGCACTGGTGTGGAACATTTGTTGCAGTTGATAACACATTTTAATAATTGCACTATTAAGGAAAGTCCATGGTTTAACTTAGGGCTCACTGTTTGTGTAGTGTACTTCCATGGATTTGTTTTTAAAATTTTTGTATTCTGTTACCATACATACAATCTAACATTTCCCTTTTTAACCACATTCAGATATATATTTTTCAGTGCTGTTAATTATGTTCACAATGCAGTGCTACCATCACCACCATTCATTACCAAAATTTTCCTTCGTTCCAAATAGGAACTCTGTACATTTTATTTTATTTATTTATTTATTTATTTATTTATTTATTTATTTATTTATTTATTTATTTTTATTATGGGTAAAAACCAAAATTCTCATAATATGTACAAACATTTGCAAAATGATATATAAATATATATGCATATATGTGTATTTGCTTACAAAAATGTTATTTTTATATATATATATACACATATATTTTAAGAGGTGCTTAGATTACCCATAATATTACACGGAACCCACTGGGATTCCCATGTTGCCCACCTCCCACACCTCCCACCACATCCCACACAAATATCTCCCACAGTGTGGCCCACCACCCTCAATGAACTTACACATCCTGGAGCCTTGCCACCAACCATAGACCACAGTTCACACTGTAGACCACACTCTCTCCCACTCAGTTCTGAGTGGTGTGTGCTGATTTAAAATGGCCTACATCCATTGCCACAACAGTACTCAGGACATCCTCCAATTCCCAAAGAAGCCTCTGTATTTCAACTGCTCATCCCCTCCCTACCCCAAAAGTGTCAAGTGGCCACTGGCTCCACCTCATTGTTATAATTTCTTACATTGCTAGAACTCTGTACATTTTAAACCATTCTTTATCCCCACCCCATCCTCTGGTAACCAAATTCCAGATGCAGACTGACTTTTCCAATAATATTCTGTGTAACATATCTCTGGTGGTAGGAACATTTTAATCATGGAACATATCATGCCCATGCCTCTTTTAAAAAAACCATCCCTGGTGACAGAAAAAAGTGGTGCTAGGTGGTTTTAGGTATTAGTGATTTGTACCATAACCCAACCAGTCCTCCTCTTTAGCTTCAGTGGATTGGCTTATGGATGGGCACCTGTTCCAAGGGCAGCCAATCCACAGGCTTGTCATGAGCTCTGCCATGGCCTGTTTCATAAAGACACCATACTAATCACCTATGTCAATTAGATTCTCTGACTTGGGAGTTTTACCTGGAAAAAACCAAGCCCCCAAATATCAGCTTATTGATTTTGGAAAGAGAAAAGATATTTATGAGAAAAGGAGATTAACTGAGCTCTGTTAATGGCAGTGCTCTGGATTTTCATGACATTCTATCCCCCATACTGTCACATGTATCCTTTTACTAACCCTTATTAAGAGCTTGTCCTTAGAGGATCTGTCTTCCTTGAGGAACAACTGAAGATATGTCATATTCATGTACAAGGATTTTCCAGAAATATCTTGCGTGTCTGGGGTCCCTAAGACCACTCCCAGTTTTCATGATTTGCTAGTAGGACTCACAGGACTCAGCATATAGTTGCACTCACAGCTAAAATTTATTACATAGAAAGGATACAGTACAAAATCAACAAAGGGAAAAGGTTCTGGGTGAATTTGGAGGAAACCAGGAACAAACTTCCAAAAGTCCTGTGTAGTAAAGAATTTAATCCTACCCAAGATTAGGTCAGGCCTTTGCCCTGGCTTATGGGAGGCAACCTGTGGGCCCTTGGAAAGTCATGCCTGATAGGAGTGTCTTTATTTACTTGGGGGCCTTGGGCCAGCCAGATAATAACAATGTGATTTAGAGTGGGGTCATTGGGTCACATGATATTAGTCAGCTTCCAGAGGGGCTGGAGACTCAAATCAGCCATGTAGATAATCAATCATGCCTACATTATGGAACCCCAATAAAAATTCTGGTCACCAAGGCTGGTTGGCAATACTCCATGCATATTGTTACACGGAGATTTTGGGAGAGTAATGCTGTCCTGACTCCATGGGGAGAGGACACTGGAAGCTCTGTATTTGGTACCCTTCTGGACTCTGCCTTATGTGTCTCTTCCCTTGGCTGATTTTAATCTGTATCCTTTCTCTGTAATAAACTATAACTGTGAATATAACAGCTTTTAGTGAGTTCTGTGAGTCCTTCTAGCAAAGTATTGAAGCTTAGGGTGGTCTTGGAGGCCCCCCAAACTTGCAATTGGTATCAGAAATTAGGGTAGTCTTATATTTAAGGGTCATTACAATATCATCAGAGTGCCAACCCATAGTACTTTGCCTGTGGTGATACTTTCTACATGCAAAACACAGCAGTATTCAGAGATTCTCAATAGAGATAGTGTAGTGCTTAATGAGCATGGCAGTTTGAAATTATGAATCCCCAAAAGAGAAAGATTATGTGTGTAAACTAATCTATTCCTCTGGGTGTGATACCCTTTGATTGTATTAAGTTCATTGAGGGGCCTCTGATTACGTTTACTTGATAAAATCATTTAGGGCTTCTGATTGGACTACCTCACTAAAGAGTAAATCAGGTTGAGTCCCTGCCCCCTTGGTGTGCCAATATAAATGGGTACTTGCTCAAGAAGATACACAAGAAAAGGAGAGAACTTTGCCATGTGGCAGAAAGGAGAAGGCTCAAACAGCTAAGGCCCCGGGGAGAGATGAGCCGTCTACT
Organism: Tolypeutes matacus; assembly: GCA_026826555.1. Classification (NCBI taxonomy): domain Eukaryota; kingdom Metazoa; phylum Chordata; class Mammalia; order Cingulata; family Chlamyphoridae; genus Tolypeutes; species Tolypeutes matacus. Next base: position 5,613,577 of record JAKSZT010054419.1, on the reverse strand, counting down.
TGATAGTTTGCAGCTGATATAGGAAGCCCTGAGAGATGAGCCCTAACCAGGAGGTAGGACTGGAAGCCTGGAGGGAAAGGAGTGACCAGGCAGAGATCAGCGACCATCTTGCTTCAACATGTGGCAACTGCCTTTGGTGAGAAAGCAACCTTGAGTTGGACTCTTTAGGGCCTTGTAACTGTGAGGTATTACCCCAGATAAATACCCTTTATAAAAGCCAATAGATTTCTGGTACTTTGCATCAGCACCCCTTTAACAGACTGTTATAGTGAGTTAACACTTAAAGTCAGACAAGTTTGAGTTCTATTCCAGTTTTGCTACTTACTAGCAATATATATTTGGCCAAGGTGTTGAACTTCTCTATATTTCAGATTTCTTATCTCTAAAGTGAAAATAGCAGTACCTATCTCATAGGGTTAATGTGAGTTTTCAAAGGAATAATGCTTGTCAATTACTTAACAGAGTGCCAAGCACAATAGTTGAGATTCTGTAAGTGAGGAAAACATGTACGTTTCCCAGCTTGTTGCTAGGGATGAGGTCTGGGCCCCATGAGCAGAGGGGATTCCAGTATAAACTAAAGGAGGTTTGTTCATGAGGCTCCATGTAACGCTTGGGAAACAGTGCTTCATAAGGGACAGGTAACAAAATGCTGTACAGATCTGGGGAGAAAGCCTTTCTCCCTACTTAAACCTGCAACACAATGTGTGGAATATTAGAGTAAGGATTTAAAGGAGCCAGTTCTGTTCAAACACTTTGTGGTTCACAGCTTTGAGTCTGAGCCAAGGCTGCTCCCCTGGCATGGAAAATTCTGCTCTATGGAGGTCACTAAAGGTAGGGGCAGTGATGAGGGGATGACTGTTTATGACATCATGGAGTTGGGAACTCCAAAACCGAAAGCACAGTGGAAGAATACTAGAAAATTTTATGAACATGTATAAAATTCTTCTAGGAATTCTTGGACTTAACTGGGGTTACTTTGGAGAGAAGGGTTTTGTGGTAAAGGCAAGATGAATGAACCAGTGGGATTTGACTCTACTGTTTATACACAAAGAATAGTGCAGCCTGTAGAAATGTAGATTACTCATTACTCCCCTCATATACCTCCCCCAGAAGAGACTGCTGATATTTATGGAACATCTATTATGTGCCAACCATTCTATATCTCTTATCTCATTTATTCATTGTGATAAACTCAACATTTAGGTAAGGAAACTGAGATTCAATGAAGGTAAATGGTTTGTCTACTGGACACAGCTAGTAAGGGCCAAAGCTAGTATTTGAGCCCTAATTTGACTGGGAAACCCATATTTCTTAACAATCACTACCACCTTTTCAACTGGTAGCATATATAAACACATGTGCATGTAGGAATGTGCATATATAAACAACATGAGTCTGGAAATGGATTTCAAGTTTATAATAATCTTGAGAAATGGAAACCATAACCATTTATTAAGAGTTATATGAGATGAGGAAGTTATGCAAGAAACTTTTAGGAACAACTCCATCAGAATTTAAAATAGAAGAATAAAGAGCTGAGAATGAAGGGGATAAATGACATTATCATTCACTGACATGAAAAGAATGAGACAAATGAAAGAATGACATGCCTTGACTTTTCTCTTAAGGTGAATAATAGTTATTTGCTTTACACTGACTCTCTACAGAGTTGTGGATGAAATCTGAGTCTATAAACCAAAGGATCACTTTTCTGCTTGGGATATAGTGATTTTTTTTTCAGGGCTAAAAAAATTCTCTGTCTAAAATGGATACCCAAACCTTTCAGAAAACCAACAATGATAAAGTGCTATTGCACTCATTGTATTATGATGCTTAATGTATGTAGAAGTTTTAAGAAGGTTTACTATAAAAGTGTGGAAATGAATAGAGTTGATGGTAACACATTATAGTGAGTATAACTAAAACTGCTGATTTATAAATGTGATTGTGGCTGAAAGGGGTAGTCTAGGGACATAAATGTCAATTGAAAGGAAGCAAGAGGATTATCTAAGGACTAGTTTTTCAGGAGGCAACATTTGTTAGCTGTCTTATTTTAGGCAAAATATCACCTCTTAGGCACAAATTATGTTTTCATATTCACTAGGTTCAGAAATGTATCTTTTGAAGTGTTCATGGTATGTGGTATTTTAAATGCACTTTAAAAATGCTACACTCAAAGGAACTAATTTGAGTTTTTTCTTTTGGCTGACAAGCTTTTCCTAGGTGTGGCTGAGGACCTAACAAATCTACCCCCTTCTAGTAATGCATATGTATCATTGGGTACTGTATTTGAGATGCTTCTGCATGCCTCTTCTAATTACTTGGAACCTTAGGAAAGGTGCCTTATGTTGAATCTTTCCACATGCTGCATTTGTGGGACTTATAAAATGTTTTGCTGATACTTATGCATATGACTGAAGATGAATTTTATGTATTGCCTAGAACAATGTCTGGTTAACTGAATGAATGAATACATGAAGGTATGGTTTGAATCAACTTGGTATGATTTGAAGAGAAAAAAATGTTCCCTCTCTGCCTGCAAATGACTAAAATCCCCACATGCATATTTTTGGGGATGGGGGAGCTAAAGCGTTGGAAAGCAGTTAGAATGCACATGTACCAAATGAGTCCCTAACCCACTGCCTTGAATTCATTTTCCAGATTTAGAACTTTCCAAGCTCTAGATGACAAGGAAGGTTTGAGAAGCTGGGACACAGGACAGGCGTTTTGATGAGGAGTGGGGGATGTGAGGAGGTGCAGAGAAGTTATGTGAAGGGTGGGAAATCAACAGGAAGGAGGGTACCATAATAAGGTTGTAGACAGTCAGGGTGATGGGCCGGGGGAGGCACTGAAAGCTGCATTCTGGCTTCCCATTTACCAGATGGCTCCATTCATACTGTCATGTGCCGCCAGCAGAGAAGGACTGAAGCCCACAGGGCAGGCTCCTGTTCATAACTTTGGAGCAAATATTTCCAACTTGGTGAGAGTGTCATGAATATGCCCCTGGTTAATGAGGGACTGAACTCCCAACAAATCCAACAATTCCAGCTCTCCTAGAGTGAACTAAACATTGGCTGTGCTAGCCAGCCTCCAAGATGGACAATGACAATCTTTACCTCCTGGTATTCAAGTCCTTGTGCAGGTCTTTCCTTGAACAGGACATTGCAAAGTGAAGGTCTGTGACCATTGAGGTTAGGTCATAAGAAATAACACAGCTGCCCCCCGTCTCTTGTTCTTTAGGAAGCTAGTAACCGTGTTACGAAGACATCTTGACTCCACTTCATGAGAAACCCTTAGCTAGAACAACTCTGCCATGCCATCCCTAGATTCCTGACCCACAAGACACCGTGGGAGATAATTGGTGTTTACTGTCATTTAAAGCCACCAAGTCTGGAGTATTAGAGCATTAGACTTTCTTTTCTTTAAAGTCCATGATCAAAATTTTTAAATTTTTATTATACTAGTTTGTCAGATAGGTATCAAGTTTTCCACATCTCTTTAAAGGTGGTGATTTGTTCTTTTTTTTTTTTTTCCCATTTTCATGTAAGGACATAAGAATGTGTGGAAATAGAGGAAGGACTGTAGAGTCAGGCAGATATGAATTTGAATACTGGTTTTGATTCAGAAACTTTGAATCATGTTACTTAACCAAACTCATAAATTATGATGGTTATAGGAGAAAATGCATGTCAAGTGCTTAGGATAGTATGGTTGAATGTAAAAACTCAGTAAATGCTATACTTACCATAGTTGCTAACTTTATATAAAAAGATGCCTCTAAGGGTCTAGCTTTATGGACAGCACACTAGCCAATACTTTGGGGTAGCCAAAATGTGTTCTGAACCTTAGAGTGGGGAATTTGGTTTCTATTATAATTATGAAAAAAAAAACTTTACTGAGGTATGATTTAGATACTATAATGTTCACCCATTTCAAATGTACAATTCAATGATTTTTAGTAAATTTATCAGGTTGTGCAACTATCACCACCATCCAATTTTAAAATATTTCATCACCCCAAAAAGAAATTTCATGTCCATTTGCAATTACTACCCATTCTCACCTCCAGCCCCATGAAACCACGAATCTACTTTCAGTCTCTATAGATTTGCGTTTTCTGGACATTTCATATAAATGCAATCATACCATATGTGGGGTTTTGTGTCTGATTCTTTTACTTGACATAATATTTTTGAGGTTCTTAGCATGTATCAATACCTCATTTTATTTATTGCTGAATAATATTCCATTGTTTGGATATACCATTGTGTTTATCCATTCATATACCATAGTTAGTGGTAATAGTCTGATGATGTTCTTTCATAATCTGTAACAAATGTTCAACATGAACGTAAAGCGTTGGTGGATGGGTGATATATGTAAATTCTGCACATTATGCATGATTGTTTTGTAAGCTCACAACCTCTCTAATAAAAATATATATATATTAAAAAATAATGGATAGAACATTTAGTCAGAAGATCAATAAGGAAGTACAGGACTTGAATGATACACTAAACCAACTAGACCTAACAGACATATATAGAATGCTACACCCTGTAAAAACAGAATATATATTCTTCTCAAGTACACATGGATCATTATCCAGGATAGACCATAATTTGGGACACAAAAGAAGTCTCAATAAATTAAAAAATGTTGAAATCATTCAATGTATATTCTCCAACCACAATGGAATGAAGCTGGAAATCATTTACAGAGGGAGAAAGGGAAAATCCTCAAATATGTGGAAATTAAACAACATTCTCTTCTCCCCCTCCTGAGATGGCTGCCTCATCTGTTTGCTCATTGTTTGCGCTTGTTGTTTTTGCTCATTTTCTTCTCATTGTTTTTTTTTTTTTTTTTCTTTCTCATTGTCTGCTCATTGTCTGTTTTTTCTTTAGGAGGCACTGGAAACCGAACCTGGGACCTCCCATGTGGGAGATGGACTCTCAACTGCTTGAGCCACATCTGCTCCCTGCTCATTTGTTTTTGCTCGTTGTCTCCTTGTTGTCTTGATCATTGTTTTTACTTATTGTCTTCTCATTGTTTTTGTTTGATGTCTGCTCATTGCCTGCTTGTTGTTTGTTTGTCTTCTTTAGGAGGCACCAGGAACTGAACCTGGGACATCCCATGTGGGAGGTGGGTGCTCAACTGCTTGAGCCACATCTGCTCCCTGCTCATTTGTTTTTGCTTATTGTCTCCTTGTTCTCTTGCTCATTGTCTGCTCATTGTCTTTGCTCAATGTCTGCTCATTGTTTTTGCCCACTGTCTGCTCATTGTCTGTTCGTTGTTTGTTTGTCTTCTTTAGGAGGCACCAGGAACCAAACCCAGGACCTCCCATGTAGGATGCAGGTGCGCAACTGTTTGAGCCATATCTGCTCCCCTTAAACAACATACTCTTAAACAACCAGTGGGTTAAAGAGAAAATCAGAAGCAATATTAGGAAATATCTTAAGGAAAATGAAAATGAAAATACAACATACCAAAACTTATGGGATGCAGAAAAGGTAGTACTGAGAGGGAATTATATAGCTATAAATGCCTAAGTTAAAAAGAAGAAAGACTTCAAATCAGATACCTAACCTCAAAACTGGAATAACTAGAAAAAGAAGAGCTAACTAAACCCAAAAGGATGCAGAAGAAAGGAAATAACAAAGGTTAGAGCAGAGATAAGTGAAATAGAAAACAAAATCAATAGAGATAATCAACGAAACCAAAAGTTGGTTCTTTGAAAACATCAACAAAATTGACAAATCTTTAGTTAGATGGAAAAAGAAAAAGACAGATGATACAAATTTTAAAAATCATAAATGAAAAGAGGGATAGTAATACCAATCCTGCTGAAAGAAAAAGGGTTATAAGTGAGTGCTATGAACAACTGTATGCCAATAAATTACATAACCTAGATGAAATGGACAAATTCTTAGTAACACACAAACTACCTACATTGAGTCAAGAAGAAATAAAAGATCTCAACAAACCAATTACTAGTAAAGATATTGAAGCAGTAATCAAAAATCTCCCAACAAAGAAAAGTACAGGACCAAATGAAATTCATCACAGAAGAATTTTAGCAAACACCTCAAGACATCTTAACTCCAATTCTGCAAAAATTCTTCCAAAAAATTGAACACGAAGTATCACTCCCTCATTCTGCAATATCAACATCATCCTCATAGCAAAGCCAGACAAAAATACCACAAGAAATGGAAACTACAGACCAATATGTCTTATGAATGTAGATGCAAATATACTCAGCAAAATACTAATAAAGTGAATCCAACATCATATTAAAAGAATTTTATATCATGGTCAAGTGGAATTTAACCCTGGTATGCAAGCTTGTTTCAAGATAAGAAAATCAATTGATGTAATACACCACATTAACAGAATGAAGGAAAAAAAACACATGATCACCTGAATCAATGCATAAAAGGCATTTGACAAAAATACAGCATCCCTTCTTGATAAAAGCCAACAGAACACTAGGTATGGAGGGAAACTTTCTGAACTTGATAAAGTGCATATGAAAAGCCAACAGTTAACATCCTACTTAATGGTGAAAGAATGAAAGCTTTCCCTCTAAGATCAGGAACAAGACAAGGATGCCTTCTGTCACCACTGTTGTTCAACATTGTACAGTAAACTCTAGCCAGAGCAGTTAGGCAAGAAAAAGAAATAAAAGGCATCCAAATTGGAAAAAAGAAAATAAAAACCTTCCCTATTTGTGGATGATATGATCCTATATACAGAAAATCCCGAAAAACTCCACAAAAATCTCCTAGAGATAATAAATGGGTTCATCAAAGTGGTGGGGTACAAGATCAACTCCAAAATCAGTAGTGTTTCTAAATATAAGCAATAATAGTCAGAAGAAGAAATCAATAAAAATTCCATTCAAAACAGCAACTAAAATAATCAAATATCTAGACATAAATCTACCCAAGGATGTAAAGGACTTGTATACAGAAAACTAGAAAACTTTGCTAAAGAAATTAAAGAAGACCTAAATAAATTGAAGGATATTCCATGTTATGGATTGGAAGACTAAATATCATTAAGATGTCAATACTACCCAAAGCAATATAGAAATCAATGCAATCCCAATACAAATTCCAACAACTTAATTTTTTCAGAAATTGAAAAGCCAATCACCAAATTTATATGGAAGGATAAGGGTCTCCGAATAGTTAAAGCCATCTTGAAAAAGAAGAATGAAATTGAAGGATTTTGCTTCGGGGAACTTAGCATGTATTATAAACACACAGTAATCAAAACAGCATGGTACTGGCACAAGGACAGGCATATAGACCAATGGAATGGAATTAAGGGTTCAGAAAACAACCCTCACATTTATGACCAAATGATTTTTGACAAGGTGGCAATGACCACTCAATGGGGAAAGTCTCTTCAACAAATGGTGCTGGGAAAGCTGGATCTCTATTTGCAAAAAAAAAAAAAAAAAAAAAAAGGGAGGACCCCTTATCTCAACTCAACTCAAAATCAATCAAAGTTCTAAATATAAGATTCAGAACAATCAAACTCATAGAAGAAAATATAGTGAAGCGTCTTCATGATATTGTGTTAGGAAATGGTTTCTTAGACTTTACACCCAAAGCACAAACAACAAAAGAAAAAAAAAATAGATTAAATGGGAACTCCTTAAAATAAAAAAAAAAAACTTTTGTGCCTCAAAGGACTTTATCATGAATGTAGAAAGACAACCTAGACAAAGGTAAAAAATATTTGGAAACCATATACCCAATAAAGGATTAATATCCAGTATATATAAAGAAATCTGCCAATTTAAGAACAAAAAGACAAAAAACCCAACTAATAAGTGGACAATAGACTTGAACATATATCTCTCCAAAGAAGATATACAAATGGTCAGAGAGCACATGAAAATATACTCAACATCATTAACCATCAGGGAAATAAAAACCACGAGGTACCATTTCACTCCCATTAGAATTGTTGCTATTGGAAAAAAGGAAAACAAAAAGTGTTGGAGAGGATGTGGAGAAACAGGAACACTCATTCATCACTGGTGGCAATGTAAAATGGTGCAGCCACTGTGGAAGACAGCTTGGTGGGCCCTCAGAAAGTGAAGTATACTATGTGATGAGCAATTCCACTACTGGGAATATATCCCAGAAGAATTGAAAGCAGGGACTTGAAACAGATTTTGCACACTGATGTTCCTAGCAGCATTATTCACAATTGCCAAAAGTTGGAAGCAACCCAAGTCTCCATCCACCAATGAATGGATAAATAAAATGTGGTACATACATGCAATGGAATATTATTCATCCATAAGAGGAATGAAGTCCTGATGAATGCAACAATATGGATGAACCTTGAAGACATCATGTTGCGTGAAATCAACCGGGTACAAAAAGACCAATATTGTATGATCTCACTTGTTTGAAACAATTAGAATAAGAAAGCTTCATAGAGTCAGAATAGAGAATATAGGTTACCAGGGGATGGGGTGGGGATAGGGAATGGGAAGTTAAGGATTAAAATGTACAAGATTCCTATTTGGAATAATGGAAATGTTTTGGTAATGGATGGTGGTGATGGTAACAGAACATTGTTAATCAATTAACAGCACTGAACTATATATTTGAATCTGAATAGAAGGAGAAATATTAGATTATATATAGGGTAACAGAATAAAAATAAAAAAAGAATCCACAGAACTGCATTTATACAATGAAGCCTAGGTCAATCCATGGACTTTAGTTAATAGTACAATTATAAAAATGTGCTATCATCAATTGAAACAAATGTTCATCACCAATGAAAGATGTTGGTCATGGGGTGGTATTGGGAATCCTGTATTTTATGCATGATTGTTCTGTAAACTCACAAGTTCTCTAACAATGGGAAAAAAAGTCAACATACTATAAATATAACAATTTGTTTCTGGACTTTCAGTTCTATTCCATTGATCTAAATGTCTATCATTAATGCAACATCATATTGTATTGATAACTGTACCTTTATATTAAGTTTTTTTTAACAAATTAATTCTGTTGATACATATTGCTTAAGTATAAATCCATCAAAAGTGTACAATCAGTGGTATTCAGCATAATCACATAGTTGTACATTTATCACTTCAATCATTTTTAGGGCATTTTCATTATTCTAATAATAATAATAATAATAATAATAATAATAATAAATTAAAAACAAATAAAAAACTCATCACCTGTCAGTCTCTCTATACTTTCCCTGCTGTACATAGCTGCTATTCTGTGCCAGTCTCTCTAGTTTATTTGTATTTATATTTTGTAAAAACAGTCTTATATATGCAATATCACCCATATTCATATTTTACATTGGGTTTCACTATGTGTATTAGTCAGGGTTCTCTCGGGAAACAGAATCAACAGGAGATATCTGTCAATAATATGAGATTTTAAAAGAGTCTGTTGGATAGATAGATTTTCTGTTGCTTTTATATTTAGGTCCTTGATTCATTTTGAGTTAATTTTTGTATAAGGAGTGAGATAGGGGTCCTCTTTTCTATCTTTTGGATATGGCTATCCTGTTCTCCCAGCACCATTTGTTGAACAGACTGTTCTGGCCCACCTGGGAGGGCTTGACTGCCTTGTCAAAAATCATTTGATTGTATATATGAGGTTTATTTCTGAGTTCTCAGTTAGGTTCCCTTGGTCAATCTGCCTGTCTTTATGCTAGTTCCATGCTGTTTTTTTTTTTTTTTTCCTTCTCATTATACTTTTATTTGTTTCATCACATTTTATTTTTTCAGTTATTCTTGAGTTTTAGGGGACATCTATGGACTGAAGTATATTTCACTGTTCCTAAAATTAATTATTTGGTCAACATCAGTAGTCCTTTCTTTTATTAAATATACTATTATATATATATATATATATATATATATATATTTTTTTTATTGTGGGTAAAAATAAAAATTTTCACAATACATACATATCAACATTTGCAAAATGATATATAAATATATATGCATATATGTGCATTTGCTTACAAAAATGTTATTTATGTATATATATAAATATATTTTAAGAGGTGCTTAGATACCCAAAATATTACACGGAACCCACTGGGATTCCCATGTTGCCCACCTCCCACACCTCCCACCACATCCCACACAAACATCTCCCACAAGTGTGGCCCACCACCCTCAATGGACTTACACATCCTGGGGCCTTGCCACCAACCATAGACCACAGTTCACACTGTAGACCACACTCTCTCCCACTCAGTTCTGAGTGGTGTGTGCTGATTAAAAATGGCCTACATCCATTGCCACAACAGTACTCAGGACAACCTCCAACTCCCAAAGAAGCCCCTGTATTTCAACTGCTCATCCCCTCCCTACCCAAAAACTGTCAAGTGGCCACTGGCTCCACCTCATTGTTATAATTTCTTCCATTGCTAGAATCACCATATGTGAACAACAGAATACCATCAAGTCCACTCTAGTCCATAGTTCTTCCCCCAATCCTGAGGGGACTGGGATGGTGATGCTGTTTTTACCACTGCGTGTAAGATGTTTTAAAGTCAGGAATTGAGAGTCCCCCAACTTTGTTCTTATTTTTTAAGACATTTTTGGCTATTCAGGGCCCCTTACCCTTCCAAATAAATTTGATTATTATTAAATAAGAAAATTAAAAAAATTGATTATTGGCATTTCCTTTTCTGCAAAAAAGACTGTTGGGATTTTTATTGGGATTGTGTTGAATCTGTAAACCAGTCTGGGTAGAATTGACATCTTAACAATATTTAGTCTTCCACTCAGTGAACACGGAATGTCCTTCCATTTATTAGGTCTTCTTCAGTTTCTTTGAGCAATGTTTTGTATTTTTCTGAATACAAATCCTTTCAGTCCTTGGTTAAGTTTATTCCTAAATATTTGATTCAATTCTTTTAGTCGCTATTATAAATGGATTTTTTTTTTCTGATTTCCTCCTCAGATTGCACATCAGTATAGAAACACTATTGTTTTTTGTGTATTAATCTTGTATCCCACCACTTTGCTCAACTCATTTATTAGTTCTAATAGCTTTGTTGTGGATTTTTCAGGGTTTTCTAGATATAAAATCATATAAGCAAATAGTGAAAGTTTTACTTCTTCCTTTCCAATTTGGGTGCCTTTTATTTTTTTAATGTAGCCTAATTGCTCTAACTAGAACTTCTAGCACAATATTGAATGACAGCAGAGACATTTTGTTTCCTTGTCTTCTTCCTGATCTCACCGAGAAAGCTTTCAGTCTTCCACTGTTGAGTACAATGCTAGCTGTAGGTTGTTTTTCATATATGCACTTTACCATATTGAGAAAGCTTTCTTCTATTTCTATCTTTTGGAGTGTTTTTTTCAAGAAAGGGTGCTGTATTTTGTCAAATGCCTTTTTTGCATCAATCAAGAGGATCATGTGATTTTTCTTCTTCAATTTATCAATGTGGTTTATACACTAATTGATTTTCTTGTGTTAAACCATCCTTGCATTCCTGGGATAAAACATACTTGATCGTGGTGTATAATTCTTTTAATGTGCTTTTGAATTTGATTTGCAAGTATTTTTTTGAGGACTTTTGCATCTATATTTATTAGGAATATTGTAATTTTATTTTTTCATAGTATCTTTATCTGGTTTTGGTATTAGGGTGATGATGGCTTCATACAATGAGATTGGTATCATTCTTTCCTGTTCAATTTTTTTGGAAGAGCTTGAGCAATATTGATATTAGATTGTCTTTGAATGATTGGTAAAATTCACCTGTGAAGCCATCTGGTCCAGGGCTTTTCATCTTTGTAAGGTTTTTAATGATTGTTTCTATCTCTTCACTTGTGATTGGTTTGTTGAGGTCTTCTATTACTTCTAAAGTCAGGTAAGGTGGTTCATGTATTTATAGGGATTTGTCCATCTCATTTACATTGTCAAGTTTTTGGGAATACAGTTGTTCATAAAATCTTCTTATGATCTCTCTTATTTCTGTGGGTTCAGTGGTAATGTTCCTCCTCTCATTTCTGATTTTATTTATTTGTGGCTTCTCTCTTTTATCTTTGTCAGTCTAGCTAAGGGCTTGTCAATTTTGTTTATCATCTCAAAGAACCAACTTTTGGCTTTTTTGATACTCTCTAATTGTGTTTTTTTTGTTATTGTTCTAAATTTCATTTTTTTTCTGCTATGATCATTGCTATTTCTTTCCTTCGGCTTGGCTTAGGATTAGTTTGCTATTCTTTTCCTTGTTCCTCCAAGTGTGCAGTTAGATCTTCAATTTTAGCTCTTTCTTCTTTTTTAATGTAAGCATTGAGGGTTATAAATTTCCCTCTCAGCACTTTTTTTTTTGTGGTGTCCTATAGGTTTTGCTATGTTGTGTTCTTATTTTCATTTGCTGAATTACCTTGCCATTTCTTCTTTGACCCACTGATTATATCGTTTAATCTCCATATATTTATGAATTTTCCCTTTTTCTGTCCACTATTGATTTCCAGCTTCATTCCCTTATGATCAGAGATATTGTTTTGTATAATTTCAATCTTTTTCCATTTATTGAATATTGTCTTGTGACCCAAAATATAGTCTATCCTGAAGAAGGTCCATGAGCACTTGAAAAGAATGTATATCCTGCTCTTTTTGGGTTTAATGCTCTATAGATGTCTGTTAGATTTAGTTTGTTTATCATATTATTCAAGCTCTCTGTTTATTTATCCTCTGTCCAGAAGTTCTATCCAATACTAAGAGTGGATATTGATGTCTCCAACTATTATTGTAGAGACATCTATTTCTCCCTTCAGTTTTGCCAGTATGTGCCTCATGTATCTTCAGGTACTCAGGTTAGGTGCATAAATATTTAGCATAGTTATTCTTCTTGTTGAATTTCCCCTTTTATTACTATATAATGACCTGTTTTATCCCTTATAACAGTTTTGCATTAAAATCCATTTTGTCTGATATTAGTATCACTACTCCAGGGTTTTTTTGGTTACTATTTGTACAGAATATCTTTTTCCAACCTTTCACTTTTAACCTGGTTGTGTTCTTATATCTGAGGTGAGTCTCTTGTAGACAGAATATAGATGGCTTATATTTTTAATTCATTCTATCAGACTATGTCTTTTGATTGGGGAATTCAAGCCATTAACATTCTATGTTATTGCTGTAAAGGCATTACTTACTTCATCCATTTTGTCCTTTGACTTTCTGTTGCCGTTGCTTCCTATTTTCTGTCTTTTTAACCCTTAATTTACCCTTCTTAATAATGTTAATTCCTATACTCTTCTCCAAGTCTCTCGTCCTTGTCTTTTCCTTTTAGGCTGTAGCACCCCCTTTATTAGCTCTTGTAATTCTGGTCTTTTGGTAACATACACTATCAGTTTTTGTTTGTCTGTGAAGACTTTGAACTCACCCTCATTTTGAAGAACAGTTTTGCCTGATACCGAATTTTTGGCTGACAATTTTTCTCTTTCAGTACCTTCAATACATCACAGCACTTTCTCCTCACCTCCATGGTTTCATTTTTCTTTTCTTTTTTTTTTTTAAGATTTTATTTATTTATTCATTTATCCCCCCCTTGCTGCTTGTGCTCACTGGGTCAGCTAACCATGCCGTGCGGGCGGGCTTGCCTTCACCAGGAGGCCCCGGGAACCGAACCCGGGGCCTCCCATATGGTAAACGGGAGCCCTACTGATTGAGCCACAGCCGCTTCCCATCCATGGTTTCTGATGAGAGGTTGACACTCAATATTATTGAGATTCACATCTATGTGATGCTTTTGTTTTCTTTTGCTACTTTCAGAATCCTCTCTTTATCTCTGATATTTGTCATTCTGAATAGTAGGTGTCTTAGGGTAGGTCTATTTGGATTTATTCTGTTTGGTATGCATTGTCCTTGGCTCTTGATATTTATGTCTTTCATAAGAGTTGGGAAATGTCAGTCATTATTTCCTCAAATATTCTTTCTGCCCCTTTTCCATTCTCATCTCCTTTGGGCACAGGAGCTTGGGTTAAGAGAGACCTAAAAGCAGTTTTCTCCATGCAATTTCCAGACCAGCCAGCAGATGATGCTCATTGAAGCAGCTTTCCATGGAGGTGTTTCTTTCAATCTCTGCTTTTCTGTGTTTTGGTCTGGACAGAGCCGAGATTCAAAGTGGGCTCTGAATTCACTGAATTCACTGAACAGAAGTCCCTGACTCCTCCTCCCTTTTTCCTTGTAACAGTTGACAGGGAGGAAGATGTCTGTTCTCCTCTCAGTGGGCTGCAGTGAGCCAGGGGTTTTACCCCAGCTTAATATCTTGGGGGTGAGGGAGGGGAGCACTTCCTGGCTGCCACAAGGTGTTGGTAACGTGCATTTGTTGTTTTGGCTTCTTTATCTCTCTTTCCCTCACTCTCCTGTGAGTTGTGTAGTATTATCCTGGTCTGCTGATAACCAAAGCAGGCCCTTGGACAGCTTTTGGCCTTTTCTCCTTTGTTTTTGTTAAAGTTGATCTCTGCCTGCCTACTCTGATGCCATCTTCCTGGAACTCTCCTTATATTAAGTTTTTAAAATCTGGAAGTGAAAGTTCACCAATTTTGTTTAAAAAGTATTTTTGCTATTTTGGGTCTTATGGTTTGTTTTTCATATAAACTTTAGGATGAGCTTATTAATTTTAGTAAAAAAAAAACCTCCTGAAATTTTGATAGGAACTGCATTGAATCAGACAATCAATTTGGGGAGAATTTCCATTTTAATAATATGGAGTCTTTCAATCCATGAACATGGAATAGCTCTCCATTTATTTAGATTTTCTTTAGTCTTTGAATGTTTTGTACATTCAGCAATGTTTTTTAATTTTCAGTGTGCACATCTTGCATGTCTTTAATGAATTTCTTCATAATTTTTTTTCTTTTTGATCATATTATGGTTGGAATTTTTCTCTTAATTTCACTTATATTTAGGTCTTTGATCCATTTTGAGTTAATTTTTGTATATGGTGTGAGATAGGGGTCCTCTTTCATTCTTTTGCATATGGATATCCAATTCTCCAATCATCATTTCTTGAAGAGACTATTCTTTCCACTTGAGTGGGCTTGGCAATCTTGCAAAAAATCAATTGGTTGTAAATGTGAGGGTCTGTTTCTGAACTCTCAATTGTAGTTCTTTGGTCAATATATCTATCCTCATGCCAGTAGCATGCTCTTTTCACCACTGAAGCATATTAACATGAATTAAATTTAGGAGGTGTGAGTCCTACAACTTTGTTCTTTTTCAAGGTATTTTTCATTATTCTGGGCACCTTATCTTTCAAAATAAATTGGATAATTGGATATTCAATTTCTGCAAAGTAAGCTATTGGAATTTTGATTGGAAATGCATTGAATCTGTAAATTGAAATCTTAACAATATTTATTATTCTGATTCATGAATAGGAAATGTCCTTCCATTTATTTAGGTCTTCACTGATTTCTGTGAGCAAAGCATTCTAGTTTTCTGTGTAGAAATCCTTTACATCTTTCATTAAATTTAATCCTAGATATTTGATTCTTTTAGTTGCTATTGTAAATGGAAATTGTTCTTTATTTCTTCCTCCAATTACTCAATATTAGTGTATAGAAACACCACTGAAATTTGTATGTTGATCTTGTACCCAGCCAATTTGCTCAATTCATTCTTCAGGTCTAGGAGCTTTGTTGTAGATTTTTCAGGATTTTCTGTATGTAGGATCACATCATCTGCAAACAGGGAAAATTTTACTTCTTTCTTTTTGATGACTAATTCAATCTCTTTATTTGTAATTGGTCTGTTCAGCTTTTCTATGTCTTCTAAAATCAGTGTAGGTTGTTTGTGTGTTTCTAGGAATTTCCTCATTTCATCTAGGTTGTTTAATTTGTTGGTATATAGTTTTTCATAGTATCCTCTTATGATCCTTTATATATCTGTGGGGTCAATAGTAATGTTCCTTCTCTCATATCTGATTTTACTTATTTGTGTCTTTTCTCTTTTTCAATCTAGCTAAGGGTTTGTCATTTTTATTGATCTCCTCATAGGACCAAGTTTTGGTTTAGTTAATTCTCTCTATTGTTTTTTTTTTTATTTGCAGTTTCATTTATTTCTGCTCTAACCATTGTTATTTCTTTCCTTCTGCTTGTTTTGTGATTCTTTTCTGTTCTTTTTCTAGTCCCTCCAGGTGTGCAGTTAGATCTCTGATTTTAACACTTTCTTCTTCTTCAATGTCAGCATTTTGGGCTATATTTCCCTCTCAGCACTGCTTTTGCTGCATCCAATACGTTTTGATATGTTGTGTCTTTGTTTTCATTTATCTCAAGATATTTACTGATCTCTCTTGTAATTTCTTCTTTGTATGATTGACTGTTTAAAAGAGTGTTATTTAGCTTCCATTTATTTTTGCATTTTCCAGTTCTCCACCAGTTATTGATTTCTAGCTTCATTCCATTATGGTCAGAGCAGATGGTTTGTATAATTTCAATCTTTTTAAATTTAATGAAATTTGTTTTGTTATCCAACATGTGTTGTATCCTGGAGAATGATCCATATGCAGTTGAGAAGAATGTATATTCTGCTGTTTTGGGGTGCAATGCTTTGTATATGGTTGTTAGGTCTAGTTCATTTTTCATATTATTCAAGTTCTCTATTTCCTTATTGATCTTCTGTGTAGATGTTTTATCTATTGATGACAGGGTTGTAGTAAAGTCCCCAACTATTATTGTGGAGGTGTGTGTTTCTCCCTTTAGTTTTGCCAGTTTTTGCCTCATGTATTTTGGGGCACCATGATTTGGGGCATAAATATTTATGCTTTTTATTTCTTCCTAATGGGTTGCCCCTTTTATTAATATATATATTTTTATATAGTGTCCTTCTGTGTCTCTTAAAACAACTTTTGAATTAAAAGTCTATTTTGTCCAAAATTCGTATAGTATCCCCATCTCTTTTTTGGTTACTATTTGCATTGAATATCTTTTTTCAGCCTTTCACTTTCAACCTATTTGTGACCTTGTATCTAAGGTGAATCTCTTGTAAACAACATATAGTTGGATCATGCTTTTTAAAAATCTATTCTGCCAACCTGTGTCTTTTGATTGGGACCTTTAACCCATTAACATTTAGTGTTATTACAGTAAACTCAGTACTTACTTCAAACATTTTGTTGTTTGGTTTTTATACACCATATCTTTTTTTGCTTTCTTCTTTCTTTTATTACAATCTCCTTTTCTGTATAGTTGATATTTTATGATGTATATGACTGATACTTTTCTCATTTCTGTTTCTGTATATTTTTAAAATACTTTCTTAGTCATTACCTTGGGGTTTATATTTACAACATATTTCTATAACCTACTAATTTGAAAAAAAAAAAAACTTAGCTTCAATAGCATACCTGTTTTCAGAATCTTCATTTCTTCACACTAATCCATGTTACTCTGTCTTGTCTTTTCTTTTCAATGTGCAGGACCCCCTTTGTTAATTATTGTAAGGAAAGCCTTCTGTTGATGAGCTCTCCCAGTTTCTGTTTATCCGTGAATATTTTAAACTCTCCTTCATTTTTGAAGGACAGTATTGCTGAATAAAGAATTTTTGGCCAGCAGTTTTTCACTTTCAGTACCTTAAATATATCAGACCACTGCTTTTTCATCTCCATGGTTTATGATGAGAAATTGGCACTTAGTCTTATTGAGGACCCCTTGTATATGACAAATTGTTTTTCTCTTGCTGTTTTCAGAATTCTGCCTTTATCTTTGTAATTTGACATTCTGGTTAGTATGTGTCTCAGAGTCGGTCTATTAGGTTTTATTCTGTTTGGTGTATGTTGTGCTTCTTGGACATGTACATTTATGTCTTTTATAAGAGTTTGGAAATTTTGGGCCATTATTTCCTCAAATATTCTTTCTGCCCCTTTCCCCTTCTTTTCTCATTCTGAGTCACCCATGACTTTGTGTTGTCACTCAAATCCTTGAAATACTGCATAATTCTTTCTATTCTTTTCTCTATTTGTTCTTTTTATGTATGATTTTGATTGCCCTGCTTTGTTGTTCACTGATTCATTTTACTGTCCATTCAAACTTGCTGTTGTATGCTTCTAGTGTATTTTTAATCTCTACTATTGTGCCTTTCATTCCCATAATTTCTGAATATTTCTTTTTATACTTTCAAATTCTTATGTATGCTCACACATTGTTTTCTTAATATCCTTTATCTCTTCATGCATATTTGCTTTTCTTCTCCTTAAATTGATTTAGGATATTTGTTTGAACTTCTTTGGTTAGTTGTTCAAAATTCTGAGCCTCCTCTGAAGTTTTAATTTGTTCCCTTGACTGAGGCATATCTTCCTGCTTCTTTGTATGGCTTGTATGTCTATGCATCTGATTATATCTTGATGAGCTATCTCTGATGGTCAGTTTCTCCCTCTTGTCTAGGGTTTTATTGTTGATTGGCTTTCTGTTAGGGCTCTTCTTTGATGCTTGGTCCAACTTATTCTGGACCTTTAGAATAGCCCATGTTTAAATGATCAGATTTTCTCAGCTCTTCTTCATCTGATTCTTGCCCTGGATATCTAGTACAATTTTTAAGATTGTACATTTTGTGTAATTGTTTTGCCTCCTGGAGAAAGCTTCTTTCCTTTGTTCTTTCTCTGGGGATCTTGATCTATTTGGTTTTTTTTTTTTTTTCTACAGAATTTTCTCCCCATCGCCTATGATTTGTGTAAATTATTCCCCTCACTCACTGCCCTGTTTTCCTTATACATTTCAGTACTGGTATCCTCCCATTGTTATATCAGTTCAGTTTAAGTTCCCTTTCTTTTTCTCTGTAAGGCTTTTTTTCCTCCTATTTCTTCCCTTGTTAAGTTATCCTGCCTCTAGGAACCAGATCAGGTCAATCTAGAAAGATGGGTTATTCCAGAAAATTCCATTTTTCTTTTAAGAAGTTCCACCAATAGTAACTGTATTGAGTGAGTGCACTGCTTGGCTGCTGCCATTCTGCTGTGGTTTTTGTCTTTTTTTTGCCCCCTTCCAGGACCCCTTTCATATGCAGCACTCCAGTGGCTTGTGTTCCTCCCTGGGTCTCTGCAAACTTGAGTCCCTGTGCCTGGATATGTGTGTCTTTCTAACTCACTGCTGTGAGTTCCTCTGTAGTCTGTGTCCCCAGTGAGAGAGGCTTTGGCCACTGCCTCTAGGGAACTCCCAGGCTTTGTGAGGGACTGAGTGAGGGGGAAAGGGAGTGGACTGGATAGGAGGTCTAGGGTGGAAGCTTCCTACCTGATATTTTTCTCTTTCTTCAATTCAGCATTTGTGGAGTCCTTCTCCAGTTTCTACCATCCTCCAGAGTTCTAAGAATGTGGAATTTATCCTTATCTTCACTGAATCTCTAGGAAAGTTTTTTCAGTGAATGTCTTACTTTGCCATGTTGATGACATCACCCTTTAGTTTCATTAATTTCTTTTTCAGTAGCAGGATTTCAGGCACCTTTATTCATGGCAGACATTTTTGGTGAAGGAGACGGTCTTGGACATCTTTCTCCCGGATTACAAGTAGAAGCCAACTCTTAACTAAATCCAAACTATCCTTACAATAGGTGACATCATTTCTGTTTGCCATTCACTAGGCTGGAATGCATCCTGCACCTAGGTTTCATTTGGCCTCTTCCAGTGTGAATGATGCTAACCTCATAGCACCACCCACTGGCCCACTCAAAGTTGTTTCTGCAGCTGAGGAATTACAGCCATTAATCCATTTTATTACTGAAGGATTTTACTCCTTTTTTCCCATATAACTTATAAATAAGACACATCATTTCTTAATATTATTATATTCTTGTAATACAAACAATCAAGACTGGTGATATAAGAAACAAAAAAATCATACCATGTTCATTAAGGGTTTTCCTCTATCAAGTATTATACTATTCCTTAACTTTTTTACATTTTTCAAAATTTTGTTATATACAGTTACTCTGCTTTGATAATCATGAGTGTCCTCTGAGGACATCAATCCTGGCTTCTAGGCTTGGCATGCTCGACACTGCATTTTTTTTTAAACTTTATTTTGTACATAAATAATTGAAAATATAAACAATTAAAAAGTAAAAAGTAAACAAAGATGAATAAATATATACATTTCTAAATTAAATGTACTGGACACATATAACTTTTTAAAAAATGAAACAATATGTTACACAATATATTTGGTTCATAGTAACGCATTTATACAGTATTTGTCCTTTTGTGTCTGGCTTGCTTTGCCCAGCATAATGTTCTCCAGGTTCACCCATGTTGTCATATGCTTTATGACTTCATTTCTTCTTACAGCTGCATAATATTCCATCATGTGAATAGACCACAGTTTCTTTATCCATTCGTCTGTTGATGGACACCTGGGTTGGTTCCAACTTTTGACAATGGTGAATAATGTTGCTATGAACATCGGTGTGCAGATGTCTGTTCGTGTCACTGTTTTCAGTTCTTCCGGGTATGTACCCAGTAGTGGTATTGTAGGGTCATGTGGCAATTCTATATTCAACTTCTTTAGGAACTGCCAAACAGTCCTCCACAGTGGCTGTGCCATTCTGCATTCCCACCAACAGTGACGAAGTGTTCCTATCTCTCCACATCCTCTCCAACACTTGTAGTTCTCTGTCTTTTTAATAGTGACCGTTCTGATAAGTGTGAAATGATATCTCATTGTAGTTTTGATTTGCATTTCCCTAATCATGAGTGATGTTGAGCATTTCTTCATGTGTTTTTTTGCCATTTGTATTTCTTCTTTGGAGAGGTGTCTATTCAAGTCGTTTGCCCATTTTTTAATTGGGTCATTTGTCTTTTTATTGTTGAGTTGTAACATCTCTTTATATATCCTGGATATTAAACCCTTATCAGATATGTGACTTCCAAATATTTTTTCCCATTGAGTTGGCTGCCTTTTCACCCTTTTGACAAAGTCCTGTGAGGTGCAGAAGTGTTTAATTTTGAGGAGATCCCATTTATCTATTTTTTCTTTTGTTGCACGTGCTTTGGGTGTATGAGAGAAACCACCACCTACTACAAGGTCTTGAAGATGTTTCCCTACATTTTCTTCTAGTAGTGTTATGGTCCTGGCTTTTATATTTAGATCTTTGATCCATTTTGAGTTGATTTTTGTATAGGGGGTGAGATAGGGGTCTTCTTTCATTCTTTTGGTTATAGATATCCAGTTCTCCCAACACCATTTGTTGAAGTGACTGTTTTTTCCCATTAGCATGGGCTTGGTAGGTTTGTCAAAAACTAGCTGACTGTATAGGTGAGGGTTTATTTCTGGGTTCTCAATTCTATTCCATTGATCCATGTCAACACTGCATTTTTGAGTGGTAAAGGTTTTTACCCTGGGCTTCTGAGATCAATAATAAAGTTGTTACTCTGCAAGAATTTAGCTAAGAAATTGTTTAAATTAAACAGTAATTTTTGGGAAGTGGATGTGGCGAAAGCGATTGGGCTCCTGTCTGCCATTACAAGTAGAAGCCAACTCTACTGGGGTTTGATTCCTGGGACCTCCTGGTGAAGGCAAGCTGGCCGGTGCGGTAAGCTGACCTGACTGGAGTGCTGGCCCGTGCAGAGTGCTGGCCCACGCAGGAGTGCTGGCCTGAGCTGAGTGGGGCCCGCGTGGAGAGCTGGTGCAGCAAGATGATGCAACAAAAAGAGACACAGAGGAGTTTTAAGTAAATCTTAAAAAAACAAAACAAAACAGTAATTCTTAAGACCTTATCCTACTACAACAAAGTCATGGGCACAAACTTAATGTGGTCTCTTTCCCTTTTCTGTTTCTTTTTCCAATCAGTAGCTCAAAGAAAAGATGGAGTAATTGACTTTTAGAATCCTGCCAAATTTATATGGTAACTAGTGCAGATTGTAGGGTTCCATTGTATTAAGATCTCATGCAAAACTCTAACATTACATTCCACTGGGTTGTTATTTTCTGTATTCAACAATTCTAACACACTAAAGTAGCAGCAGTTAGTTTTTCATCGACTTTAGCATCTGATCTCAGGGACTTATAACAGAAATAGATCTGCAGTTTGATTCTGAGTTTTGGTAACAAGGTAGTGTCAAATATTTCTGAATAAACCATTTTGAAACATTTTGGGCCATTTAAAAAGTACTTCCAATGTACTATTTGGTGTTAGTTCAATAGTCACTTTCTGCTGAAAATTAAGACCCCTAAACTCTATAAATGTCAACTTCACAAAATCTAGTTATAATTAAAGGAGTTACTATTTTTCCAAATTATGCAGCAATTTTTACCAAACAGCAGCTACTACAAAGGAAAGGGCAGAAAAAAGTAACTTCACAAAAATTCTCTAAAATATTTGACAGTTTTATGCAGGAACTGCCAGAATTTTAGAGTTTAATATTTAAAAGCACAATTGATCAAGGTCCAAGATGTGAAGTTACCATGTCAAGAAAACAGGGAAAAATCACTCTGAAGACTAACAATATAGTATATAGGAACGCACACTTTATAATATAAAACCTATGTACACATAGTAGTTGCAAAAAGCATTCGGTTTTCTCTTGGCTTGTAAAAATGGTGTTCCAGATTTCAATGTAAATTAGGAACTTTCATCTCTTTCGTGTGGCAGGAATCTTGTTTTCACCTTCCATTTTTTCCACCCCAGTCTATGTCATGAGGTCTACAATGTTTTTTCTCCAGATCGTCAGTGCAACTCCTAATATCAACAATTCTTCCAATGATTTGGTCAGACATAGTCTGAAATTTATCTTGCATCAGTTGCAGGAGTGTCTGCACCACCAAGATGAGATCCTGCACAGTCCTGGGGTCAGTCTTTGCTATCTCTGTGGTTCTCAGCTTGGTGGTCTAGTTTCATTAATTTTTATCTAATGTTTTTGTGTTTTGTATTTCCTTGATTTCCATTGTAATATTTGCTATTTTCTTCCTTCTGTTTGCCTTGATTTTTAAATTTATAACAAATCAATTTTATTAATACATATTAATAAACATACAATTCATCCAGAGTGTACAATCAATGGTATTTGCAATAATCACATAGTTGTGTGTTCATCACTTCAATCATTTTTAGAGTATTTTAATTATTTCAATAATAATAATAAACAACATGAAACAGACAAACAAGAAAATTCCTCACCTCTCAATCTCTCTATGCTTCCCCCACTGTACATAGCTGCTGTTTCTGGCTATTCTATCCAAAGTGTATAATCAATGGCTTTTAGTATAATCACAATGTTGTACATTCATCATCTCAAAAATTTTAGAACAATTTCATTACTCCAGAAAGAAAGACTCCATACCCCTTAGCATTCCTTCCTCAGACCTACATAGCCATTAATCTCATTTCATCTTTATAAATTGATTTATATTTACATTTTATACAAATGGAATAATATAATATGTAGTACTCTGTGTCTGGTCTCCTTCACTTAGTATAGTTGTTTTTTTTTCGTTTGTTTGATATTAACATTTTGTACTATTGACTTACATTTGTTCAGCTTCAAAGAAAAATGGTCTTATATGTGCAATTCTACCCATATTCATATTTCATATAATATATTTATATTGCATATAATATATTTAATTCATAATAGGGCAATCATACAGTATTTGTCCTTTTGTGTCTGGCTTACTTCACTCAACATAATGTCTTCCAGGTTCATCCATGTTGTCATATGTTTCACAACTTCATTTCTTCTTACTGCCATGTAATATTCCATCGTGTGTATACTCCACGATTTATTTATCCATTCGTCAGCTGATGGACATCTGAGTTGTTTCCCACTTTTGGCAATCATGAATAATGCTGCTATGAACATCAGTGTGCAGATGTCTATTTGTGTCACTGCTCTCAGTTTTCTGGGTATATACTTAGCAATGGTATTGCCAGGTCCCATGTGCTTGCCTTTTTGAAAATATGCTCTTCATTTTTCTGGATTCATAAAGTGAAAGCCTACCATATTGATTTGAGATATTTCTAATTTTCTAATATAGCTTTTTACCTATATAAATTCTCCTCACAGCACTACTTTAGGTGCATCCCATGAATTTTAATATGGTGTGATTTAATTTTCATTTAGCTCACAACACTTCTAATTTCCCTTGAATTTCTTGTTTGAGCCAGGGTTTTTTAAAGAACCGATATTTAATTATCAAATATTTGTGGATTTCACTATTTTTTGTTAATTTGTAATTTAATTCTATTGTGATCCAAATTATATACTTCGTATGATTTCAATCTTTTAAAACTTATTTGGGCTAACTTTATGGTCTAGAATGTGGTCTATCCTGTGGAAATTTCCATGTGCACTTAAAAGACTGTATACTATGTTGTTGTTGGGTGGAGTGTTCTATAGATGTCAGTTAGGTCAAGTTGTTTGCTACAGGTCTTATATATCCTTGCTGATTTTCTATCTAGTTGTTTTATAGATTATTGGGAGTGGAATATTGAAGTATCCAAATGTATTCTTTAATTGTTTATTCTTTCAGTTTTTGTTTCTTGTGTGTGGTAGGCATAATAATGGTCCTCAAAGATGTTTAAGTCCTACTTGCTGGAACCTGTGACTATATTACATTACGTGGCAAAAGAGAATTAAGTTTGCAGATGGAATTAAGATTGCTAATCAGCTGACCTTAACATATCTGAAATTACTCTTAGACTAAAATGAATCATCACAAAGTCATAAAACCAACACCAAGTTAGAAAAAGTATGTGCTTTCATTTTATAGCTAGGTAACAAGATCCAGTATACCACATTCATTATGTAAGGAAGCAAAATATTTGGGTTCTCTTCAGCCCTTTGTGTGACATTGAGCAAACTATTTTCACTGAGCTTCAATTTTATATCTTTTAAAATATTTTATACCTATTGTGGGATAATATGTATTAAAGACCGGAACTCCTCAAATAGATATTAAGAAATGGAGATAAAATGATCTAAAGCTCATTTTATGCAGTGAGGTGGTGTGTTTGAAAACATTCATTGCATGGGCACTGGGAGCCAGCAACTCTTTCTCACAAAAATCCCAAGAGTAAAACATGGGGAAAAGCTGGAGATTGTACTATATCTCACAGAAAATGCCATTCATGACCAATTCTAGTGTTCTTTCACAGTCTGTACATTTAACTCTAAGAAAGAACTGCCTCACTCAGGCTTCTGAAAACCCTTTTGCTGCATGGTAAAGCAGAAACTCCTACCTCCACACCTGTCTTACCATCATTTGACTTGGAAAATTTAAGATGGCATTATCTCAGCATTGTTTCTGTGACTTTCATTGTGAGACTGAACCCCTCAAAGAATTCAATGACCTGTTCCTCTTCTGAAACACTTCTGTGTGTTCTCAATTTGGATTTCCCACTGTCAGCCTGTTCTCTAGTGCCATCTCCATCTCACTCCACCCCTGCTAGCACACACCCACCCACACAAATTACACCCACACAATGACTCCAAAAGCAAGTGCAGATTTGTGAAACAGCAGACTTTCTGAAAACCACAAATGTAGATATCAAGGCAATCTCCAGTTACATAAGTTGTGGGGCCCAGTGCAACATAAAAATGCAGGGCCCCTTATAAACGCAGGAACAAAATACCATTAAAGGTACTAAAATATAAAGCTTTTTCCTGTCTCTCTCCTCTCAACTTATGTCATGGTGCTTTTTTATTTGCTATTTAATGTTGTTCTAAGTAAAGAACAACTAAAAATTGTAATTATTAGCATGAATTTTACCATTCACCTTTATATTGTCTAATGCTACTTTAAAATGCAAATTTGAGGACATTTAGCTGTATGCAGAATCACCAAAATTACACAATTAGGTTTTTTTTGGTAGCTCATACATGCATATATATTTTATTCTTACCAGAAAATGAAAATGCTGCACAAAACAGCCAATTATTTTTATTTCATTTCTTGATACACACGTATTCTACCAACGTGCTCTATGTTCAGCTTACTGATGATGAGTAAGGAAGGACTGAAAGAAAAAGGAACAATGGATTGCCCCTATTTCTCTTTCATTCTGTGTTTTATCATTTTCAGAGTAAGTGGTTGGTTAATATGGGGAAGTGACATGAGTAAGAAAGGACATAATTGGGTTACTTGGTTGGCTGTGTTTCTTAGAACACCATTGCCTTCTTAGCAAGTTCTGTTTCAAATGGTAAACATGGCTTCTCAGGAATGTCAGCAAGTCTACTTACTTAGTCATAGACATGACATACTTATTTTTAGTTTTACATTGAGTTTCTCGGATCCACTGGAATTTTGTGCTTTCACATGTGGTATCATGAATGCTATATGTGAATGGATTGACAAGGAATGGCAGGCGCACGTGTTGCCCATATCTTCTCTGCTTATGCTTATGCTCCATTGTTCCATCAGACTTCATTTACAATACACAAGGTCAAAGATAAAATTATTAAGAAAATTCAAGACAGTAATAGCAAGATTATTAAACCAAGGCTGGAGCCCTTCTGAGCATAAGGCCCTATATGACTGCATCGGTCACACATCTACCAAGTTGGCCCTGAGGCACTCTTTCCCTTCAACTTCCACCCATTTAGTCAGCTTTGCTATTTACTTTCTCTCTGAATCATATTTCAAATAAGTTTGTAAATACATGTCTGTATTCATCACTGTCAGTTGGCATGCTACGGGACACATGTTAAAGCAGGATTATTCTTTCCTTTGCCCCCACAAACTGCACCCAAACTGGATGTTTTGGGAGGCTTTCTGGAAAAGAATATGCCAGTCCTTTGCAATCCCCTCTTGTAACCACTAAGTTACCTTGACAGGCTCAAAAAATGTTGAAAGTGGCCTGAGGGCTTTAGCCTTGCTATCATCCAGGAGGCAATGTGACATCCCTGGAGTGAAGGTTGGAGCTGGAAAACATTTCTGACTCATTTATCATTTTTCTTTTATATTTTATTGTTATCTATTTTAACAGCTTTATTGAGATATAATTCACATGCCCTCAAATTTATCCTTTTAAAGTGTACAGTTCAATGATTTTCAGTATATTCACACGTTTGTGTAGCCCTTACCACTATCTAATTTCAGAACATTTTCATCACCCCAAAAAGAAACTCCATACCAATTACCCTATTCTCTTCCTTCCCTAGTTCCTGGCACCCAATAATCTACTTTCTGTCTATGGATTGGCCTCTTCTAGACAATTCATATAAATGGAATCAAACAATATGTGGCCTTTTACACCTGACTTCTTTCAGTTTGCCTAATGTTTTCAAGGTTCATCCATATTCTAGAATGTATCAGAACTTTATTCCTTTTTATAGTTGAATAATATTCCATCATACAAATAACTATATTTTGTTTATCTGTTCATCAGTCGATGGACATTTGAGTTGTTTCCATTTCTTAAGTATTATGAATAATGATGCTAGAATATTCATGTACAAATTTTTGTGTAGACATATGCTTTCAATTCTCTTGCATATATACCTAATAGTGGAACTACTGGGTCATATAGTAACTGTCTGTTTAGCTTTTTGAGGAACTGCAAAACTGTTTTTCAAAGTTATTGCACCATTTTACATTCCCACCAGCAGTGCTTGAGGTTTCCAGTTTCTCTATATCCTCATCAACACTTGTTATTTTCTGTCTTTTTTATTACAGCTCTGCTAGCGGGTATGAAGTGGTATCTCATCATTATTTTGATTTTGATTTCACTAATGTCTAATGATGAGCATCTTTTTATGTGTTTATTGGCCATTTGTTTTTCTTCTCTGGAGAAATGTCTATTCAAATACTTTGCGCAATTTGTGATTGGTTTTTATTTTTGGGCAATAAGAGTTCTTTATATATTGTAGATACAAGTCTCTTATCAGATATGTGACTTGCAAATATTTTCTTCTATTCTGTGAGTTGTTTTTTTCACTTTGTTTTTTGATGTCCTTTGAATCATCAACATTTTAAATTTTGACAAGGTTCAATTTATTTTTATTTTCTTTTGTTGCTTGAGCTTTCGGTGTCATAGCTAAGAAATTGTTGTCGAATCCAAGGTCACAAAGACTCACTCTTATATTTTCTTCTAAGAGTTTTAAATTTTAAGCTTTTACATTTAGGTGTCTGATCCACCTTGAGTTAATTTTTGTGTATGATGTGAGTGAGGTGTCTAACTTCAATTTTTTTTTTTTGCATGTGGATATACAGTTTTCCAGGCACCATTTGTTGAAGATATTATTCTTTCCCCCATTGAATGATCTTAGCAGTCTCGTTGTTAGTCAATTAACAGTAAATGTGAAGGTTTATTTCTGTGCTCTCAACTCTATCCCATTGATCTATATGTCTATTCTATGCCAGTACTATGCTGTCTTGATTGCTGTAACTATGTAGTAAGTTTACATCTGGAAGTGTGAATAGTACATCTTTGTTCTTTTTCAAGATTGTTTTGGGTATTCAGGATCCCTTATATTTCCATATGAATTTTTTTTTATCATCTTATCAATTTCTGCAAAAATGGCAGCTGGGATTTTGATAGAGTACGTTGGATCTCTAGACCAATTTGAGGATTATTGCCATGTTAATAATATAAAGTCTTTTAGTACATGAACATGGGATGTCTTTCCATTTATTTAGGTCTTTGACTTTTTACCAATGATGTTTTGTAAGTTGCAATGTAGAAGTTCTACACCTTTTTTGTTGAACTTATTCTTTTTGATGCTGTTGTAAATGGGATTGTTTTCTATACTTCATTTTAAATAGTTCATTGCTAGTGTATAGAAATATAATTTAATTTTGTGTATCAATCTCATATCCTGCAACCTTGCTGAACTTATTTATTAGTTTTAATAACTTTTTTTGTCAATTCCTTATGATTTCCTATAAACAAAATCATGTCATCTGTAAATAGAGATTGTTTTACATCTTCCTTTCTAATCTGGATTATTCTTAATTTTCTGCCCAAATTGCCCTGGTTAGTACCTGCATTACAATATTGGTAGAAATGGTGAGAACAGATATCTTTATCTTGTTCCTGATCTTAGGGAGGAAAGCATTCATTCTTTCACTACTAAGTATGATGTTAGGTGTGGGTTTATTGTAGATATCCTTTCTCAAGTTGAGGTAGATAGCTTATGTTCCTAGATTCTTAAGTGTTCTTGTTTTGAAAGGGTGCTGGATTTTTATCAAACGCTATTTCTGCACCTATTGAGATCATCACATGAATTTTGCCCTTTATTCTATTAATGCAGCATAGCACAATGATTGATTTTTGTATGTTAAACTGACCTTGCATTCCTAGAAAAATCCCACTTGTTGTGGTATATAAACCTTTTTATATGTTGCTGGATTCAGTTTGCTGGTATTTTTTGATGATTTTTATTTCTATATTCATAAGATAAATTGGTCTGTAGATTGTTTAGTTACTTTCTGGGACTAATTCCATAAGATCTATATTCTTTCTTGTGTGTGACTACTGAAGTCTCTACTTGATTAACTTAGTGGTCAGCTATTGATGGGACAGAGATTTTCTGAAATGCCTTGAACCATTCAGTCTCTCAGCCCTTGCTGAAGGGCTCTGTGTGTATGTGTAGGGTCATGCTTTGAATGCTCCATCAGGCAGTTTGCACCTCTGCGTTAGCCTTCACTTCCTGCTTGTGCAGAGTCTCAAGTTAAATTAGAGGTGAGAGGTTCAGGCTTTCTCAGTTCTTCCCTGGGCATGCATATAGTTCAGCACATTCACATGGCCTTCTAGATTCCCAGGAATATGTCAGAGCTTTTCAAAGCCTCCTCTGGATATCTAATTCCCCAGGTTTCCTTTTAAGTATTTTGGTGAGTCTCTTATTAGTTCTAACTCTTAAGGTCACCTCAGGCAGCTGTGATATTGATCAGTTGGCACCGATTGCTTTTACAAATGCCCTGCAGGTAGGGTTGTTTGCCACGAAGTGAGCTATAAGTCAGGTCAAATAAAGACAAGCCCTGAGAATGGAACTTTTAACTAAGCTGCCAGACAGGGCAAATAGTGACAATTCTCTGGGATTGGGGCTTTTAGGGAGTTCCTGTTCTGCTCCTTCCAGAGACTGCTATGCTACAGGATTTCTGAGCCGCTGTAGTTGTAAGTTTGTTGGCTTTCAAGGCTACCATGGCCCTGGGGAGAAGTTTCATTGGATTCAGGCAAGTTGAAATTTCAAAATACTTGCTGACCTTACCAAGATTCAGCTGTTTGTTTATTTATTTATTTATTTTTTGGGTAATAAACACTCAGATTGTTGCAAGCTTTTAGTTAATTTGTAGAGTTCTGAAAAGTTGATTTTGAGTGTTTTCACCAGTGTTCTTATTACTTTTATGAAGAGTGGATTTCTGGATGTGTTTACTTCTCCATTCCAGCAAGGTTGAGTTGCCTTACCTATCTTTAAAAAAAAAAAAAGTAAAGTAAAATTTACCCTATAGTTACAAACGAAAGGAAATTCTTCTTAAATTTTCTTTCCTTCCTTGTGCTCACACCTGGTGTCTCTCAGAAATAAGACATATTTGCAGACATCTTTCTGCCAACTAACACGCATTAAAGCCTGGAACTGTGGGTGGAGAGACCATAAGGCGTGCCACTGTTCTCATCCGTCACCCAACTGCAATCTCTTCTTGAATTTACCCTGTGTCATGGTTAACCAGTCAGGTACATATTTTATGACAATTCTCAAACTTTATTCTGCTGTGACACAAATGCCATATACCGTACTCTCATGGATGCACTCAGGGTAATAAATGTTTAATTTCTAGTCTACTGGCTCTCCCACTCAGGAAAGTATGTCAGAAAAAGATTTTAGTAGGTGTCTTGGTTTGGGTTGTCCCAGAAGTAGATCCTGAGATAAAAATTCAAGTGTAAATGATTAATTTGAGAGGGGATCACAAAAAGCATTTGTAGGTGATTGGGGATTTAAGGTAGGGAAGGGAAGGAATCCAATAAAGGGTGTATCATCTAGCAAGTTACTACTGTGAGCAACTGGAATGCAGTCCTACTAGGGAACTCTAAGAGCAGTGTGGAAGACATCCCTCAGAGTTATCTCAACCAAGGGGACAGGAAGCTGGAGTGTTTATTTGCCAACTCTCATCCTTCATGGTTTGAGGACTGCCTTGGGGGCATTAATTCTTCAGCAGTTCCAGAAAAATGCTCTCAGGCAAAGAGTCACATATATTCACAGTAAGCAGCCTTTAGTGTGTAGAGGTGAGGGCCAAGGGTATTTGGGTAAGGGTACTGATAGTGTCTGCTACAGTGATAGTAACATTATTATTGGGATAATTTTGGATTCTGTATGATATGAAGTAAATAATTCATATATTTTAGTTTTTAAACTCTTATTAGTAACAGATAGCTTATGATACATCTCACAGGAAAGGATGAAGCTTAATGCTTTATAATAAACAATTTTTTTAATAGCCCAAACACAGTGTATTAGGGAGTTAGGTGATAGTTACATTGAGCTGCTAATTATAACAACTGCAATTAGGATTTAGTTGGCCAACAGTCTCATACCATCACGTGAGATCACAATAGACTCACTTGCTAAAACAATAAGTAATAATTATATTAATTTGTAAGTGTCATTCCACTCAATGGTTCAATAGCTACAGAAACCTTCAGAGTTTTACAGACCTTCTGGATAGAAGCATACAGTGGTTAGACTCTGTTTCATGATACTTTCCCTTGGCCATTACCTTTACCTCATCTTCTGCCTCTCACTATAGGTAGCTGTCCTCAGCTCCTGAAGCTCTTGTGTAGTTGTGGGAATACCTCTAGCAGGTGTGGCAAATCTCCAGAATTGCAATATTTTAGAGACAGGCAGGAGAGCTGAAGGTCTTCTTCACACACTGTGGAAATTCTCCCCAGGACTCAACCCTTGGCTTCTTAGTGTGCAACAATCTCCAATTCTGGAGCAAGCCCTCCAAACCACCCTGCCTTTCTCCAGCCCTCTCTTTAGGGCACTCTGATAACCAAATGCTGCCAGTCATGATTCATGCAGCTGAGATGTTGGCTGGAGTCACGATAGGAATGCTTCTATAAGCTGACTTAAGATCTTCACAGACTTTCCTCACAAGGTAAAAACTTTCCCACTTGCTTTTAGTAATCTGCTATTATTGCCTTCTTCCATATGATCTCTTTCTCCAGTAGACTCTTGGATAACATATAATATTACTTTTTTGCTGTTTCCACTGACGCCCTTGGGGGAACTTCCTATATTCCTTCAAAGGTCACATGAACTTTAACTCCTAATATCCCCCACCTACTTGTGATAACACGTGTGGTTATTATTCAAGAGTTTGAAGCATGTGAAAAATTTCAAGGTGATGATTTCACTTTTGATTCACACATCCTCTCCCCTTCCTTGATCCTTATCATCTCTGTTAATTGAACTCTGCAGCCTTTTCATAGGACTCTTGGATTTTATTTCTTTAATAATTGTATTTTCTAGGACACCTCCCACTTTTGTGGCTTTCTTCCCCATGTAGCCTTTTCCTGCCTGTTATTTGGTACTTAATCAAATCCATGTTTTTGTTCTTTGAATGTCCCCAAAACCTCCCTTCCAAAAAAAACCACAGCACAACTTGCATGTAGTAAAAATAAATCTAAATCAAGAAAGTTGGTACAAAAAGCTATATAATCATCAATATTCTGTGAATTATACCTTGTCGGTCTTTAGCTGATATAGTCTTACATTCAATTAAGAATGTGGGCTGCCCAATTTAATTGTAGCTCATCCAGATTCCTTAAATGCCTGACACTTTAACCTGATCACTATTAGTGATGGCAACCTTGGATATATCATTTCATTTATAACTTGAGTTTGCTCAAATGTGAGGATGGTGAAGATCTAACAATATGAGCCTGTGGAAGGAAGCTTAGGAGAAACCAGTTTGGCCTTGTTGGCTTTCAAGGATATTAAGGTGGTCTACTGCCAGCTTATATACTGCAAGTCAATATCGGTAGCATCTTATATAGCTGGTATGGCACAACTCAGAGACAATTTGTGTGGTGGGAAATTCTGGAATACTTGTGAGTAAAGGCTCCATGGTTATAGGTAGTCAGTCTATTCATGACCCTAAGCATGGCAAGACTTAGGCAAGGTATGAGTCTTAAGCCATGAGAACTAGTTCCATGGGGTAGTGGTTAAGAGCACAGATTTGGAAGTGAAACAGATGTAAGTTTGAATCCTAGGTCCAGTCTGTAGTCGTCCTGCTACTTCAGAGACTTGCTAAATCTCAGGTACCACATCTAGAAAATGGGAATAACAATAGTACTTACTACTAGTATAAGTTTTTTGTAAAGGTTACATAGGACCTAACACATGGTAAATGCTCAAAAATGTTTGCTGTATGGTTAACAGCTGGAGAATAAGAAAGTCAGTCAGGGGAACTGGGGCAGAAACCATTGCATTTGAACTGTGATCACCACAGCAGGGAGTAGGAAATGGCTTTGGTGTGGTAGAAACATGGGCATCTAGGCTCCAGCAGGCAGTGGAGCTGGGCATCTAATTTTCTTACTACAGTGGGCCAGATGACTCAGTTGGTAGAGCTGGGCCTGCCTATAAAAGATATGACTGATTTTCTTGCTGGGAGAATAGGAATTGGCACAGAAAGGCTCTTTATTCTTTCTTCTTTGAAAATGATTATATAGGAAATTTTCATATACTTTTCCTGAACAGGGTAACTGTGTCCCAAATGATCCTGAGTTCATCTAATCATGGAATTATAGAATTTTAGACTGGAAGGGACTCAGTGCTGCATGCCCTCTACATCAACCTGGATACTTACTGTCTTAAGAGCAGTCCATTTTATTTATAGGCAGTTTGAGTTCATTTTAATTCAATTCAGTAACTTTATTTTAGATGGGTAATAAAGGTGTAACACTAGTACTGACCTCATAAAATTAAGTAAAGATTAAATAATAAGTTCCATGGCACAAAATAAGTGTTCAATAATGTTAGTATATTATTATTTAGATGCACTACCTGCCCTAAAGTGCCTATAAGTGCTTTTTCAAATGCTGAGAAAAAATGTCATCCTCTAAGGTTCCTAAGTCTCCCCTATGTTGCCATACAGAATAAATGTGATCTATCAGATGTTTGAGGAGAATTTCATGTTCTCTTCCTTACACTGAATAGTTCCATTTCCCTCCGCTGTTTTCAATATGACCTGGCAAATTAAAGTCTTCTCTTAACGGGAGATCTTCAACTTGTTTCAGGTGTGGCCCGTCAGTGCAGAGCGCTGTGAGGCTGACACATCTCATGTCTTAGACAGAACAACATTGGTGTCTGCTAAGGTCATGTTGAACTTGCAGCCAAATAAAACCCCTTGGTCTTTTAAAAATATAAGTTGATATTTATTCTAGGCTAACCTATTCTTTGAATTAAATGTGGGGCTTTACATTCTGGTTTATTTTCATCTTGTCTGTAAGGGCCATCCTTTCAGCCTGGACAGCTATTTCTTGACTCTTGATCTTTTATCTTAACTATTCTTCCCATGTTTGGTTTATTTGTAAAATGCTTAAAGTATGCTTTCTGTTTCTTCATCAAAATCATTGAAAACATTTTTACAAAAAACAGGAAGGTCAAGTACGGCATCTGAGCTATGCTAGTAGAGCCTGATTAGCAGTTGTGTAATGAACCTATCAACTTGATTTGCCATCCTTCCAGCATGTTCCATTCAGACCCATACAGAATGAGAGAGTCCTTCTCAAACATTTTGAGGAAATCCAAATACCAGACTAGTTTGGTGTCATTCTGTCCTGATGACCCTGGGTGGAGTTTTTTTTTTTTTTTTTAATATACCTGTTCTCTGTTCTCCCTCTTTTGCATGGTGAGTCTGAATGCTCCTGACATTTACAACATTGTATTATAATTTTCCATTTGCTTGTTCCCCTCTATCTATCCTTGGATTATGAGCTCCTTGAGGGCAGGGGTTATGTTTTATTTACCAATATATCTCCAGTACCTGGCAACTATAACCCACCAGGTGTACCAGGAGCTCTATAAATGAATATTAGGAGATGTATACTCCCATTTGGATGTTTTGAGTTCCACTTATATCTTCATCTAGTTAGCCTTTCAAAAAAGAAATGAAATTAACTTTGCAAGACTTATGGCTAAGGAATGCATATTGAGTCTTATGCAGAAAGCTTTCTTTATTGCTAAATTGTTTAATAAATCATAATATGAAAACATGCTCTTTAATAACTGCATAATACTCTTGTATGCATGTACCATAATTAATTTAACTAATCCTTATTGTTGAACATTTAGGTTGTTTCAAGTTTTCATGGTTTTAAATACCACTGTGATGAACATCCTTTATATAAAACCTTTACTCAATTTCTGATAGTTTCTTTAGGATACATTGCTAAATGATGATCTATTGTGTCAATGAGCATTAATGCTTTAAGAATTAATGCTTTACATTCTCATCAGCAAAGAATGTTCATTTAAATGTATCCTTAATAACTTTTGTTTTCTTTGTATGGCTTTTGTGACATTTTGCTCGTTTTGAAAATGAAAAATTCTACCTTATTAGTTTAATCAACATTTTAAATTTCTACTGAGTTTAGAGATTTGTTAAATGTATCTTCTCTGAATTGCCTGGCCATGTTCTTTGACCATTTTTCTATTTATGTTTTTGGTGCTCTTCAATTTTATACATATTTACCGATGTTAAATTAGTATGTATATAGATAATTAAAAGATTTAAAATGCGCTGAAGATGGTATTTCATATTATGGGTCAAGAATATACTTTACAACAAATAGTATTGTGAAAAATGATTCTTTATTTGGAAAAAAAATAAAGTTTGATCCCCACTCACATTATGCACAAAAATAAATCCCCGTATAATAAAGAGTTAACCATAAAACAAAACTATTAGAAAGTATTAGACAAAATAAGAGGATATTTTCCAAATATGGAATGGAGAAGGATTTCTTAAGGTGCAAAATTTATTATCTGAACTCATCAAAGGGAGAGACCAATACATTTATGGACATAAAAGTACATAATTACATAGCAAAGACATATAAACAAGCACAAAAATTAAGTGACAGATTGAAAGAAAATATTTGTCACACTAGAATGAGGCAAATAATTGGATCCAGAATATATAAAGTGCCCTATGAATTGATAAGAAAAAGATAAGCAAGCAGTAGAAACTGAAATGGTTAACACATATAAAAAGCTGGTCGGGAAGCAAATGTGGCTCAAGCAATGGGCTCCTGTCTACCATATAGGAGGTCCAGGGTTCAATTCCCGTGGCCTCCTGGTGAAGGCGAGCTGGCTTGAGTGGAGACCTGGCCCGCACAGAGTGCTGGCCCACGCAGGAGTGCTGGCCCACGTAGGAGTGCTGGCCCGTGTGGAGAGCTGGCCCATGCAGGAGAGCTGGCCCAGCAAGATGATGCAACAAAAAGAGACCAAAGGAGAGACAATAAGAGATGCAACAGATCAGGTGGTGCAAGAGATTGAGCGCCTCTCTTCCACTCTGGAAGGTCCCAGGATTGGTTCCCGGTGCCACCTAAAAGAAAAGACAAGCAGACACAGAACACACAGTGAATGGACACAGAGGGCAGATAGTGAGGACAAAACAATGAGGGGGTGGGGAATAAATAAATAAATCTTAAAAACAAAACAAAACAAAGAAAAGATGGTCAATCACATAAATAGCCCAGGTTTAGAGTCCTTGCCTTATTGCTTCCCCATTTCCTGCATGAAAAGTTCAAATCTAACATTTCTTATAAGGCTTTCCTTGATCTGATTCCTGTCTTCCTTTCTGGTCTCATCCTGGCCACACTTTACCCACCCCAAAACTTCACACTTCAGTCTCGAGGTCCTACTCAGGATTCCCAGCTCAAACTTTGGTGTTTCTGACCTACTTACCTTGGCCCTATCTGGCATGCCGTGTCTGAATCACACCTTGTTAGCCTGATAAAACACTTGCTCATATCTTGAGACAATTATCATCTTTTCTACAATAGTTTTCTTCTCCCTCCACTACTGTTCTTTTTTAGAGCTCTTGGCAAAGTCGTCATCATCTTTGTGTCCCTAATGCCTAATACAATGCCTGGTTCAGAGAATGTGCACAGTCAAGGCTTATTAAGTTAAATCTAGCAATATGCCCTCATCTTGCAGATTAGGTCTTAAAATGTAGTTTATTCTGACCACTAGATAGAATTAGAGCTAGATTTTCTCTTTGACTCTTAGACTTCTTTACTTTCTTATTAACCTTATTTGGCTTAATTTATTTTAAAAATTCAATTTTCTATGCAAAACCTATTTATAAAAGGCATAGAAGGTAAAAATTTAAAAAGCATAATTAACTGACCTCTCATCCATACATCTAGGAAGAGAACAAGAAGTGTACATGTTACCAAAGGTAAGAAAGAAGAGAGCTTCAGAACTTAAGCAGTAGATAGCAACATTAAATGCCCCCAAGTTCAATACAAATGAGGACAAAAATGGTGTATTCATTTTGGCAATAAAAAGATTCCTGGTGACTTTTTCCAGGACAGTTTCAGTGAAATGATGAAGGACAATGCAGTAGGACAGAGATAATGAGGGAAGAAATGGCGACGGTGAAAGAGGACTATTCTTCAGGACAACATATATTGTTTTGTGATACTCAAACCATCAGGACCAAAGATCAGGACTGGCTGTTCTGAGTTTTGCAAGGTTTACTTGTAGGAAGTTATGTGAAGGCATAGTCATTTTTTTCTTGTTCATACTAAATCCATAGTACCTAGCACAGTCCCTGGCAAAGAGTATGTATTAACAAAATATTTGTTGAGTACTAAAATGTCATGCTAGGCAAACAAACAGGAGGAAAAAGAAATTGAGAGTCCAGAGATTAGTATCTCAAGATCTGTAATCAACATTATTTGGGGAGCCTCTCTGGTTCAAAAGGATCCACAAGGGTCCGTGTCTGGGTTCTCCTTGCCATGTTTCTTGAGTCAGATCCTATCCCCCTGAACACAGGCCAGGGAAGAGGGGTGCATGATCCATGGGTGGGCAGGTGATACAGTTTTTTTTTCCATGTTCTTCTTATCTGGCCCTGGATAGAGATTCCTTTTCTTCTCCAGGGCTTAGGCCCTCTGTGTTTCAGTTCAGTCCTTCCAGAGGCAATGTTCTCTGGCACAGAAATAAAGTCCACCCACAGTAGGAGAGCCCAAAGCCAAATTGCTGGGATACAGAGAGAGCAGGGTAGAGAGTGGCCAAATCCTAAAGAGTTTGAGTTCTTGGAACACTTGTCCCTGAGTCCAGCCCACCCATGCCTGGGTTACATGAGTCAGTAAATACTTCCTACCTCTTTCCCCTATGACTGCATTTTCCTTGAGCCCTTTGAGTTGAGTTCCTGGCACTTACATCTGAAAGAGGTGGGTAGAGAAAGGGCTGCAATTAAAAACTCAATCTCCTGACTCAGTGACTGTGTTCTTTCCACCACAGTCCACACCTGCCTCATACATGATGCTAGGGACAGACCAAGACCACTCCTTGGCTCCAGAAAGACAGGTGGAAAAGACAGTTGACAGTTTTTGTAAAGTTTCATCGGAAGGCAGCTTCGTCCATTCATTTACAATATGTTTATGATTGCTTTTTATGCTATGATGACAAAGTTAAGTCATTGTGACAGAGACCATATGGCCTGCAAAAGCGTAAACTATTTACCATCTGGCCCTTTACAGAAAAAATTTGCTGACCTCTGATTAGAAGATAATGGAGGGGGGAGGGTAGTGGATGCTATTGATTCCTTTTACAGGTTCCCTTTTTCTTCCCTTGCACTCATATTCCAGCTGCTGTGAGTGTTTGGCTGATAACTTACAGATGCCTTCTCCTCTAACTACCCCTTCTCCAGAGAAAACTTCCCAGCACTTTCCACCGCATTTCCCCCACCTCGCAGACTTTGACCAGTGATGGACTGATGTGAGGCACAATTTGGGCTCCAGAGCTTCCTTTTGGGATCAGGCTGAAGCTAGTCTCCAGCTTAGATCATAATTCCTGCCCGTTCTTTCACCTTGAATCACTTCAAAAGAATTCCTGTGTCAGGTGCTCTTTCTAAGAACCCCACCTAAGACAGGGAGCAGAGGATCTTTTGCAGGTATGGCCTAGCCTTTGAGGCACGTGCCATGGAGGTTGGTTATGACTGCTCTAATATTCCTGGATGACAGAGACAGAGCCCGAGGTCAGGTGGACTATGGAAATTACCCTGCAATCCATTCTAAAGCATTCTCTCTTTTGCCCTTGTATCCTTCTGCATAACAAAGCCCCTTCCCAACCCAATGTACTGGAAAATTAAAAGTGAAAAGGAAAAAAAAAAAACCCACCTAGCATTGGAACCATAACAAGTATAAAGGGAACAAAGTATGGGGCTAGGGCTGTATCAGTGGCTTCTATGAGAAGACCTCATATTTGGACTGAAGTCATTGATCAGATTCTAGCTTTCCTCCTTACCTTTGACTTCTCTCATTGCCTCTTCCAGGGGTACCTCTTTCCTGAGGTCCTTGTGCACCTTGCAGCTGGAGACCCAACAGGTGGCTACCTGCAACCTAAGCAGCCGGAGTGCACCATCTCCCTGTCCTCTGCCAACGTGCTGGTGGCCAGGTGTATGTCCCCAGCCGCGGCACTCCTGTCTTCGCTGCTAGCCCCGGAACCTGGGCTGCTCAAGTCCGAATCAGCTGCTGAGAAGAGCAAGTCCCTAGGACAGCCCAGCTGATGAGAAGGAGCCTCGGCAAGGTGCTCAAGTGGTGGAAGTTGCCAGCGGCAAGAGGTTGAGAGCTGCTAGCCCAAGGGCCCACCATCCTGCTGGCCATGGAACCCCATCCTGGTCAGAATAAAGACATGCTTCTGTCTAAAAAAAGTTTTTTCTCTATTAAATTAAAATTATACTATGTACAAAACAGCGATGTATAAACAAAGGGATTTAGTGCATCATAATATATACAATTAGCTTTCAAAAGTCAGCATGTAAGTTACAATTTCATATTCAAACATTCTCCATAACTGACGCATTTGGCCGTTTTTGTTCGAAGTCATAGTTTGAGAATCCAGCGATTTCTTTCCTGTACTCTCTGGTCCATCAAAATCACTTGGCCAGAAATATTAAAAGGAGATGAAAATTCAGTTGTGTATAATTTCCGTTTGGCTTCTTTTGGTTGAGATGCATTTTCTTTACTAGCTTCCACATTTGAGGGCTTTGAATAACACCACACTTCATGACTTTGAGTTTCTTAAAGACCTGGTATTCAGATCCTTTGAATGCTGGATTTAGCTGTTTCTGGGAGAATATATTGCTGAGCAGAGAAATGAAGGAGTAAAGTTAAGTTTATTAGCTCTTTTTTCATAGCTTGATGTTATTCATTTTTGTGTTCATAGAGGCTGGGCCTGAGTAGCTGGTTAATAACTGCTTGTGAATGTAACCTGTCCTTTGCTGCTGGGCAGGGAAATGCAAAAAATGTGTGAGCCTTTCGTTTGTAGCCCCTGGGAAGGGGGAAGAAATTTGACTAACTCACTTCCTCATAGACACAGGTGTTCCACAACGCTGAACTTGGCCTCTGGCCTGTGTGTGAATTCCATGTTCAGGAGCAGCCAGTGCCTCAGGGTGGGCAAGGGCGTGGCTGGGCAGAGCCCTGGAATGCATTGTTCCAGAAAATTTGTTCAAACAGTTTTTCTGACTCCCTTTCACTGGCTAGCTGTAGTTTCAGTAATAGAAAACCTGCCCATTGGAGATTTACTATTGCAGTGGCCCAAAATTTTGGGGTATATCATTTCTTTGCTTTATTTGGGAAGCCTATTGCCCCAGGGTCTCCTAGATGCAAAGGACAGTCTCAAAACCAAGTCTTACCAAGTGGTTAAAGTAGTCATTAGGGTCATACCCCTAAATGTACCCAGGTTATCACTTCCTATTATAAAATAATGAAAACAGACCCCAGTTTTCCTTGCTTTGATCTTTGCCTCCTTTTCCTTTCTTTTTTTTTTTAAATTTCCTTTTGTTTTTGCCAGGGCTGCTTTGGCAAATACCACACACTGGTTGTCTTAAGCAGTTTTGAAGGCTGGAAATCCAACATAAAAGTTTGCATGGCTTTCTTTCTCCCAGAGTCTGTAGTGTCCAGGCAGTCCTCCATCACATGGCGATTTTTCTCTCCTTGTGTCTGCTCCTATGGTTCTTCTGACTTCCGGCTTCCAATGACTTCCGACTTCCACTGACTTCTGGTTTCTACTGACTGACTGCATCAGCATTTCCTCTGCTTATAAGGATTTCAGTCATATGGATTAAGGTCTACTCTGATTCAATTTGGCCTCATCTGAATGGGGATTTCAGAGACCTATTCACAAATGAGTTCATATCTTAACCAATAACAACATCTTCAAAAGTCCTGTTTACTAATGGGTTCACACCCACAGCACAGGTTAGGTCTTGAATATATCTTATTTGGGGAGGTGTAATTGAATCCCCAACAACTCTCTCATTTCTTAACCTATATTTCTTTTCGATATCTCGCTCCCCTGAGCCTAAATTAGCATTAGACAACTAACAGACAGCCATCTTGAAAGAACTGCTTGTCAGCTGCCAAAATGAGATTGCACCAACGATCCCAAGAAAGAGGCATGAAAATCAACCTATCCTAACCCCAAGTTTTGCAGCAGTTTCATATAAAGAAAACTGTAAGCTGGAGCAAGACCAGTCATGTACCTCTCTCTTCTTGCCCTATGACAACTCCAATCCTGCTTCTGCTCAGAGAGTTACTTAATTTTGAAGTGCATCTTGATGTGTACCTGCTGAATAAAGCCTATAAAGTCTATTTGACTCATTTTACCAATATATTTTTTCCTTGAGAGTATGATGCCGTGGATAGGATGGGGACAAGCCCTGGATCCTGTTGAGGTTTCAGACAAGGACAGAGTTTGTTTCTGCCCTTTTAGGGACCCAGATTGAGTGGTAAATCTGTGCTCTGTTTTTGTTGTTGTTGTTGTTGTAGCAGGGAGGTTGCAGGCTATGATTCTTTGAAAGGGTTAGCATATTGTGTGAAGTCAAACCTCTATTTCCCCTTTGTCTTTTGGGATTTTCTGGCCAAGGGGAGAATTAGACAATTGTCTTAAGGTAGGACAAGGCCTTTCTCCATTCTATCCAAGGACCTCTTTTACTATGGAAAACTCAATCTACTGAAAATACTGAAGGGATCCCTGCTGGGCATATATTCTGTCACTATGGTTTTAACTGTTAAATTCCTCTCTAAAAGTGGGCCTTTAGGAAAGACAATATTGAAGTCCAGTGGCCCTTGGGGGGTTCTTGGCACTTGTATATTTCCAAAGTGCCTTAGAACAAAAGGAAATGAAAATAAAATAGCTAACTTACAATGGGCAGCATTCTTTAATTGGTAAGAAGCCACCAAGAAAAGAAAGACTTCAACCTAGAGACATCTCTCTTAAACAACTTCAGCCACCTCCTATCTTCTCTTTGACTTGTTTCTGACCGTTAAAACCACACTTCTCTGGACTTCCCTCCTTTCCTGATACCTCCTTCCCTTCCCCAGTTCCCTCTCACCTTTAGATCTAGACTTCTTCCTGAGAAGTTTCTGACCCAAATCCAGCACTTCAATCACAAGTTACCTTCAAACCCTGGTCTTGGGCCAACTTCCATGCCATAGTTAAAGATTTCCTAAATCCTTGAAAGGATAGAGGAAAAAAAGTATTGAGAAATTCAGGGTAATTTGGGGGCCTTATGCTCCTGAGTTTCCTGTTCTTTTTCAGTTAGCACACATTTTATTAGGACCAGTAGATACCCTAAGTCTGGTTTGACAAGGCCAAATGGGCCATCATAAATGAGGATTTAGCTAACCCTCATAGAAATAACACCCCCTCCTGATATGCTAAATCCCTAGAGATAGGAAAAAATCTTTTTTAAAAGCTATCCCTGAACTTTCCTTTAGCATTGACTGGGGAATAATCCAGTTCTGTCAACAAGGGCACCATGAGTCTGTCTCTAAATTTAGTCTGACTGTAACCTATTAGAGATCACTTCCAACCCTGATCTCCTTTTTTGTTAATAGCCTTATGCCTGAAATAACAGATGTTGTTCAGAAGTATAAAATAGGTCATCAGATCATGCCCATC
Source organism: Tolypeutes matacus (assembly GCA_026826555.1). Classification (NCBI taxonomy): domain Eukaryota; kingdom Metazoa; phylum Chordata; class Mammalia; order Cingulata; family Chlamyphoridae; genus Tolypeutes; species Tolypeutes matacus. Next base: position 5,570,485 of record JAKSZT010054419.1, on the reverse strand, counting down.
CATGAGTTACAACAATTAGCCCAGCATTTTCAGGATAACATGATAAACAAAGGCAAAATCTCACACCAAAAATTTATGGCATTGCAGCTTAAACAGCTTGAGAGAAACAAAAGGCCCTCCACACATACAACAGTTTCCTGCCTGTCTTCATGGGACCATTAACTTTTCAACATGCTCTTTTCCTCATTCCTTCCACTTCCCCAACCCTTTGCACCCACACAAACCTATCAGGATGAGACTTTTTGGTTTAGTGAGGCACTGCCATTAGGTGTACACCTGAAGGACTTTTTCTTTATCTTCCAGACTCAGATGACTCCACACATCATCTTATAGTGTCTACCCTTTGTGACAGTTTGAAGTTCTTTTATGAATCCCCAAAAGAAAAAGATTTGGTTTTGAACTAATCCATTCCTGTGGGTGTGGGGCCTTTTGATTGGATTATGTCAGTAAGAAATGAGTCAGCTTGGGTCTCTGCCCTCTTGCTGGGTCTGACATAAATGGAGACACAGAGAGAGATACACACAGAAAGAAAGAAGTTGCCATATTGATCCTGCCATGTGAGAGAGAAAACTGCAGGAAAACAGAGAAGCCCTGAGGGTTGAGAGAGGTCCTGGAGTCTGGAACCAGCAGAGCACAGAGGCATGGAAAGAGGCTCCCAAGGAGCTGGGCCCATGGAGCAGCTCAAAGCTGAAGAGACAAACCCTATACCTGGTTGTCCACAGCTGAGCTCTGGGAGACAGTAAGATTCTGAAGGGTAAGGCAGAGACCTCAGCAGAGATCTGCTGCCATCTTGCTTTGCCATGTGACAGGACCCTGAGAAAGCTTCTCTGCTGATGCCTTGATTTGGACATTTCACAGCCTCAGGACTGTAAGCTTCTACCCCAAATAAATCTCCTTTATAAAAGCCAACCCATTTCTGGTACTTTGCATTGGCAGCCCTTTGTCAAATTAAGACACCTTTACTACCCTGCACTCTTGCATCACAACACTCTTCCTCCTTTGAATCACCTTAATTTTCTGATTTACTTTCCTCAGTACCCAATGTCTTCTAGCTTATGTCATCAACAGATGTGGGGAAGAAAGAATATAGAAACTTTATGAGTCAATATAGTTCCCACAATGCCTCTACCAAAATTGTCCCAGGATCTCCTAAAACCCAAAGCCCCAGAGGACTACCATCCATTGTTACAGATTTCATAACTAAGGACTTGCTCATTCCCTGTCCTAGTAAAAATAACCTAATGAATATGGGTACTGCGTTATACAAGACTTAAGAGCTATAAATTGTATGGTGTACCCATGTTTCCCTGGATTCTATACTCCAAACGCAACCCACTTCGCAGTATTAGATCTCTGTTCAGTCTTCTACGTTTAACTGGAGACTTAATCCAGAGCTTCTTGAGAATTTTCTGAAGCAGATGATGACAGAAAGGAGAGCTTTCCCAAGAAAATTGGAACCAGCAGATGACTGAAGCTAGAAGATAGCCTCTGCTCAAGAAAACAGAACAAGACCCCTGACCCAATTATATTATCTCCCTTTTCATCCTGGTTTTATTTTTCATTTTTTACCTTCTAATTTCTGAATTTGCATATCTGTAAAATTGTCACTAAGTGCTGCTCATAGAAATGTTTCCTATCCTTACTCTGCTATTACTGCTCCTTCTCTCTATTTTTCCCTTTCTTGTCCTTTTGTCTCCCCCTCCTTTCCTCAATATCCAAAATTTCTGGCATTTTCTGGCTTAGACTTATGGCTTACGAAGCTGTCACCTATGACTGTTGATTCTCTCACCTTTTCCAGCTTTTTCCCCATAAGGTCCATTGCATTTTTACAAATGTTACCTATCCTGAGGAAAATCTGTCATTACTGTTGCCATTTGGAACATGTTCCCACCCAAACTGGGTCTCTGACAAATCTCCAATATTAACACACCCAACCTGGTATACTTTTCAAAGAGGGGGTGTGTCTCCTTCTCAAAAGGAAACATTTGTTTCTATTCTTGAATTCATGGGCCTAAGATAAGGAAACCTGACTGTCCCAGTTTAAGGGGGTGGGTATTATTGGACCAGCTTCACCCAGGAAAGCTACAGTGATAAAAAGTACAAGTGATTTTCACCATGGAGAGCCCCAAGGAATTCATATTTTGTTTGTGTGTCCACTGGATAGGGCAATGTTATATCTTACATTTGCATTTGAACAATTTATTACTCTCATTCTCAAACAAAAAGAACAATCTGTAGTTGAGGGAGAGCACTCCTCTTTGCAAAACATCCATTCTCACCAGGTGATGAAAAAAGAACTGTGTGAAGAGGCTGAAAGACTTGTAATCAATCTCACACCCTTCTGGAATAGGTTCTATGCTTCAGTCATACCTGGAGGAATGACCCAGTGAGCTACTGAAGATTTCAGTGCAATGCCTGAGTTTTCTATGCAGTTATCTGTGAAGTCACCATAACCACTAACAATGTCACCAAAAATATTGACCCACTTGATTGAGAAATACAGGAACTCCAGAAGGCCCTTGTCCATTATTGACTGGCATTAGATACCATCCTGCCATCTTTGGAGGCACATACACTGTCATCAGTGATGATTGCTGCATCAAATCTTTCTGATGCCTTCTTAGTGAATCAACACATTTGTGATGCCAACCAAAACATTCATTGAGTGAATGACCTAGTACTGACTTCTGGGACCTATGGACCATCATCAGGTAGTTGAAGAAGGGACCTTTTTCCCTGGATATTTTAAACAAAGATACAGTCTTTGAGGTGCACTTTACTCCGAAGGTTAATCATCATTTTAAGTTTTCTTCTAATAGGAATACTCTTTATCAAGTACATCCAATCACATTTATTTATTTACTTATTTTTTCATTGGTCACTACTTTCGTTGTTTTTCTTTTTTCTTTTCTTTCTTTCTTTTTTTTTAAATTTATTTATTTTTTATTGTGGGTAAAAATGAAAACTTTCACAATACATACCAATATTTGTAAAATGATATATAAATATGTATGCATATATGTGCATTTGCTTACAAAAATGTTATATATATATATATATTTTGAGAAGTGCTTAGATTACCTAAAATAAAAATATGGAATGCTTCACGAATTTGCGTGTCATCCTTGTGCAGGGGCCATGCTAATCTTCTCTGTATCGTTCCAATTTTAATATATGTGCTGCCGAAGCGAGCACTCCAATGACATTTAATGAAGACCAGTAGTACTGATCCAAGCTGTGATTAATGAATGGAAAACCAAAGAACAAACTTCCCCTCCAACCTACTATGGGTGCCTTCTTGATTCAGTTCCTGAACTTTATACATTCCTGTAATTTTTTTCTCTCCTAAAAGATTTGGGTAGCATGAAAGGAGTTCATCTTGGCCAAGAAGATATTATAAAAGAATTAAAGCAGACCCCAGTTTCCTTGCTTAGACCTTTGCTAACTTTCCTTTTTCCCTCTCTTCTATTTTCCATCTTTTTTCTTTTCTATCTCCGTATCCCCTAAACCTTATTTGTCATTAGACAACTAACAGACAACCATCAAGGCTTACAAAGATATATCTTGAAAGAACTGTTCAGTCAACTGCCAAAATGAGATTACACCAGCAATCCTGAGAAAGAGGCATGAAAACCATCTTATCCCAGCCATTACAACCTCAAGTTTTGCATCAGTTATAAAGAAAATTCAACCTGGAACAAGACCATAGTCACAAACCCCTCTCTTACCCTTGCCTTATAACAACTACAATCCTGCTTCACCCCAAGGAGTTACCTAATTCTGAGGGGATCCCTGATGCACATCAGATGAATGACGGCTTTACCTCTGTTTGAGTAGATTTAACCATTTTTTGGTCACCATAATTCTTTCCCCAAACACATACAATCATTAATGGGTAAAAATGAATTTTAGCTGGCTGTGCTGGTCCCAGTCATTAAATCCAACCCACTCCCTATTTACATGCTTTGATATGCTTAGATGGTTTTTAAAATATTTTAATTTGCGAAAGAGAGAGAAATTTGGATTGGGGAGAAGAGGTATGGAGGTAAAGAGTGGAGTGGGTGGTATAACGTGTTTCTAGTTTGATTTAGAGTTGGAAATATTATCTGTGCTCTTCCAGATTCACTCTTCACCCTTCTCCATACTGCTCTGTTCTTTAGGAGACTGAAATCTATGGGATTCATCAGTGAGCTTCCCACCTTCTGGTTTTGCATGGGTTCAGCCAATGGGAAACAACAGCTGGATATCAGAAGGTAGACAGAAAGTGAAGTCAGGGTATATGTTGGAGATTGAATTGATAAGGAAAAGTCACTGCAGCCCTACCCCTCCCCCTTTTCTGACAAGAATTTCCCTCCTTAGAACTGAAACCTGCACTTCTGGCTCTGTAATACTGCCGCTTGATTTTGTAAACTGCAGTTCTGCTTCTGTAAGCAGGCTTGCTTAGTTGCTTAAGGTAATGGAAAAATTCCACCCGCCAACTCGCTAGCCAATGAATGGGAGCCTGCAGACCCCAATAAAAACTCCAGAAAACTGGGGCTGGGGGCCCAGAATTTGGAAACCAAACTTTCCTCTGGGCCCACGCTTGTAATAAAGCCTGGTTCCTCTGCTCCCTCCAAGTGCCGTTTTGGGTTTCTCTTTGCGACAGCTGCAACAGAATCATATCCCCTACAAAAGACATGTTCAGGTCCTCAACCCCAGTCCTATGGGTGTGAACCCATTTGTAAATAGGACTTTAGAAGATTTATTAGTTAAGGTGTGCCCAAACTGAATGAGGATGGACTTTAATCCAGTATGGCTGAAATCCTTATAAGCAAAGGAAATTGGACATGAAAAAGAAGGGCACAGGGTGAAACTGAAAGTCAATAGAATTCAAAAGAGAAAAGAGAGGACACTGCTTGACAAAAAATCCTGGGAACTCAGAGATTTCCAGCCATCCAGAATGCTACCAACCTCAGTCTCCTAAATCATGTGTCAATAAATTCTCATTGTTTAAGCCAATCCATTGTGTGGTATTTGTCATAGCAGCCCGGAAACTTAGACAATATGTATACTCTGGTTCCTTCACTTCCTGGTCACCGTGAGTTGGCTGCATCCTTGACCCAAGTTTGTAGCTCCTGTAGTTGGCATCTCCATACTTTCCCTCATTCCTGTAACTTCTTCCTTTTCTTGATCCTTCAGTCCTTCAGGTGATAATAGATACCCTCTCTTCCTAGCCTCAGGGAATTGCACTATCCCTTGACCATTTCCTTAAACCTTCCTTATACCTTTGAAAATTGCCCTTAATTAAATTTTCCTCAATTACATATTTTAGTACCATTTGTTTTCTGATGGAACTATGGCTGATACAGACCTCTTCACTTAGATTTGAACCTCTGTGGTTGGAAGAGATACTGGCAAAACTATTTTGTTTTGTTTTGTTTTTAGATTGAATAAGATTATAGGAACAACCAAAATTTCTTTGAGACTCAGGTGACAAATTATTTCCCATTTTTGCTAGATAATGAATTCCATGAGGACAAAGATCACATCTATCTTGTTCACCACTAAATCCCTATTAAAAACCACCACTAACTGAGTGATCAGTCAGTTTTCTAAGATCATTACATGTATTCCTTCATTTAACCCTTGCCACAGTTCTATAATTTAACTATTTTTTATTATCTCCTGCCTTTTGCTGATGAGGAAATTCCCTTAATCATGATTCTTCTACTCTTTTTATTTGAACCTATAATTTTCAATGATTCTGTTAAGTATATTTCATAAAGACTTAAATCTTTGGACTATTAAAATGCCAGTTGAGCCCTGAATGCTAGCAGAGTAGTGGACAACTCCTACACTCCAGTTATATGGGCTTGGCCTGGACAACCAACAAAATCATAATGATGGATAAGTCCCATCCTCCAAAATGGGGAATATTTGCAGCTGTGGACAGGATAATTCCTTCCATCTGTTTTGAGGCATCTGGGTCCCCTCTCACCCTGGGGCTCTCACAGAGGACATCATCCTGGCTCTCTCGGAATTGGGGATTGAACAATCATTGGGGCTGTATGTGTGTGGCCATGGACCAAAGTAGATCAGTTGTTATTGTGGATGTTATCTTGTGTTGGCAGAAGAACTTGTAAGATCAATATAGAGATAGTGGTTGCCAGACTTTGTTTAGTAGCAATGTTTCAATACTGGTTCATCAACTGTAACAAATGTACTTCACTAATCTAAGATGTCAATAATAGGGGTAACTATGTGTGTGGGTGCAAGAGGAGGGTTATATGGAAATTCTCTATACTTTTGGTGTAATTTTTCTGTAAATGCAAATCTAACACTTCTCTAAAAATAAAGTTTTTAAAAAATGGAGCCAGGATTTGAATCTAGGCTATCTGGCTCTAAAGTCTGTGTTCTTAATCACTACAGTGTTCTGCCTTCCTAGTGCTTAACACATAGTAGACACTCAAAAAATATTTGAATGAAGAAATAAATAAAAGGACAAGTAAATGGAGAGTTGTAAAAGAGGCCATTCACCCTGCCACTGCATGAAATCAACCATGCTTGGGAACACTGAGGATGGGAAGCTCTGCAAGCATCAGAAGTGATATCCTTGGCAAGAACAGAGATTTTCTTCTGGTGGGTGGTAACTGTAGGGAAGCTTCTCCACAAAGCTGGTGGACAGTGGACATGAACAAAAGGGCAGTGGGAGAGGAAGAATGAGGTGGACACTTCATGGAGATTGCAGCCATAAACCTGGTTTGTGGGCTCATGGGAGCTGCCTTTTGTGGGACTCTCAGAAGGAACAGGGGGAGAGGTGCAGGAAGTCTAATTTCCAGAAACAAGCCTAGTATGATACCAGTAATAGTGTTTGTTCCTTAAGTGAAATGTTGCCTTATGTTGTAGTCATAGGCTTATGGGGCAAGGATATATACCAGTAACAGGTGGAATGAGAGGAGGTCCAGTTGAGTTGCTCAGTGCAACAGAGGTAGCACAAAGGGGGTGCAAAGACCTGTGTTCTGCCCTTGTTAAGTGCAAAAACAACTGTGTGACTCCAGAAAAGTCACTTATCTGCTCTGAATTTTAATTTCTTTATCTGCAAAATGAGGGGTTTGGACAAAGTGATAACAGAAGTCCTGAGAGCTCTAACTCTGACATTGTTTGAAAAATGCTTGATGAGTGAGTGAGTTAATGAATGAATGAATGGAATAATTATAAAACAAATTAAATTTGGATAAAGTTCTCTAAATTTTCTAAGTTCTTTTTCCCTAAGCTGGTCACTTCTTGACGCACTTTTAAAATTTTACTCAACTTTCACTATACCTCTTGGCTTTCCTTCTACTTCATTGGTTGTTTCATTTTAGCTTTCATTTCCAGTTAGTCTCCTCTTCTCTCAGACATGGAGTGGTCTAGGGGATACTATCTCTTTTATTCTCTATCTACACTTACTCTCTAGGCCTGTAGTTCCCAAACTGTCTACCAAGATGTCCTGGGACATTGCATAAACTCACAGGGGCACCATGGGATATTTGAAAATTTTGAAGGAAACATGGTGATTCTTGACATATGCCAGACACTACACAAACAACTAGATTGAGATATTCATAGCTCTTTAGACTGTGCTATATTCCTTTTGATGTGGCCATATCTTTGGGAAGCTGGGTTTTGAGGGGTTGCTGTGATAAAAAGCAAATACAATGTGAAAATCAGTGTAAAATAGGAAATAAAATAGGAAATTGGCAATATCCAATTCCAAGGTTTGAGAAATTGTGCAGTGCTCAACATGTGCATATATCCAATTGTCATGTAATTGTGGCTATTTAAGAATGAAATAAGATATTATTTTGTCTTTAAATTTATGTGTATTACTTTTCAAATGACAACTGAATTATTAGGATGTAGATACAAGTTGTCAGGACTTAAACACTTAATTAACAGAATTGTTAGGCACTTCTTTTGGCATATGGGTTCTGTGAAAAACTACTGGGACACTATTGCAGTTGGGCAGTTTGATGTAATTATGAATTCCAAAAATATAATTGGATCATGCTTGTAAACTGATCTGTTAATCTGGGCATGATTAAGTTATGATTAGCGCGTTGACTGGGCCACGTCAGTAGGGTGTTGAGCCCCACACCTTGGTGGGTGGGAAATCGCATATAAAAGGCAAGGCAAAGAAACGAGTAGAAGCAGTTTTTGAGAAGCAGTTTTGATGTTGGAGAAAAGGCCCCAGAAGAGAAGTGAGCCGTTTGCCTGATAGTCTACAGCTGACCTTGTGGAGGAACCAGAAGAGCTAAGCCCGGAGAGAAACACAGCCCCGGGAAGAGAGGAACATGAGAAGCCTGAACCCTGGCAAACATCGGCAGCTGTCTTGCTCCAGCACGTGGCAATGAACTTTGGTGAGAAGAAACTTAACGCTTTATGGGCTGGTAACTATGGACTTCTACCCCAAATAAATACCCTTTATAAAGACCAAGCAATCTCTGTTATATTGCATTAGCGCCTCTTTGGCTGACTAATACAGAATTTGGCACTGAGGAGTGGGGAAGTGCTTTTGTAATTACCAAAATGTTGGAACGGTTTTATAAATGGGTAAGGGGTATTTTTTGGAGGAATTGTGAAATGCTTGATGGAAAAGGCCTAGATCACTTTGAAGAGACAGTTGATAGCAATATGGATGCTAAGGAGTCTTTTTATGATGCCTTGGAAGTAAATGATGAAACTATTATTGAAACTGGAGGAAAGGTTATCCATGTTTTAAAGTTGCAGAGAACTTAGCAAGATTAACTCCTGGTGTTATATGGAAGACAGAATTTGAAAATGGTGAACCGGAGCATTTAGCTGAAGAACTTTCCAAGGTAAACTCGGAAAATGTGGCTTGGCTTCTCCTTGCAGCTTATAGCCAAATACTAGATGAGTGAAATACACTGAGGACTGAACTTTTGGGCACAAAGAAAACAGAAAATGATTCTGGAACTTCCAAGTTTCTGGAAATCAAATTCCCAGATGAAAGTGCCCCATTTGAAGACTTAGCTAAACCTGGAACTTGTAAATCAGAATTGAAGAGGCAGTTATCTAGGAAAGACTTGTGGAAAGTCTTACTGTCTGATGGCTTGGACCCCTGCTTCCTGCGTGCTAAACCAACAAAGTTTTTGAGAGAGCTGTATGAACAAAACCACTGTCAGCTTGGACAAAAGAAGACATGTAAAGGAGAGATTGAAGGAGAATCAGCTTTAAGAAGAAAACCGTGGAAGCAGAGATCTGGACTTAAGACATCTCCTTGGGCCAAGAGAGGAGCCCCACCCATGTGTACAGAGAGGGTGAGTTTGCCCCTGCAGTTGAAGAGGGTGGATGTTCCTACCCGATGTTCTGGGAAAATTTTGATGCCCCATGGTGAAGAGAGGGTGAGTTTTCCCCAGCAGTTAAAGAGGGTGGATGTCCCCACCCGATGTTCTGGAAGAGTTTTGCTGTCCCAGGGTACAGGGAGGGTGGAGCACATTCCTCAAAGATTAGGGCAGTTAAGGTCAGCACCCCATAGGTCTGAGAGGGGTGCTCCTGTCCCCCATGGATTAGAGAAGGCCAGGTGGTCAACCCATTGCTCTGAGAGGGTTGAACCTGTATGCCAAAGGTTAAGGAAGGCCAGGTGGTCAACTTGTTGCTCGAGAGGGTTGAACCTGTATGCCAAAGGTTAGGGGGAATGTTGTCTTCACCTCACTGTACTAGGGGGGCTAAGACTCTAACCCAAAGATTGGGTAAGGTGTGGCAATCACCCCAACACTCTTGGATGGTGAGGTCTGGAGCTTGGTCGACACCCAGATGCTTGATGAGGGTGGAACCAAGAAAATGGCCATTGGGCAAGCCTGTGGAAAGGGTGGGTTCCCATGTGGCCCCAAGGAGAAGAAACCATCATCTTAAGAATGACTCTCAGACTTTGAAATCGAATGGAGGGTGCCCTACAGGTTTACTGAACTGTAGAGCATCCATGACTCATGTTTAACATCCCAATTTCTCCTTATGATATTGAAAATGCTTATCCTATGTCTTTCCATTTGTGTATTGGAAGCAGTTAATTGGTTTTGTAAGTTTCAGAGGTCTACAGCAGATGGGATTGCCTGAAGACAAACTATAGTTCTTTAAACTGCCTATGATATGATTTTGTACTTGAATTGTTACTGATTTAAGGTTTTTTGAATATTGTAATGTATTTTTGGAATTCAGAGGGTGGAGTGTTGCAGTTGGGCAGTTTGATGTAATTATGAATTCCAAAAATATAATTGGATCATGCTTGTAAACTGATCTGTTAATCTGGGCATGATTAAGTTATGATTAGCGCGTTGACTGGGCCACGGCATTGAGCCTCACCCCTTGGTGGGTGGGGAATCAAATATAAAAGGCAAGGCAAAGAAATGAATTGAAGCAGTTTTTGAGAAGCAGTTTTTTTTTTTTTTAAAGTCAAAACAATTTAATTGATGAATTTGAAATGCATTTTAGGAAATGTTACTACATTGTGAATTCCTTCAGTTGTAATTTTTGGCCTCAGAAAATAAACCTTTAATTATTTAACATGAACAATTTCAGGAGAAATTATCATTTAAAAGTATAGTCATTTTTGCCCTTTTGTAAGATTTTTAACCTCTCAAATCACAGTTTTGATGTTGGAGAAAAGGCCCCAGAAGAAGAGAAGTGAGCCGTTCACCTGATAGTCTACAGCTGACCTTGTGGAGGAACCAGAGGAGCTAAGCCCAGAGAGAAATGCAGCCCCGGGAAGAGAGGAACCCAAGAAGCCTGAACCCTGGCAAACATCGGCAGCTGTCTTGCTCCAACACGTGGCAATGAACTTTGGTGAGAAGAAACTTAACGCTTTATGGGCTGGTAACTGTGGACTTCTACCCCAACTAAATACCCTTTATAAAGACCAACCAATCTCTGGTGTATTGCATTATATATACAGACACTATGGGTGCTGTGAACGAAGAAACTTTGGGAACCTCTGCCCCAAGTCGTCTCATACAGTGTCATGTCTTTAAATTCCTTCAATGTGCTTATGACTTCCACCTTTTTATCTCTAGCCCTTATTTCTCACCTAAATTCCAGCCTCTACTTGTAACTGCCTACTCTACTTTTTTGATTGGGTGTTGAATAATCATCTGAAATGAACCTTGTGCAAAACCAAGCTTTGATTTACCCTATCAAGGTGTCCTTCCTACAGGTCTCTTCAGCTTAGTATAAAATGCTGGCATTCATACAGCTGCTCAGGCCAAAAACATAGGAACCATTCTTGATTACTCCATATCAAGGGTCAGCAAATTCTTCTGTAAAGGGCTGGAGAGTAAATATTTTAAGTTTTGCAAACTATGTTTTTGGCATTTAAATTCTGCAATGGATTTCCATCATTATCAAAATAAAACTCAAAGTTCTCATCAGAGCTTATAGGGCCACGCATGATCTGCCCCCTCACTAGCTCTCCAACCTCATTTACCCAGAATTCAGTTCCTTTCTCACTTTAACCACACTGGACATATTGCTATGCACCTTAGGGCCTTTCTATTCCTCCCACCTGGAATAAATAGTCTTCCCCTCAAATATCTATATGGCTTGTTTCTTGATTTTACTTAGCTCTCTGCTGAAATATTACATTCTTAGAGAGGTCTTCTTTGAACTTCCTATGTAAAACAGACTCCCCCCACCACCACCCCCGCCACATATCCTGATCAATTTTTCTCTTTTTAGCCTACTTTAATTTTCTTCCTAATACTTAAAACTGAATGAAATGATATTACATATTTATTAGTTTATTGTCTCTCTCTCTCACTAGAATGTATGTTCTAGGGGCATATAGAATAAGTTGCTTTTATTCCTGGATCACCAGTGCTCCTGGCCTATAGTAGATGTTCAATAAATATTGTAGAATGAATATGTGAGTGAATGAATGAATGAGCTACTGCCTTAGTCAGGGTTCTGAAGGGAAACAATCCAGCTCAGGTAGTTTAAAAGTATTTAATGAAAGAACAGACCAGATTAAGGCAACCCAGTGAGGATGTTCTCCCTAAGATCAGCAACAGTAGGAAGCCATTACTACCTATAGGCTTGAAGGAACAAGGGTAGGCAACAGTGTTACCAGAACCAGTGTGAGCTGGAACCCTGGAGGAGGGCCCACCTAGGAGGAATTGTAGTCACAGAGGGATACAGCCATTGCCAGAAAAGTGACCCGAATAGAGAGAGGGTAGGGAAGATATTCCTAACCCCTCTATCCTCTCACCTTCCAATTTACTATCAGTGCTTACCATTGGCTGATCCCAACTAGGATCCAGTAGTCAAAGGAGCCCAGATCTATTCTGGGGGCATGGGTTAGGGCAAAGAAAAGTGGAGAGGGATGGACAGTGTGAAAAGTGTGAACAAACAGAGAATAACCAGGACAACTATGTGCTAACAAATTACTCCATAAGTTAAAAGGTTAAAATAACAAATATTTATTATCTCACAGAGTTTCTGAAGGTTTGGAATGCAGGAGCAGCTTAGTTGGGCAGTTCTGGCCCAGGGTCTCTTATGAAGTTGCAGTCAAGTTGTCAGCCAGAACTGCAGTCATCTGAAGAGGCTAGAGAATTTGCTTCTAAGTTCATTCATGTGCCTATTGACTGAAAGCATGAAAAGTGGGCCAAGAAGTCCTCTACATAGGGCTGCTCACAACATGGCTTCCTTCATAACAAGTGATCTGATAGCATACTCAAGACAGAAATTGCTGTCTTTTATAACAATTATGAAAGTGACATACCATCACTTCTACCATAAGCTATTTGTCATACAGAACAACCATGGTACAATGTGGGAGGGGACTATACAAAAGTGTGAAAACAGGGAGCTTTGGGAGTCATCTTGGAGGCTTCCTAACATATCCAGATCTTGGCAAAATGTTAGGCCTCATAATGATAGAGTATGTTGGCTGGAATGGGGTCAAGATCCAGGGGCTCCTTTCAGCAATGTATAAACAGATGTAAGGGGCACTCAGGAGCATAAACTTCATGGCTAAAGAAACAAGAATAGGCCCTGTATGTACTACTGTCCAGCAAAGGCAACTCTGGCTGTGATTTGCATACCATCTAAGTAACCAAGATCTATGGATCCAGGCTGCAGGAGAGGTTGCTACTGAGAGTCACTTCTCCGTCTCTGTGTCCCCAACTTCTCCAGTTCCAAAAACAAGCCCACTGTCTCAGAATCACCTGGAGAACTTGTTAAAAACACAGATCCTCAGGCCTTATCCAGGAACTACTGTATGGAATTCCTAATGCCTTAATCTGCTAGGCTGCTATGACAAATACCATACAAGAGGTTGGCTTAAACAATGGGAATCTATTGGCGCATGCTTTTGAGGCTAGGAGAAGTCCAAAATCAAGGTATCAGCAAGGTGATGCTTTCCTTCTATGTCTGTAATAGTCTGGTGCTGGCTGCTGACAATCTTTGGGGTTCCTTGACTTGTATCCCTGCCTTGTGTTACATGGCAACGTCCTCTCCCTTTTTTCTTCCAGATTCCTTTGACTTACAGCATCCAGCTCCTCCTTCTGGCTTTCTCTTATTATGTCCGAATTCTTCTGGTTATAAAAGATTCCAGTAATCTGGATTAAGACCCAATCTTCATTCAGTTGCACCAAACCTTAACTAAAACTAACATCTTCAAAGGATCTTACTTAAAATGGGTCCATACCCATAGGAATACAGATTAAGATTAAAAACATGTCTAAATTGGGGTACCTAATTCAATCTGCCACACCTGATACAGACTCACTAAGTAATTCTGATGTGTAGCCATGCTTGGGAACCACCATGAAGTCACATGGGTTTTGAGGGAAGAATATTTAGCCTATAACTAAATGAGGGTCTGACACTGCTGAATAGATTGAGTACAGGCTGGGTCTGTAAGTGCAACTGTTTGAAGGCATGGTGGTGAAAGACTCTCAAGCAGCTCTTGTTTACTTATTACTATTACTTATTTAAGGACAGTTTCCCTCCTTGCTTTAGTTTTAGAAGAAGCAGACATAACTCCTTAGAATGCAACGGACTAAATAAAATGCATAAACCCAATGTGAAATTACAATTAAATTAAATTCTGACCTTGTTATTGTCATGGAAGGGCCCAAAGACACAGGGAAATTTCTGCAGGCTTAAGGGTTAGACACGAAAACACTATAAAGTTTTTCCCAGGATTTAAGTATTCAATATTATCTTCTCTTTGTTTTGTATTTCATAGCAGGCTGACCTGAGCAATCACTTATATGCCATACCACAGTACCATTTATCTTGAGCTGCAACTCCCTTTGCTGTGAAGATATTTAAAAATTGTCTTTGGACATCTCTTTGAGGGATTTCTGATTTCCATGCCAGGATGTAGAAAGCTGGAAAGAGAGTCATTCCCACTCTTACAAAAAAAGTGAAACAAATTCCAAGTGCATGAATTTTCTGAGAGCAGGATAGCCAAATGGCCTGAAAACAAAGGAGAGACATATACATACAGGGAGAGACAATATATAAGCACTTGCTTACCTGGGGCAGACATTCCAGAACACTGGCATGGAAAACCCACCTAGAATCAGTGGAAGCTGAGTGTGGACTGGTGGTAGAGTTTGGAGACACTGGGGGCTGCAGACATAAGGCAAACATCTCCAAGGACACCATTTGTGGAGACTCCTAGGAAAGCATTCCTCATGATTGAAGGCCTGGGGGTGAGGAACAGCAGCTATCGTAGAAGGAGCAGGAAACTCTGCCAAGGCCTTTCTCCCTTGTCTCTTCTATGGAACAAAAGATTTAATTTCTGTGGAGAAGGGCAATAAACACTGTTGTCCTTAGAGCACTGTTGAAAATCCATTGCAGCTGGGGGAAAGGAATACAAAAAAACTAACCTATAACCCTGAGGGAAGGGCAGCAATAGATACAAAAACACCTACCTGGGCATAAAATTATTAAATGACTGAAAAACAGACAAAGAGAAAATCTTGAGGCATCCAGAGAAAAAAAGAACACATTACATACAGAGGAAGAAAGATAAGAATTACAGTCTTCTCATCACAAACCATGTAAACCAGAAAACAATGAATGACAGTCTATATGGCAGAGGCACTGGACACTAAGAAGGCCACATAAGAGAGACTGAAGGACAGAGAACCAAAACTGAGGCTCAATCAGAACAATAGATATCCCCCCACTCTACCATAACAATTCAATAAGTGTCAATTAGCGAGTAATAGATGAATACTAACAGAAGTGCTGTAAGATTGTGAAGACAGACACAAAGGAAAACTTAAGTTGATGTAGCAGTGAAAATAACTTCTAGAAAACCAGCCCCAAGCATAAACACAGATACTGGTGGAGAAATTTAAGCCTGTGGTGTACTGAAGGTAACTAAAGCAACAACAAATCTCAAACCTGGCTCAACATCTGACTAAATTAACTCAAATCTCTGCACTAAAGTCTAAGGAAAAAGAAAAGCATGCATAAAAATTACTTACATTGGTTTCTACTGTCCTATACAAGATGTTTAAATTTCAACTAAACATTTTGAAGCATGAAAGAATAAAATATTTGGAAGAGACAAAGAAATCAACAGAACAAGATTCAAAGATAACACAAATGTTGGAATTACCTGACAAGGAATTAAAATAAGCATGATAAATATGCTGAAGAGGCCCCAGTGGAAAAAGGTGAGTAATTTCAGTGGAGAGATCAAACTATAAGAAAGAATTCAATGAAAATCCTAGAAATAAAAAACACAGTAATAGAGAGGAAGAATATCTTTGTCTCATTAGTAGACCTTGCACAGCCAAGGAAAGAAGCAGTGAAATGGAAGACAGGTCAATAGAAATGATCAAAATAGAAACACAAAGAGAAAAATGGGTGACAAAAAGAAAACTAAACAGAACAGAATATCCAAGAGCTGTGGAACAACATTAAACAGTCTATCATACACATAATTGGAATCCCAGAAGGAGAAGAGAAAAAGAACAGTGAAGAAGAAATATTTGAAGGAATAATGGCTGACAATTTTCAAGAGTTAATGACAAACACCAAACCATGGATCCAAGAAGCTGGGAACAACAAGCAAGATAAAGACCAAAAACATAAACAAACCCCTAAAAAACAAACAAACAAAAAAACAAATAGCAAACAAACAAAAACACCTACCTAGGCATAAAATTATTAAATGGCTGAAAAGAGACAGAGAAAACCATGAGGCATCCAAGGAAAAACGGACACATTACATACAGAGGAAGAAAGATAAGAATTACAGTAGTTTTCTAGTTAGAAACCATATAAACCAGAAAACAATGAGTGACTATCTTAAAATGTGGAAAGAAAAATGAATCTTTCAAAACAGAATTTCTAAAAGGAATGCAAATATCTTTCAAAAATGAAGGAAAAATAAGCAATTTCTCAGACAAACAAACAAACAAACAAAAAAATAATTAATTGCCAACAGATCTACTCTCCAAGAAAAATTAAAGAAAATTCTTCAGATACAAGGAATATGATACCAGACAAAAGTTTAGATAGACACAAAGAAATGAAGAACTCTTGAAATGGAATAAATTAAGATAAAAATAAAGTTTTTAAAATTATTTTCAATTGCTGTAAAAGAAAACTGACTGAAAAAACTTGTGTTTATGGCATATGTAAAAGTAAAATGTGTGAATATAAATCAAAAGATGGGAGAGTGGAATTGGGAGTATATTATTGTAAGGTCTGTATACTACAAATGAAGCATTATAATATTATTTGAAGGATTCTGATTAATTGATGATGTATATTGTAAACCCTAAAGCAACTACAAAAATTTTTAATAGATATAAGATATAAGTCAATAGTGGAGAAAAATGGAAAAACAAAAGTCTCAATTTAAAAAGCAGGTAATACCAGAGAAAGCAGGAAAATAAGAAAAAAAGAAAAATCCCAACAAATAGAAAACAGCAAACAATATGGTAGATTTTAATCCAATCATATCAATCACATTAAATGTGAATGGTCTAAATACACTAAATGAAAGAGAGATTATCATATTGGATAAAATTAAAAAGCAACACAACTATATGCTGCTATAATAAATCTACTTAAAATAGAAATATATAAGCAAGTTAAAATAAAAGAATGGGAAAAGGTGTATTATGCAAACACTAAATAAAAACTGTGGGCAGTTATATTAACATCAGACAAAGTAAACTTCAGGACAAAGACTATTAGAAATAAAGAGGGACATAACATAATAAAGGTGTCAATTATTCAAGAAGATACAACAATTTTATAAATACATGCACCCCTAAGAATGGAGCTTCAAACTATATAAAGCAAAACTGATAGAACTGAAAGGAAAATAGACAAAACTGCAATTATGGTTGGAGATGTCAATACTATTCTGTTAGTAATTGACAGATGAAGTACATAAAAAGTCAATAAGAGCACAGAAGAAATGAAAATGAACAAAAGTAGCAAATAACTTGACCTAAATGCCATGTATAGAAAACTCAAACCAATAAGAGTGGATACACATTCTTTTCAAGGGCATATAGATCATTCCCAAAGATAAACCATATCTGGTGTCATAAATCAAATCTCAACAAATTTAATGAGAAAAAAATCATACAAAGAATGCCCTCTAATGTAATGGAATTAAACTATGAATCAATCATTGAAAGATATCAAAAAATCCCCTAAGATATCAAAGTTAAATAATAATGTTGCTATATTTAAATACTAGATTTTATGTGTACATATTTTTCATTTCTCTTGGGTATATAACAAGCAGTGGAATTGCTGGGTCAAATGGTAACTCTATGTTTAAACTTTGGGAGAACTGCAAGACTTTGTTTTTTTTAAAACAGCTGCATTATTTTACATTTGCACCAGCAGTGTATGAAGTTTCCAATTTTTATACATCCATGACAACATTTTTTTATTATCTGTCATTTTGATCATTGCTATTCCCGTAGTTGTGAAGCGGTATCTCATTGTGGTTTTGATTTGCATTTCTGTAATGGCTAATGATGTTGAGAAATTTTTCATGTGCTTATTGGACATTTGTATTGGCTGTTTGTGCATCTTTTTGGAGCAATGCTTTGCCCATTTTTAACTGGGTGTTCTGCTTTTTATTATTGAGCTGTAACAATTCTTTATATATTCTAGAGACAAGTCTTTTATCAGATATATGATTTGCGAAATTTTTCTCCCATTTTGTGGATTGCATTTTCACTTTTTTGATGCTATCTTTGGCAGCATAAAAGTTTTAAATTTTGATAAAGCCAATTTACCTATTTTTCTTTGTTGCTTATTCTTTTCATGTCATATATAAGAAACCATTGTCTAATCCAAGGTCATGAAGAGTTATGCCTATTTTTTAAAAAAAAGTTTTATAATTTTAACTCTTATATTTAGGTCTTTGACCCATTTTGAGTGAATTTTGTATATGATGTGAGGATGAGGTCTAATTTCATTCTTTTGCATGCAGATATACAGTTTTTCCAGGACCATTTGTTGAAAAGACTATGCTTTCCCCCACTGACTTGTTCTTAACACCCTTGTTGAAAATCAATTAACCATAGATGTAAGGGTTTATTTCCAGACTCTCAATTCCACTGTTCTATATGGCTATCTTTATTCTAGTACCACACTGTCTCAATTACAGGAGCTTTGTAGTAAGTTTTGAAATTGATAAGCATGTCCTCAAACTTTGCTCTTCTTTTTCAGGATTGTTTTTTACTACCATGAGTTTCTTGAATTTCCAAGTGAATTTTAGGATCAGCTTGTCAATTTATGTGAAGAGGCCAGCTGGAGTTTTGATGATGATTGTGTTGAATTTGTAGGTAAGTTTGGTGAGTATTGACATCTTACAAAATTTAGTCTTCTGATCCATGAACATGGGATGCCTTTCCATTTATTTTGGTCTTCTCTAATTCTTTCAACAATGTTTTCTTTAGTTTTCAGAGTGTACATTTTGCATAATTTTGGTTAAATTTATTCCCAAGTATTTTATTCTTTCTGATGCCATTTTAAATGGAATTGCTTTTTTAATTTCACTTTTGGATTATTCATTTCAAAATATGATTGATTTTTGTTTATTGATCTTGTATTCTGAAATTCTGCTAAACTTGTTTATTAATTCTAATAGTTTTTTAGTGAATTCTTTAGACATTTTATGTACAAGGTCATGTTATTTGTGAACAGAGACAGTTTCATGTTTTCCTTTACAATCTGAATATTTTTAATTTCATTTTCTTGCCTCCAGTGCAATGTTGAATAGAAGAGGTGAGAGCAGACATCCTTGTCTTGCTCCTGATCTTAGGGGGAAAGCATTCATTCTTTCACCTTTAAGTATGATGTTAGCTGTGGGCTTTTCATAGATGTCTTTTATCACATTGAAGAAATTCTCTTCTATTCCTAATTTGCTGAATGTTTTTTTAATAATCAAAGGTTGTTGGATTTTGTAAAATGATCTTCTGCATCTATGGAAACAATCATGTGGTTTTGTTCTTTGTTCCATTGATATGGTGTATTACATTAATTGATTTTTGTATGTTAAACCAACTTTGCTTTGGTGGAATAAAGCCTACTTTGTCATGGTGTAGAATGCTTTTTATATGTTGCTGTATTTGGTTTGCTAGTATTTGTTGAAGATGTTTGCATCCATATACATAAGAAATATTGGTCTCCTTTGCTTTGTTTTCTTGTGAGGTCTTTATCCAGCTTTGGTATCAGCATATACTCATGGAAGGAGTTAGGAAGTGTCCCCTCCTCTTCTTTTTTTCTTAAAGAGTTTGTGAAGAATTGGTATTAAATCTTCTTTCAATGTTTGGTAGGATTAAGCAATGAAGTTATCTGGGCCTGGGCTTTTCTTTGAAGGTAGTTTTCTGAATTGTATTTCAACCTTTTTACTTGTTATAGGTCTATTCAGATTTTCTATTTCTTCTTTAGTCAGTACAAATAGTTTTTTTTTCCTTCTAAGGATTTGTCCATTTCATCTGAGTTATCTACTTTTGGGCATACAGTTGCTCATAGTATTCCCTTAAAATCATTTTATTTCTGTAGTAACACCCTCTCTTTTATTTCTGACTTCAGTGATTCTTTTTTCCTTAGTCAGTCTAGCTAAAGTTCTGTCAATTTCATTGATCTTTTCACAGCCAAATTTTGGTTTCGTTGGTTTTCTCTATTGTTTTCCCCTTTTTCTTTCATTAATTTCTGCTCTAGTAACTATCATTTCCTTTCTTATCCTTGATTTGGGTTTAGTTTGCTCTTCTTTACATTGTCTTAAGGTGGAAGGTTAGGTTACTGATTTGAGATATTTTCCCCCTTTTAATACAAGTGTTTGCAGGTATAAATTCCCTTCTAAGCATTGCTTTAGCTGCATTCTATAAGTTTTGGTATGTTGTGTCTTCATTTTCATTCACAACAAAGTATTTTCTAATCTCCTTTTTGACTTCTTTCATACCTTAGTTATTTAGGCATGTGTTTTTAATTTACCCATGTTTGTGAATTCCTCAAACTTCTTTCTGTTATTGATTTCTAATTTTATTCCATTGCGGCCAGAGAAGTACTTTGTATGACTTCAATAGTTGAGACTTGTTTTATGGCTTAACATATGGTCTATTTTGGAGAATGTTCTATGTATACTTGAGAAGAATGTGTTTTCTGCTGTTGTTGGGTGTACTGTTCCAGAAATGTCTCTGGACCTGGTTGGTTTATAGTGCTGTTCAACTTCTATTTACTTGTTCTTCTGCTTAGTTGTTCTATCCATTATTGAAAGTAGAGTCTTGACATCTCTTGATTACTATTGTTGATTTATCTCTTTTCCCCCTTCAATTCTTTCAGTTTTTGCTTCTTATATTTTGAGGCTCTGTTGTTAGGTGCACATATATTTGTAAACTGATTTTTAACAAAGATGCAAAGGCCATTCAATGTTTTCTTTGTGAGAAGCAAAGAGAATGAAAAGAAAAGAGGCACACTGGGAGAAAATATTTGCAAATAACATTTCTGACAAAGGACTTTTATTCAGGATATATAAAATCTCTCACAATTCAACAGTAAGGAAACAAACAACCAAATTAAAATGTGGTCAAAACAGCTAAAATGGCACTTAAACAAAGATATATGGATAACAAATAAGCATGTGAAAAGATGCTCAGCCTTATTAGCCACTAAGGAACTGCAAAATAGGACAAAAATGAGATATGTATACACAGCTTTTAGTACAGCTAAATGAAAAAAAAAAAAAACTGCCAATACAAAGCATTCAAGTTATTGGAACTCTCATATGTTGTTGGAGAGAATGCAAAATGGACCTCCCACTCTGGAAAATGATCTGGTAGTTTCTCATACCATTGAACATTCACTTACCATATGATTCAGCAATCCCATTCCTGGGTATTTGCCCTAGAGAAATGAAAACTTATGTTAGCACCAAAACCTGTCTATGAATGATTATGGCAGCTCTATTCATAATTGCTCCAAAGTGGAAACAACACAGATGTCCTTCAACTGGCACATGGATAAACAATCCATGGTATATTAATACAGTGGCATACCCTCAGGAACAAAATATTGATTCACACAACAGCACAGATGTATCTTAAATGCATTGTGCTAAGTGAAAGAAGTAGATCCAAAAGGCTACAAGTGGTACTATTCAATTTTTATGAAATTATGGTAAAGGAAAAACTATCGGTAAGTAAAAATGATCAGTGGTTTCCAGGGTTTTGGAGGAAAGAGAGGATGGACTACAAAGGGGTAGCATGAGGCAATTTTTAGTGTGAAGGAACTATTTTGTATCATGAATGTGGTGTCAGTTACATGACTATACATATTTCAAAACCAAACTGTACACTACACAGAGTGAATTTTACTGCATGTGATTTAAAAAAATCAAACAAGATGTAGGGAGAACCTGAAATGAAATGCAAACTGATATAGATGAACCTAGCTACAGATGAATAACATAAACACACTGAAGTGTATGGAGAAGTAAATAACTAACCTAAGTAACTTTGGACGACAGTGCTTTGACTGGAAACTCTAAGATTAAGGACAAAAAGAATGTTTACAAATACTGCATGGTAGTTACTAAATCTGGTTCTCACAGGGAATGGGTTAGCAATTTTGCTCTTGATCTTAGCCAAAAGGCAGAGAAGCTATGGGTTAGCAATTTTGAAATCACATAATGTGAATATTAGGTTTGAACAAATAAGTATATATTTTGTGGACAATGAGAGCTAGGTTTCACTGTTGGAGAAAAAAGTGACAAATAAAGAAAGGGAGTAAGCTAGAATGAATCTTATGGTGCTGGATTAGAATCAAAACTATCAGTATAAACTCATGAGTTTTAAATATATATGCATGGGTTGGTATACATACATATATTTCCTTGCTCTACTAGATGTAGTGGCACACCTTAGCACCTAGATCTTGGTTTCTAAAATATCATTCTATAATAAAAAGAAGGGTTCTTTGGAGAAATGGTTGATTCTAAAGATGGGAAAAGAAAACACAAAATGAGCTTGGAGATCTTTTGTGCCAGAAAACAAGGGAGTTTTTAAAAAAAGTATGGGACTCATTGACAGAGTACAAGAACCAACCTTAAAAAGGTCCCAGCTGCCAAAGCTGGAACAATTTGAGCAACAAAATAAATAACAATTATATTGAATCATAATCCACTGAATGAAATAAATATACATGAGTTCATACTGATATAAATAAATGATGGAATAAATAAATAAATGGAGGGGAAAAGATAGCTCTTCTTTAGAGAAGAATTCCAGATATTAAATGTAGAAGGAATAAGGGAAATACAAAATTACCAGTGAAACACCACAGTAATAATTGTTGCAGGCAAGATATCCATTAATGGGTGCTAAAATTAGTCAACAACAGTTTGAGGAGAAACAAGATATTTTCATAGCTTAAAAGTATCTCTCCCAGGTGTTATTAACTACAAAGAGAAAAACAGTAGTTTTTACAGTAGCGAAATGCATCAGAGGCCACCTTAACCAAGTGACCAAAGTTCACATCACCTATAATAAAACATATCAATGTCATGTATCCCCTTCTATTAGTCAGCCAAAGGGGTGCTGATGCAAAATACCAGAAATCTGCTGGATTTTATAAAGGGTATTTATTTGGGGTAGAAGCTTACAGTTACTAGGCCATAAAGCATAAGTTACTTCCCTCACCAAAGTCTGTTGCCACATGTTGGAGCAAGATGGCTGCTGATATCTGTAAGGGTTCAGGCTTCCTTCCTGGATTCTTCTCTTCCTGGGGCTCATTTCTCTCTGGGCTTAGCTGCTGTGCTTTCTCCTCAAGGCCAGCTGTAGACTATCAGGGAAATGGCTTGTCTCTCTTCCCGGGGCCTCTGCCATGTCTAATCGAGCCTTCTCTACTCCTCTGTGTCTTACTTCCCAGGCTCTAGCATCCAAAACCCTAAACTTCCTTCTCTGTGGTGTGGTTTCTCTGTGAGTTCCCACCCATCAAGGGGTTGGGGATTCAATGTCCTACTGACGTGACCCAATCAAAGCCTCAATCATCATCATTATTATTTTTTTCTATCTGGTTGCATCATCATCTTTTTGGTGAGTCACTTCACCACGCGGGGGCCTGTACTTCTTTGCATCGCGCAGGTCTGGGACGCCTTTTTTCTTTTTTTTTACCAGGAGGTTCCAGGGATGAATCTGTGTCCTCCATATAGTAAACGGGAGTTCAATTGTTTGAGCCACAGCCGCTTCCCTCAATCATTATTTAATCAAGTAAAAGTGAAGCTCTGAATCCAATGTAATCTCATATGCCCTGAAGGATGGACCAGTTTACAAATATAATCCAATATCTATTTTTGGAATTCATAAACAATATCAAACTGCTATGCCCCTGATATAATGTACTAAAAGGGAAAAACATAAATTTTGTGGTATTCTTGCCAAAAATGAATACCCTCAATCTAATCATGAGAAAACACTAGAGAAACCCAAATTGGGAGATATTCTACAAAATAACTGACCTGTACTCTTTAAGAGTGCCAAGGTCATGAAAGACAAGGGAAGAATGAATAACTGTCACAGATTGGAACAGACTAAGGAGACATGACAACTAAATGCCATTTGGGAGACTTGTTTGAATCATGGAATAGAAAAAGGACAGTAGTAGGAAAACTGGTAAATTCCAAATAAAGTATGTAGTTTAGTTAATATTAGTGTACTAATGTCAATTTCTTGGTTTTGATAATTGTATTTTTATTATGAAAGATGTTAACATTGGTGAAAACTGGGTGAAGGGCATATGGGATTGTTTTTTAAATATTTTTGCAACATTTCTTTATATCTAAAATTATTTTAAAATAAAAATGTTTCACTGAAAGAGTCAAGATGTGGCAGAGGCACACTCCATAAAAAATAGCCACAGAATGAAAATTTTGTTTTTGGGGTTAGGGAGGGAGAGAACAGCTTCTGGAATTCTTGAATGGTTGCTTTCCACACCTGAGATTACTTTAGGTCAAAGCATTCTGCCACTGCAACAGCAAAGGTAAATCAACATTGCATGATGTAAATGCCCTTGAACAGGTTGGGGCAGTTTGGGGCAGGTACATGCAGTTTATTCTGCTCTGGGCCAGAGCTGATCAACAAAAATTATTGGTAGAATATATATTTAAAATTTTAGTTGTAGTGGCAAAATTTTCCATTTTCACTGCTTTCAAGTGTACAATTCAGTGGTATTAATGGCATTCACAATATTGTGCTACCATCATCCAAAGTTTTTCATCACCTCAAACAGAAACTCTGTACCTATTAAGCAATAACTCCCCAGTCCCCTCACCCCTTGTTACATGGTAACCTATAATCTACTCTCCATCTCTATGAATTTACTTACATAGAATATATTTTAATAAACTATTTTAGGAGGAGAAAAGTGGAAGTTCTTTGTGTTAACTGAAGAAAGATTGATTAATGTTCCTTCCAGGGAATCTGGGAGTCTCTAGAAAACTCATCCATGTGCAGGTAAGCCAAATAGATGAAGGTCAAAGGAACTGTAAAAGGAATGTATGATGATAGAAGGGAAAGCAAAATAACACAAAGAAAAAGAAAATAGGTGATTTTTTCATAATTAAAATCAATATTTATGTGAAGAGCAAATATTTATAAAGTATGTACTCTATGCATGACACTAAATAATTATTTAATTTGTGTAATACCTCACTAGTTACTGAGATTTATGTCATAAATCATCTCATCTGATCCTCACAGAAATCAGGTGACACATGTGAGGTATTATCCTGTTTTCACAAGTGGGAATCACAAGCCAGTCTCAGAGGTAGGCAGCTTTGCCAGAGTTATATGTAAGTGACCCGGCTGCAACTGGAATGCTGGCTTTCCAATTCCTAACCCCTTCTGAGTATTCCACTTTTAAAATAAAAATAACCTTTCATCTGTATCTCCTGATGACTGGATGAGCATACCAGAGATCTGAATTCATCTAAAATTTGAAAATTTGTTTTAAGTGTTCTATACTGGACAAAATCCAGAATATGTTTCAAAAACTACATTTTCCTTTATATGTTTAAATGCATGTCCTTAAGGATAAATTAAATCCATACGCTATTGATCAATTTGCATTTACCGTTAATTCATTAAAATGTTGCTTTGAAAGTTATTGAGTATTTAAGCATATTGTGAGACTTTTTCCAAGTATTTGAAAACAATTGATAGTCTTAAAAAATAAATGTAAAGTTCTTTGAATAAGTACAGACTTGGTCCACTCATTTTCAGGATGGTGACCCTTGGGGTAGTGTAGCAGAGCTGGGCTTTGTCCTGCTTCCCAGACTTTTCAGTGGAAAAGTGAAAAGAGAAATTACCAAACAGAAGCAGGGAAGCCATTTGCCCTTTGAGTGTTCAGAGTCCAGTTGAAGAGGGAGTCAACATATTGCATGTCTCTAGCATGTCTAAATATAAAAATCCCAGCCATGTTCCATCTGTTAGTCCATCCATCCATCCATCCATCCATCCATCCATCCATCCATCCATCCATCCATCCATGTATTCAACCAGGCACCATAGAACATTCTGAGAGAAACTAAAATGAGTAACATTCCTTTCCTGCCATGTCTTAGAGACACTATTATATTATGCCAAGAACAATTTTACAGCTTGGTAGATTTTTAGTTTGCTAAAAGATGCTGGGAGCAATATACCAGAAATGGGTTGGCTCTTACAATAGGAATTTATTAGGTTAAAAGCTTACAGTTCTGAAGCTGTGAAAGTGTCCAAAAATCAAGGCATCATCAGACTCCCTTTCTCCCTGAGCTGCAGCTGTGGGCAATCAGATACATGGCAGCATCTGCTTCCCTCTCCTCTGGGTCTCATTGCCTTCAGTTTTTGGCTACTCCATCTGTGGTTTTTCTCTCTCTTGGGTTCATTGATTTCAACTTCTGGAGGTTTCTCTCTGTCTCTTCAGCTTTTTTCTTTGTCTGCAGCTTTTTAAGTCCTCAGTTTATAAAGGACTCCAGTAAAAAGATTAAGACCCACCCTGGGACATGCCCTACTGAAGTGGTCTAATCAAAAAAGAAAGTCCCTCAACTGAATCTAATCAAAAGATTCCACCTACAATAGGTTTACATGTCCGGGAATGGATTAGCTTTAAGAACAGGATTTTCTGGGGTCCACCCAGCTTCAAACTGTCAAAGTAGATAATACTTTCCACCCTTCATAGATATGGGGAAAAAGGGGGCTCAGAAAGGCTCAGCAACTTGTTTGTGATTCCAGGGGATTCCCAGCCATAGCAGATGCTCTGTTAATATTCATTAAGTTGAAATGAGTGAGCATGAAGTATGGTGTTTTCTTTGAATCAGCTCTGATTGGGATGTCAGGATGTAAGAATACGGTAATGGGAAAAACATGGGCTTTGGAGCCAGATTAGACCTGGGCTCCAGTACCACCTCCATCACTCAATAACCATGTGTATCAGTCAGGGTCCCAGCAGGAAACATATGTCTCACTCAAATTAGGATAAATTCAGGATGATTCAACAAGGGAACAATTTTTAAAGGTGTGGGAAGAGTATAGGGGAACCACATGGGCTAGTGCAGTAATGGTGTGGCTGTTACTACTCCTGAGCCTGAAAGAATAATGGGCAAAGAGAACATTGATGTGGTCATAACTGGTCAGCTTTGGGGACGTAGAGCAAGGAGGAGGGTAGATCTGGAGAGGCAAATGGACTATATCAGATACTCTATGTGATGTTGGGAAATTATTTTACTTCTTTAACTTCATGGTACTCCTTTTTAAAATTGTTATAATGAGACCTATCTTGTGGGGTGGTTGGAGAGGATTAAATGGATTCACACGTATGCAGCATTAAATGCAGTGCCTGGCAACAGAGTTCACTTGTTATTCCTCTTTGCTGGGTTCTGGTGTCCAAACATAGTGGTCCCAACAGCTCATTACAGCTCAACAGCCAGCCAATCCTATTTGCTGATATGTACATTCCTTATTTTTATAAGATTGTACTTGCCATATTTTAAGGATCTAGAACCAACGTAAGGAATTGACCCCAGAAGCAGATGGGGAAGAACTCATATAAGTAGGAAAGGGTGACATGGCGTGTGCCCAGCAAGCTGGCAGCACCAGGGGGAGCCAGCAGAGAGCAGCCAGCAGGTGTGTGTGAAGCAGCAGTGGGGAGAAAGGAGACAGGAGCAGGCACATCTGGGATACTCAGGCAAGAAGGAGGGCTTCACTGAAGACTATCACGGTCTTCATGATGACACACGTGCAGGTGATCCCACTTTACTGTTAAGGATCTGAGAGGGGCCTAAGAATCTGTGTGATAAGGGAGCTCCTACAGATGACCTCATTGTGGAATTCCTAATATAGCCACACTTTCAGAAACACTGACATGGTGGCTGGAGGTTAGATTTTAAAGCTGGACTGACCTGCTTTGAGTTTGAATCCTGGTTCTGTCACTACTAACTATGTGACCTTAGGGAAATCACTCCACCTCTCTCTGGCCCATTATACCTGAAACATTGCTCATCTCATCAAATTACAATGAGGATGAAATGAGATAATCCATGTAAAAAATTTAATAAATACTGAACAACAAAAGAAAAAATAGATAAAATGGACTTTGTCAAAATTAAAAACTTTTGTACATCAAAGGACACTGGTCAAGAAAGTGAAGAGATAACATACTGAATGGGAGAAAATAATTGCAAATCATATATCTGATAAAGGTTTAATATCCAGAATATATAAAGAAATGCTATAACTCAACAACAAAGAGATACACAACCCAATTTAAAAATGGGCAAAGGACTTGAATAGTCATTTCTCTAAAGAAGATATACAAATGGCCAATAAACACATGAAAATTTGCTCAAAATTTTTGGTCAGCAGGGAAACACAAATAAAAACCACAAGGAGATACCACTTCAGACCTATTATTATTTTTTAAAAACCCAGAAAATAATAAGTGTTGGCGAGGATGCAGAGAAATAGGAATCTTTATACATTGTTGATGGCACTATAGAATGGTGCAGCTACTGTGGAAATCAGTTTGACAATTCCTCAGAAAGTTGATAATCAAATTACCATATGATCTGTCAATCCCATTTCTAGGTATATACCCAAAAGAATTGAAAGCAGGCACTCAAAGAGATATTTGTACACCAAAGTTCATAGTGGCATTATTCACAGTAACCAAAAGGTGGAAGCAACCCAAGTGTCCATCAACAGATGAATGGATAAAAGAAATATGGTATATACATACAATGGAATATTATTCAGCCATAAGAAGGAATGAAGTTCTGATGTATACTACAACATGGGTGAACCTTGAAGACGTCATGTTGAGTGAAATAAGCCAAACACAAAAGGACAAATAGTTTATGATCTTGCTTATATAAAATACATAGAAGAAGTAAACTTCATAGAGACAGATAGAAGTTCACAGTTTAGCAGGGACTGAAGGGGTGCTGACAAAGTGAAGGGTGGGAAGAGGAAGTTATAGCTTATAGGTGAAGAGTTTCTGTTTGAGGTGATGAAAAAGTGGGATATTGGTGATGGTAGCACAATATTATGAATGTGATTAATTCTACTGAATTGTACACTTGAATGTGGCTAAAATGGGAAATTTTGAATTATATATTTGTTACTACAATAAAGTTAAAACAAAACAAAACAAAATATTGATGCTAAATCTGTGAACATGTGGGAAAAACCCAGCCACTCTACTAGAGATCTGGGATGGGCCTTCACTGCTGTGTGAAGAGAGAAGGGTCTTGAAGGCTGAAACCAAGCAGAGCCCCTCAGACCCTGGGTGCAGCCCTCCTGAATCCCACACAGGGCAATTGGGTAGCTTCACCTTCAGGGCTACATCAAGGTGTGATACCTATCTCACAATGGGTGTACCAACACATCATATAGCTTCCTGGAGGGACAAGAATATAGTTCAATGCTCATATTTCCACAGCATCCACCATTAGACCAAATTTGTAAATGAGGAAAGGAGGCCTAAAGCACAAATGTATAAGTGGTTTCTCTCAGAGCCATAGGATTGAGGCAGTATTTGATGATCTTTTCTAACCAGAGAATTTCCTATGGTTTCAGCCACACACCAGTTCAATTCACATCCCCTGAAACATGTCTACTCAGGAAAGGTGAAATAGAACAGAAGTAATCCTTTTTCCTCATACCAGGGTGATAGTGTAGTAGGGAATTTGGAGCCAAACAAAGCTGGGATTGGATCCTTATTTTGATTTGAAGATGTTACATGACCCTTCTGAACTTCATGACCTTAATCAAGAGAATATATATAACTTCCTGGAATTTAGAAGACATTAAAAAAATAGTTATTTTTGTTTCAGCTTTATTAGTTGGTTCTCTTATCACTTGAATTTCTGAAATACATGTGTGTTGATTTTTTCTAATGATCAACAAAACTGAACCCAAACAACTTTATTTTGCTTTAAAACCCCTCTCAGGTGAAGTGAACTCTAGGCAAGCAGTGCATTTTAATATGTTATAATTCCCATTGTCAACCACACACGTTATCATTTTGGAGATAATCTTCCAACTTAAGTGCTAAGGTAAAATTCTCTTGGGATATTATTTTCAAAGATTTTATATATTTTCTTGTCTTGGGCAAAAACTAAATAAAGCCAAGATGCTGGAATTCCTGCATACAAATAATTTGCCATGGGATGACATGGATAAGGTGAACACTAAAGAGAAGTACCCCTGTTCTGGGGTTTAGCTAAGGTAAGTTTGTGGCAAAGAACCCAGAGAAAATGGAGAGGGCTAATCCCAGCCCAACAATAGGTTTATCCCCAATTAGAGGATTGTCAGAAACTGCCACTATCTCCTTAAGAAATAGAGGAGGATGCACTCAAGGGTCTTGAATGGAAATAAAAAGTAGGTACAGCCAAACCATCTGTTCTGACAAATAGTCTCTGGACTCTGGGATGTAGGCTGTATACCTTCATCATCTCCCTGGTCCCCAACTCTTCTGCTTCTGAAACCCATCTACCTGTCTGGACTTGTTTATGGGGTTATTACCTATGGAATACACCCCCAGCTCCTCAGTGACTCGCCAGCACTGACCCATTTCTGGCTTGGTTTCCCTATCTGTGAGTCAAGAATAATGAAATCTACTTTCAGAATTGTTTTCATCATTAAATCAGATAACATGGATAGAGGGCCTATGGCAGGGCCTAGTCTTCAATAAACATTAATTCTTACTCTTTTCCTTAATTTCTAGACTTTACAATTTAGCCTATCTAATACAGAGTTTTATGATGCCCTCTGGGCTCATGGGTGAACCAGAGAAAATTACTATTCATGAGCCTCAGTTTTCTCATTTGCAAAATGGGAATAATAATTACTTCAAAGGGGTTGTGTGAGGAACGCACAGGACACCACTGGGACACAGAGCCCTGCTTAAGAGTTTGTTCTGGCTGAATTTCAAAGATTTGGCTGCTCCCTTAGGGAGGCACCTTCAGACATTCCCCTTCCCAATGAATTATGCGGTGAATATAGAACTCCAGATGCTTTAGGAGCGAACTTTAGCAAGTTTCGAGTGTATAATAAGCAGGTACGTCAAGCTTTAACTTGTAGGATCCACCATATTAGACTTAAGATTTATAAGGGGTATATGCACTTCAAAGAGTTCTTTTATTAATAAAGAAAATATTTATGATATTTGACACAAATTATATTAGGAATTATTAGTGTCATACATGAAACTTACAATTTTCTTTTGATAGCTATAACTGTTTTGAAATTTACCTCCCTTGCAATAAACTATGGATATTTGATTTCTTTTTGAATGCCCATTCTATTCCCTTTGTGGTCCTCCATCCAAATGTTCAATGCCTATTTCTTTGTGCTTCTTTTTTCAACAGCTTTATTGAGGAATAATTGACATGCAATAAACTGCACATATTTCATGCGCACAATTTGATAAATTTTAACATATATATATATATATATATACACACACCAGTGAAACTATCATCACAATCAAATAATAAATATGTACATCACCCCCAAAATTTTCTCTTGTCTATTTTTAAGCCCTTCCTCCCACACCTCCTTGCCCTCTGTGCCATCCCCATGCAACCACTGATGTGTTTTCTGGTACTATTATTTTGCATTTTCTAGTTTTAAGTAAATGTAATCTTGTAGCATGGACAATTTTGGGGGGCTGGCTTTCACCCAGAATAATTATTTTGATATTAATTCACATCATTGCTTGTATCAATATTTCATTCCTTTATATTACTGAGTAATATTCCATTGAATGGATATACTACATTTTATTTACCTATTGCTTCTCCTGTTGATGTATATTTGGGCTGTTTATTGACTATTATGAATAAAGTTACTATGAACATTCATGTGAAAATTTTTGTAAAGACACGTGTTTTCATTTCTCTTGGGTACATACCTAAGAATGGAATGGTTGCATCATATTGTATATTATGCTTAAATTTTAAATAAATTGACAAACTTTTCTAAGGCATTTGGACCATTTTACATTCTGACAAGTAGTGTATGAAAGTCCCAGTTGTGTCACATTTTCACCAACACTTAGTATGGTCAATCTTTTTTATTTTAGCTATTCTCATAAATGTGTAGTGATATCTCATTGTGGTTTTAATTTGCATTTTCGTAATGACTAATAATGTTAAGCCTCTTCTTATTTTTTCTTTTTTCCAATCATACATCTTCTCTGGTGAAGTTTCTGTTCAATTCCCTTGTCCACATTTATTGGGATTTTTGCTCTACTATAATTGAGTTTTTTATGTTTATTTTTCATGCATAAAATCCAGGATTCCCATATATAATCCTATTATATACCACTCTATTGTTAACTGAGTTTTGAGAGTTCTTTATATATTCTGGATACAAGTACTTTACGAGATATATGATTTGCAAATATTTTCTCCCAGTATGTAGTTTATCTTTTTATTTTCATACAATGTCTTTCAAAGAGCAGAAGTTCTTAAATTTGAAGAAAACCAATCTATCAATGTGCTCTTTTATGGATTGTGCTTTTGATGTTACATCTTACTGTGTTGAGAGCCTTTATCAGGAACTGATATTGGATTTTTTCAGATGCTTTTTCTGGCCTATTGAGATGAGCATATGGGTTTTCTTTTTTACTTTGTTAATATGATGAATTACATTGCTTGACTTTCTAATTTTAAATTTTCTTTTGCATTACTGGCATAAAACCCACTTGATCATGATGTATTATCCTTTTGATACATTATTAGATTAGTTTTGTTAAAATTTTGTATAGACTTCTTGCATCTATATTTATGAAGGATATTGGTCTATAATTTTCTTTTTTGAGTAATAATTTTACCCACTTTTGATATCAGGGTAATGTTGGCTTAATTTGATGAGTCAGGGACTATTTCTTCCTATTCAGTTTTCTGGAAAAGATTGTGCAGAAATGGTATTATTTTTTTTTACTTAAGTGTTAGTAGAATGCACCATTTAAACCATTCAAGCCTAGAATTTTCTTTGTGGAAAGGATTTTTTTTTTTAGGTACCGGGGGCCAAGGATTGAACCTGGGACCTTGTATGTGGGAAGCTGGCACACAAACACTGAGCCACACCAGCTCCCTGTGGAAAGGCTTTTAATAGCAAACAAAAAGTTTTTGAGTAGCTATAAGGCTGCTTGGGTTATCTATTTCTTCTTCAGTGAGCTTTAATAGCTAGTCTTTCAAGGAATTTGTCCATTTCATTTAAGTTGTCAAATTTATTGTTCAAAATATTCCTTTATTATTCTTTTAATATCTGTCAACTCTTTTGTGATGTCCACTCTCTCATTTGTGATACTGGTAATTTATGTCTTCTTTTATTCCTGGTCAGTCTGACAAAAAACTTATGAATTTTACAGTTCTTCTTAAATAATCTGCTTTTGCTTTTGTAGATTTATTTCCTTTCTTATACATACTTTGGATTTAATTTGCTTTTCTTTTTCTACTTTCTTAAGGTAGAAGCTGAGGTCATTGATTCTTTTGAAATATAGGAGTTCTGAGATCTACAATTTACCTAAATAGCTGTTTTAGCAGCGTCTCACAAATTCTGATATGTTGTGTCTTCATTTTAATTTAGTTCAAAATAGTTTCTAACTTCACTTTTAATCTTTGACTCATGAGTTATTTAGAAGGGTGTTATTTGGTTTCCAAATATTTGGGAGGATTTTCCATATATCATTCTATTATTGATTTCTAATTTAGTTTCATTGGGATCAGAGAATATATTTTGTATGACTTGAATACTTGTTTATTAAGTCTTATTTTATGTTCCAGAATATGGTCTTTGTTGGTAAATGTTTCATATGCTCTTGAAAATAATGTGTATTTTACTACTGTTGGGTGGACTTGT
Organism: Tolypeutes matacus; assembly: GCA_026826555.1. Lineage (NCBI taxonomy): Eukaryota > Metazoa > Chordata > Mammalia > Cingulata > Chlamyphoridae > Tolypeutes > Tolypeutes matacus. Next base: position 5,536,604 of record JAKSZT010054419.1, on the reverse strand, counting down.
CTAAAAATGTCAATTACATCAAGTTGGTTGATAGTGTTTATCAAGTCTACTGTATTCTTTCTGATTTACTCTCTAGTTGCTCTACAACTATTGGGAGGGGGTATTGAAAACTCAGACTGTAATTATTGTTTTGTCCATTTCTCTTTGCAGTTCTATCAGTTTTTGCTTCACATATTTTGAAGCTTTGTTATTAGGTGCATAATCTTTAAAATTGCTGAATAGATAGAGAGGAATCCAAGATGGTGACAGAGTAGGGAGCTCTAACAATCAGTTAGACCCACAGGGCAGCTAATAATTAGTCAGGATCTGTCTAAAGCAACTGTTTGGGGCACTCCAGAGACCAGAAGAACACCATACACCATCCAGGGAAGAGCAGAAGGAGGACACTAACAATCTGCAGTGAAGATTCGTGAGTAGATTCCTCCACATTGCAAAGGCTGGTGCCCATTCCCCACTGGTGAGGTGGGCTGCTTCAGGAGCCACTCCCTGGCTGAAAGCAGAAGCTCTCTCTGCCCAAAGCAGGGGAAGGGAAGCAGCCAGGCACTGACTACAGCTATTGATTAGCAAATTCAGCTAGTTGGATTCCAATTCTGAGTGCAGCTGAAGTTCAGACCTGCCCAAGCCACAAAGAAGCCAGGATCCTTTGTGTTATCTCCACCCCTGGCAAGAGTGGAAGCAGGATTGATTGAAAAGCACACTAGGGAAGCGGATGTGGCTCAAGTGATTAGGTTCCCATCTATCATATGGGAGGTCCCCAGTTTGTTTCCTGGGACCTCCTGGTGAAAGCGACCTGGCATGGAGAGCTGGCCCATGTGGAGAGCTGGTGCAACAAAAAGAGACAAAGAGGAGGAGAGACAGTGAGAGACACAACAGATCAGGGAGCTGAGGTGGCTCATGCGATTGTGTGCCTTTCTCCCACATCAGAGATCTTAAGATTGGTTTCAGGTGCCTCCTAAAGAGAAGATGAGAAGAGAAGACAAGCAGACACAGAGAGCACACAGTGAATGGATACAGAGAGCAAGACAGTGAGTGCAAAAACAACAAAGGAGGGGGGCGATAAATAAATAAAAATAAATCTTTAAAAAAAAAAAAGCACACTAGACTCCTGGGATGGTAGGGATCAGGTTCAGCATGCCCAGGTTGGAGAGCCACCAGTGGCCACTGCTCAGGCTACTGCACCCAGCAAGACTGGAAGTTGGATGCAATTTCATCACTTTCTTTGTGCAGCACGGGTAGATTCACCCTCTGCCATGCATCCCAAGCAGGAGAGGAAGCAGAGCCCGATCTGAATACTCTCTATCAGGGCATTGTGGGCAGATTCACTCCACTCACTTCAGGGGATCCAGCACAGGCTGTGGCAGTTGACCTTACTACTGGCTCCACAGAAATAAAAGAGATCATAAGTGGATACTATAAACAATTGTATGCCAACAAACTAGACAACATAGCTGAAATGGACAAATTCTTAGAAACACATGAGCAAACAACACTGATCCTAGAAAAAATATAAGATTTCAATGAATGAATCACAGGTAAAGAGATGGAAATAGTCATCAAAACCACCAAAAAATGAAAATCCCAGGACCAGATGGCTTCACGAGTGAATTCTACCAATCAATCAAAGATTTAATACCAATCTTGCTCAAACTTTTCCAAAAAATTCAATAGGAAGGAGCACTACCAAACTCATTCTATAAAACCAACATCACCCTAATACTAAAGCCAGATAAAGATGCTATGAAAAAAGAATATTACAGACCAATTTCTCTAATGAATATAGATAAAAAAGTCCTCTACAAAATGCTTGCTAATCAAATCCAAAAGCATGTTAAAAGAATTATACTTCATGATCAAGTGGGTTTTATTCCAGGTATGCAAGGATGGTTCAACACAAGACAGTCAGTCAATCAGTGTAATACACCACATTAGTAAATTGAAGAAGAAAAATAACTTGATCATCTTGATTGATGCAGATAAGGCATTTGACAAAATCCAGTATCCTTTCTTGATGAAAAATTACTACAAAAGATAGGAATAGAAGGAGACTTTCTCAATATGATTAAGTGCTTATATGAAAAACCCACTGCTAAGATTGTACTCAGTGGTGAAAGACCGAAAGCTTTCTTGTTGCTATCAAGTACAAGACAAGGATGCCCACTATCATCACTGTAGTTCAATATTGTGCTAGAAGTTCTAGCTAGAGAAATTAAGTAATAAAAAGAAATAAAAGTCACCCAAATGGGAAAGGAGAAGTAAAATTGCTATATACTCTGGATGAGTTGAACATTTTGTATCACTATGAAATGACACTCTTTATCCTTCAAAATAATCTTTGCTCTGAAATCAGCTTTGTCTGAAATTAATCAACTAATCCGCTTTCTTCTCAATAGTGTTAGGGTGGTATATATTTTTTGGTCCTTTTACTATTGTGTCTTCATATTCAAAGTTCAATTCTTGTAGGCACCTTATAAAAATGCAAGTCAAAATTGGTCAAATACTTAAATATAAGTGCTAGAACTATGTTTTCTTCAAACACCTAGAAGAAAACATAGGGAAGCATCTTCAGGACATTGTGTTAGGCAATGGTTTCTTATACTTTACACCCAAGCACAAGCAACAAAAGAAAAAAATACATAAATGGGACCTCATCAAACTTAAAAACTTTTGTGCCTCTAAGGACTTTATCATGAAAGTAAAATGACAAAATAACATTGGGAGAAAATATTTGGGAGGCACATATCCAATAAACATTTGATATACAGAATATATAAAGAAAGCTGTCAACTTAACAACAAAAAGATTAACAACCCAGTTTAAAAGTGTGCAAAAGACTGGAAGTTTCTGGCCATAATACGGCCAGAAAGCACATTGTGGCAGTTTGAAATTGTATAAAACAATTTCATAAAGAATCCCCCAAAGAGAAAGATTATATTTGTGAGCTAATCCACTCCTGTGGGTATAAGACCCTTTCAACTGGACTACATCAGTGAGGTGTGACCCAGGTTCAGCCTCTGCTCTTTGGCTGGTTCTGGTAAAAATGGAGACACAGAGAGAGCCAGACACAGACACAGAAAAAGGAAGCCACCATATTTGATTTTGCCATGTGAAATAAAGGACTCCAGTTTCACCCATAGCTGAGCTCTGCAAGGAGAGAAGCTCCTGATAGGTCAAAGAGCTGAAGCCCAGGGAGAGATGAGCCATATGCCTGATTGTTTGCAGAAAGTGTAGCAGCTGAGACTGATAGAGGAGGCCTGGAAAGATACAAGCCCTATGCCTGGTTGCTCACAGCTGAAATCTGAGAGCTGGGCTGTGAGAGATGGTGAGCCCGGAGGGGAAGGCTGAGACCTTGGCAGAGATCAGTGGCCATCTTGCTTCACCATGTGGCAGCTGACTTTGGTGAGAAAGCACTTCTTATGGTTCCTTGAGTTGGACTTTTCACAGCCTTGGAACTGTACTTTTTACCCCAAATAAACCCCCTTTATAAAAACCAACCCGCTTCTGGTACTTTGCATCAGCAGCCCTTTGGCAAACTAAAATACACATTAGCCATCTGGGAAAAGCAAACCAAAACCACAATGAGATATTATTTTATACCCATTAAAATGACTACTATTTTTATTTAAAAAAATGGAAAATTGCAAGTGTTTAAGAGGATGTGGAGAAATATGAACACTCATTCATTGCTGGTTGCAATGTAAAATTGTGCAGCTGCTGTGGAAGACAGTTTGACAGTTCCTCAGAAAGTTAAGTATAGAATTACCATATGACCTGGAAATCCAACTACCAGTTATATACCCAAAAGAAATGAAAGCAAGGACTTGAACAAATATTTGCACACTGATATTCATAGCAACATTATTCACAATTGCCAAAATGGAATCCACCTAAGTGTCTATCAACTGATGAATGGATAAACAAAATATGGTGTATACATACAATGGAATATTATTCAGCTGTGAAAAGGAATGAAGTCCTGATACATGCAACAATATGTATTAACCTTGAAGACATCATGTTAAGTGTAGTAAGCCAGACATAATAGGACAAATGTTGTATGATCTCACTGATCTGAGATAACTAGAATAAGCAAGCTCATGGAGTCAGAATCTAGAATATAGATTACTAGAGGATGGGGTGGGGATAAGGAATGGAAAGTTAAGACTTAAAATGTACAGGGTTCCTATTTTAGTAATGGATATATAATAGTAATGGATATTACTAAATGTCGTGATAGTAGCACACATTTTGAATGTAATTAAGAGCACTGAAATATATATCTGAATGTGATTAAAAGGGGAATTGTTAGGTTGTATATATGGTAACAGAATGAAAAATTTTAAAAATCGACACAAACAGTGAAATCTAATGTTAAAACATGGACTATAGTTAATGTGCTATTATAAAATTGGGCTTTTATCAATTTTAACAAATGTTCCACACCAATGCAAGGTTTTAATAATGGGGAGATATATTGGTATCCTGTATTTTATGCATGACTGTTATCTAAACCGACAACTTCTATAATAAAAAAGGAACCAAGCAGAAATACTGGAGTTGAAGACCACAATAACTGAAATGAAAAATTCCCTAGAGGGTTTCAATAGCAGATTGGAGCTAACAGAAAAAATAATTAGTGAACTCAAAAACAAAACAAATGAAATGATTCAGGCTGAAGAATGGAAAGAAAAAAGAATTAAAAAACACAAACAGAGCCTAGGAGACTGGTGGGAAACCATCAAGCATATCAATATACACATTATTGGAGTTCCAGAAGGTGAAGAGAGAAAGGGGCAGAAGGAACATCCAAAGAAATAATGGCAGAAAACTTCTCAAATTTAATGAAGGACATGAATATGCATATTAATGAATCTCAAGAAAATCCAAACAGGAAATACTTGAAGAGAACCATGTCTAGACACATGGTCGTCAAATTATCAAATGCCAAGGACAAAGATAGAGTTCTGAAAGCTGCAAGAGAAAAGTCATGTGTTATGTACAAGGGAGTCCTAATAAGATTAAGTGCCAATTAATCACCAGAAATCATGGAGGCAGGAAGGCAGTGGGTCAAAATATTTAAAGTGCTGAAAGAAAACTATTGCCAACCAATAATTTTATATTCAGAGAGACTGGTCTTTCAATAGTGAGGAGGAGATGAAGACATTCCCAGATAAACAAAAACAGGGATTTCAGCACCACTAGACCTGCCCTACAAGCAATGCTAAAGGGAGCTCTTCAGACTGAAAGTAAAGGGCACTAGACAGTGGTTAAAAGTAGCATAAAGAAATAAAGACCTCTGCCAAAGGTAAACGTGGGTAATCATAAATGCCAATACTATTTTAATAGATTTGAAGATGCAAATGCATGAAAAGTGATGATAAATATATGGTTTTAGACATATAATGTATAATAACATATATTGTAACAAGTACAATACTAAGGTTGGGCACAGAGGGGGATAGGATCTGTGTATGTGTATGCACTTTTGGGTATTCATAAAATAATCTCAAACTGCCACACTAGCCAACACTTACTTAACTTAAAAAAAAATTATAACTATTCCAGTATGTGAAGCGGTTTTTGATTTGCATTTCCCTAATGACTAATGCTTTTTCATGTACTTGTTGACTATTTGTATATCTTCTTTGGAGAAATATCTATTCAAGTTCTTTGCCCATTTTTTTTTTTTTTTTCTAGAAAGGCAGACTGCCACATGCAGCGCCTCATTTGGATGTGTCTGGAGTCTTGGAAGCTTAACTACCCTACGTTCTCCTACAAATGGACCTTGAGAGCTTGTTTGGAGGTTCTAGCAGGGGAGCGCAGCTACTCGTATACCCTTGACCGAAGAACGGTCCTCCTCTAGCGGGGAAGGTCGTCCTCTTCGACCGAGCGCGCAGCTTCGGGAGGGACGCACATGGAGCGGTGAGGGAGGAAGGGGACACCCGCCTAGCCATCCGGATCAGCCGAATCAACCCTGGCGATCAATGGGGTGACAGATGTCGCAGCCAGATCGCCCTCACATCCCTTTGCCCATTTTTAAATTGGGTTATTTGTGTTTTTGCTGTTGAGTTATAAGACTTCTATATATATTTTGGATATAAGACCAAATATTATCAGAAATTTATCAGATATATGATACAAATATTCTCTCCCATCCTTTAGGTTTTCTTTTCACTTCCTTGATGGTGCTCTTTGAGGCACAAAGGTCTTTACTTTTGGTGAAGTCTAATTTGTCTATTTTTTCTTTTCTTGCTCATGATTTTAGTATCATATCTAAGAATACATTGCTAAATACAAAATCCTAAAGAGTTTTCCCTATGTTTTCTTCTAAGAGTTTCATGGGTTTAGCTCAATATTTAGGTTGTTGATCCATTTTGAGTTAATTTTTTAATATGGTGTGAGGAAGGGGTACAATTTCATTCTTTTGCTTGTAGATACCCAGTTTTACCAGAGACTATTCTTTCCCCATTAAGTGGTTTTGGCACCTTGGTTGAAAATCAATTGACCATAGATATATGGGTTTCTTTCTAGACTCCCAATTCTATTCCATGATCTCTATGCCTATCCTTATGCCAGTACCATAATGTTTTTTTTTTAAACAAACCAATTTTATTGATACATATTAATAAAGCATACAATTCACCCAAAGTGTACAATCAATGGTATTTGCTATAATCACATAGTTGTGCGTTCATCACTTCAATCATTAGAGCATTTTCATTATTTCAATAATAATAATAAACAAAACAAACAAACAAACAAACAAACAAACAAACAAACAAACAAACAAGAAAACTCCTCACCTCTCAATCTCTCTATGCTTTCCTCACTGTACATAGCTGCTGTTTCTGGCTATTCTATCCAAAGTGTATAATCAATGGCTTTTAGTATAATCACAATGTTCGACATTCATCATCCCAAAAATTTTAGAACAATTTCATTACTCCAAAAAGAAACACTCCACACCCCTTAGTATTCCTTCCTCAGACCTACATAACTACTAACCTCATTTCATCTTTATAAATTGATTTATATTTACATTTCAAATAAATGGAATCCAACAAAATGTAGTACTCTGTGTCTGGTCTTCTTCACTTAGTATAATGTTTTTGTTCTTGTCTGATATTAACATTTTGTTGTATTAACTTACATTTGTTCAGTTTCAAAGAAAAAGGGTCATATATGCATTCCTACCAATATTCATATTTCACATAATATATTTCACATAATATAGTTAGTTCATAATAGGGCAATCATACAATATTAGTCCTTTTGTATCTAGCTTGCTTCACTCAACATAATGTCCTCCAGGTTCATCCATGTTGTCATAATGTTTAAAGACTTCTAGAGTGGACTTGATGGTGTTCTCTTGCTCACATATGGTGATTCTAGCAGTGCAAGAAATTATAACAATGAGGTGGAGCCAGTGGCCACTTGACAGTTTTTGGGTAGGGAGGGGATGAGCAGTTGAAATACAGGGGCTTCTTTGGGAGTTGGAGGTTGTCCTGCGTACTGTTGTGGCAATGGATGTAGGCCATTTTAAATCAGCACACACCACTCAGAACTGAGTGGGAGAGAGTGTGGTCTACAGTGTGAACTGTGGTCTATGGTTGGTGGCAAGGCTCCAGGATGTGTAAGTTCATTGAGGGTGGTGGGCCACACTGTGGGAGATGTTTGTGTGGGATGTGGTGGGAGGTGTGGGAGGTGGGCAACATGGGAAAAAAAAAAAAAGACTTCATTTCTTCTTACCACTGCATTATATTCCATTGTGTGTATACTCCACAATTTCTTTATCCATTCATCAGTTGATGGATACCTGGGTTGTTCCCAACTTCTGGCTATGGTGAATAACACTGCTATGAACATTGGTGTGCATATATCTATTTGTGTTACCGCTCTCAGTTCTCCTGGGTATATACCTATCAATGGTATTGCTGGGTCCCACAGCAAGTCTATGTTCAACTTACTTAGGAACTGCCAAACTATTTTCCATAGTGGCTGTACCATTCTACGTTCCCACCAAGAGTGAATAAGCATTCCTATCTCTCCAAATCCTCTCCAACATTTAGTTTTCTGACTTTTTAAATGTGGCCAGTCTAATAGGTGTGAAATGATATCTCATAGTTTTGATTTGTATTTCCCTAATCCCTAGTGATGTTGAACATTTTTTCATGTGTTTCTTCGCCATTTGTATTTCTTCTTTGAACAATTGTCTTTTGCCCATTTTTCATTCAGGTAGTTTGTTTTTTGATTGTTGAGTTGTATGATCTCCTTATATTTCATGGATATTTAGCCTTTATCAGATATATGCTTGCCAAATATTTTCTCACATTGAGTTGGCTGCCTTTTCACCCTTTTGACAAAGTCCTTTGAGATACAAAAGTGCTGAATTTTGAAGAGGTCTCTTTTATCTATTTTTTCTTTTGTTGCTCCTGTTTTGGGCATAAGGTTTAAGAAACTAACACCTACCACACGACCTTGAAGAGGCTTTCCTACATTTTCTTCTAGGAGTTTTATGGTTGTTGTTTTTATGTTTAAGTCCTTGATCCATTTTGAGTTAATTTTTGTATGAGGTGTGAGAAAGGGGCCTTCTTTCTTTCTTTTGGATATGGCTCTCCAGTTCTCCCAGGACTATTTGTTGAACAGACTATTCAGGCTCAGCTGGGAGGGCTTGACAGCCTTGTCAAAAATCACTTGACTGTAGATGTGTGGCTCAATTTCTGAGTTCTTGATTCAGTTCCATTGGTCAGTCCGTCTGTCCTTATGCCAGTACTATGCTGTTTTTTTTTTTTTTTTAAACTACTGTAGCTAAGTAGTATGCTTTAAAGTCAGGAAGTGAAAGTCCTCCAACTTTGTTCTTTTTAAAGATATTTTTGGCTATTTTGGGCTCTTTACTCTTCCAGATAAATTTGATTATTGGCTTGGCGATATCTGCAAAAAAAGCTGTTGGGATTGCATTGAGTCTGTAAATCAGTTTAGGTAGAATTGACATCTTAACGATATTTAGTCTTCCAATCCATGAACAAAGACTGTCCTTCCACTTATTTAAGTCTTCTTTGGTTTCTTTTAGCAATGTTTGGGGGTTTTCTAAATACAGGTCCTTTATGTCCTTGGCTAAGTTTATTCCTAAATATTTGATTGTTTTAGTCACTATTATAAATAGATTTTTTTTTTCTGATTTCCTCCTTAGATTGCACATCAGTAGTGTATAGAAATGCTATTGATTTTTGCATATTAACCTTGTATCCTGCCACTTTGTTCAACTTGTCTATTAATTCTAGTAGCTTTTTTTGTGGATTTTTCAAGATTTTCTAGATATAGTACCATGTCATCAGCGAATAGTGAAAGTTTTACTTCTTCCTTTCCTATTTGGGTGCCTTTTATTTCTTTGTCTAGCCTAGGTGCTCTAGCTAGAACTTCTAGCACAATTTTGAATAATAATGGTGACAGTGGGCATCCCTGTCTTGTTCCTGATCTCAGTGAGAAAGCTTTCAGTCTTTCACTATTGTGTACAAGGCTAGCGGTAGGTTTTTCATATATGCACTTTACCATAGTGAGAAAGCTTCCTTTTATTCCTACCTTTTGGAGTGTTTTTATCAAGAAAGGGTGCTGTATTTTGCCAAATGCCTTTTCTGCAGCAATCCAGAAGATCATGTGATTTTTCTTCTTCAATTTATCAATGTGGTGTATTACACTAATTGATTTTCTTGTGTTTCACCACCCATGAATAGCTGGGATAAAATCCACTTGATCATGCTGTATAATTCTTTTATTTATTTATTTAGTATAATTCTTTTAATGTGCTTTTGGATTCTGTTTGCACACATTTTCTTGTGGATTTTTGCATCTATATTCATTAGAGTTATTTGTCTGTAATTTTCTTTTCTTTTCTTTTTTAACTTTCTTTTTTCGAGGTATCTTTATCTGGTTTTGGTATTAGGGTGATGTTGGCTTCATAGAATGAATTTGGTAGCATTCTTTCCTGTTCAATTTTTTGGAAGAGCTTAAGCATCTTTGAATGATTGGTAGAATTCACCTCTGAAGCCATCTGGTCCAGGGCTTTTCATCTTTGGAAGGTTTTTGATGATTGTTTCAATCTCTTCACTTGTGATTGGTTTGTTGAAGTCTTCTGTTTCTTCTAAAGTCAGTGTAGGTGGTTCAATGTGTTTCTAGAAATTTGTCCATCTTATGTACATTTTCCAGTTTTTTGGCATACAATTGTTCATAGTATCCTCTTATGATCTCTCTTATTTTTTACGGGTAATGTCAAACCTCTCATTTCTGATTTTATTGATTTGTGCCTTCTTTTTTTTCCCCCCTTTGTCAGTCTAGCTAAGGGTTTGTTGATTTTGTTGATCTTCTCAAAGAATCAGCTTTTGGTTTTATTGATTCTCTCTATTTATTTATTTTTCTTGATTTCATGTATTTCTGCTTTGCTCTCTACTGTTTCTTTCTTTCAGCTTGGTTTGGGATTAGTTTGCTGTTCTTTTTCTAGTTCTTCCGGGTATGGAGTTAGATCATTAAGTTTAACTCCTCTTTTGTGATGTAAGCATTGAGGGCTATAAATTTCCCTCTCAGCACTGCCTTTGCAGTGTCCTATAGGTTTTGATATGTTGTGTTTTCATTTTCATTCGTCTCAAGATATTTGTGTAATTCTCTTCCAGTTTCTTCTTTGACCCGCTGAGTGTGTTTTTCAATCTCCATATATTTATGAAATTTCCCTTTTTTCCATCCATTATTGATTTCCAGCTTTGTTCTATTATGATCAGAGAAAGTGTTTTGTGTAATTTTAATCTTTTTACATTTATTGAGATATGTCTTGTGACCCAGCATATGGTCTATCTTGGAAAAGGATCCATGAGCACTTGAAAAGAATGTATATCCTGCTGTTTGGAGGTGCAATGCTTTATAGATGTCTGTTAGTGCTAGTTCATTTATCATATTGTTCAAGCTCTCTGTTTCTTTATTTAGACTCTGTCCAGATGTTCTATCCAATACTGAGAATGCTCTGTTAACATCTCCAACCATTATTGTACATTTATTTCTCCCTTCAGCTTTAGAAGTGTGTGTCTCATGTATCTTGGGGCACTGAGGTTAGGTGCATAAATATTTAGAATAGTTATTTCTTCTTGTTGAATTGTCCCTTTTATTAATATATAATGACTTTCTTTATCCCTTATAACAGTTTTGCATTTAAAATCTATTTTTCCAATATTAGTATCACTATTCCTGCTCTTTTTTTGGTTACTGTATGCATGGAATATCTTTTTCCAACCTTTTACTTTTAACCTAGCTGTGTCCTTACATGTGAGGTGACTCTCTTGTAGACAACATATAGATGGCTCATATTTTTTATCCATTCTATCAGTCTATGTCTTTTGATTGGGGTATTCAAGCCATTAACGTTCAATGTAAAGGCATTACTCACTTCATCCATTATGACCTTTGGTTTTCTGTTGTCATATCATACTATTGTCTTTTTTACCCTTTCTAATAATTTTCATTTCTACAATCTTCTCCAAGTCTCTCACCCTTGTTTTTTCCTTCCAGGCTGCAGCACTCCTTTTAGTTTCTCTTATAATAATGGTCTTTTGGTAACATATTCTATCAATTTTTATTTTTCTGTGAAGACTTTGAACTCACCTTCATTTTTGAAGGACAGCTTTGCCAGATACAGAATTCTTGGTTGGCAGTTTTTATCCTTCAATACCTTAAATACATCATACCACTTTCTTCTCTCCTCCATGGTTTCTGATGAGAGATTGGCACTTAATCTTATCGAGTTTCCCTTGTATGTGGTGCTTTGCTTTTCTCTTCCTGCTTTCAAAATCTTCTCTTTATCCCTGATATTTGTTATTCTGAATAGTAGGTGTCTCAGGGTAGGTCTGTTCATGTTTATTCTGGTTGGGGTGCATTGTCCTTCTTGGATATTGATATTTATGTCTTTCATAAGTGTAGGGAAGTTTTCAATAATTATTTCCTCAAATATTCTTTCTGCCCCTTTTCCATTTTCTCCTTCTTGGACACTAATAATGCCTATGTTTTTGCATTTCACATTGTCATTCAATTCCCCAAGACTCTGTTCCATTTTTTTCCATTGTCTTCTCTTTCCATTCTGTCTTTTCCAGTTCAGATGTTCTTTCTTCAAAATCACTAATTCTTCAAGCAATTCAAATCTGCTCTTATGTGCCTCTAATATATTTTAAATCTCATCTATCATGTCTTTCATTCCCATATGGTCTGTTACTTTTCTTTGCAGACTTTAAAGTTGTCTTTGTGCTCACCCAATGTCTTCTTAATATCCTTTCTCTCTTTAGTCATATTTTCTTTCCATTCTTTAAATGATGTAGAAGATTTGTGTGATTATCATTGATAAATTGTCTTAAATCCTGAATCTCTTCAGGATGTTTGGCTTGTTCCTCTGTGTGGGCCCTATCTCCCATTTCCTAGCATGGCTTGTAATTTTTTGCAGCTGTCTAGGCATCTAATATGTTGGTGAATTTACTCTGATGGCCAATTTCTTTATCTTGCCTGTTGTTATTATTTTTTCACAGCTTTTATTTGATAGTTGGTTCAACTTATCCTAAGTCTGTAAAATTGCCCAGCTTAAGTTACCAAAATCATGCTGGGGACTCACTAATGGGTTGCAGACTTTTTCCAGGAGTGGGGTAAAGAGAACTCTAGAAAAGCAGTTTTTGTCCATGTAATTTCTAGACTGGCCAGCAGATGGTGCTCAGCTGCGCACCTTTATGGGGAGGTGTATCTCTCTCGGTTTTCTTTTGTTTTCATCTGATCAGAGTCAAGATTCAAAGTGGGCTTTGTTGGCCAAATTCACTGAAGAAAACCCCCCTAACTCCCCCTCACTTTTCCCTTGTAACAGCTGATAGGGAGGAAGACTTCTGCCCCCCTTTCAGTCAGCTGAAATGAACAGGGGTTTTACCCCCACTGAATATCTCTGGGGTGGGAGCCAGGAAGTTTAATAACTCACAGTTTGTTGTTTCAGCTTCTTTGTCTCTCTGTCCCTTAACCCCCTGGGAGTTGTGAAGCATTGTCCTGTTCTGCTGGCCCCCAAAGCATGTTCTTTGGCAGCTTTTGGCTCTTTCTCCATTGTTTTTGAGAGAGATCTGAGCATTATATGCCTAATCTGACCCCCTCTTTGGAACTGTAAGCTTTTAACCCAAATAAATACCCTTTATAAAAACCAACAGTTTTCTGGTACTTTGCATCAGCAGCCCTTTGGCAAACTAAAATGGTAATTAAGTGGTAAACATCTAAGAATAAATTTAACCAAGAATGTAGAAAATTTATACATAGAAAATTATAAACCTTGCTCAAAGTAATCAACGAAGTCCTAAATAAATGGAAAGACACTCCATGTCCATGGATTGGAAAACAAAATATTGTTAAGATGTTAATTCTATCCAAGAGATTTACAGATTCAATGCAATCTCAATAAAAATTCCAACAGTCTTCTTTGTACGAATGGAAAAGTCAATCACCAAATTTACATGGAAGGGTATGGGTTCCTGAACAGCCAAAGCCATCTTGAAAAAGTAGAACAATGTTAGAAGACTCACGATTCTCTATCTTAAAACTTATTAAAAAGCCACGGCAATCTAAACAGCATGGTAGTAGCATAAGGACAGACATATAGATGATTGGAAATGAAATGAGAGTTCAGAAATAAACCCTTGCATCTATTCCCAAATGACTTTTGACAAGAATGCCAACTCCACCTCAGGACTATATAAAAAAATTAACTCAAAATGGATCAAATACCTAAATATAAGAACCAAAGCTATAAAACTCTTAGAAGAAAATATAAGGAAGCATATTCAGAACTTTGTGTTACACATTGGTTCCTTAAACTTTATACCAAAAGCATGAGCAAAAAAATAAAAAATATATTTATTGAACCTCATCAAAATTAAAAACTTTTGCACATCCAAGGACTGCATCATATCAGTAATATAAATCACCTACAGATTCAGAGAACATATTTGAAACCACATATATAATGAAGGTTTAATATCTGGAATACATAAAGAAATCCTACAATTTAACCAGAAAAAGACCAAAAAAAAAAAAACATTTAAAAAGTGGGCAAAAGACTTGAATAGATAAACATTTCTCCAAAGAAGATATACAAATGGCCAAGAAGCACATGAAAAGATGCTCAACATCATTAGCCATTAGTGTAATGTGATCAAAACCACAATGAGATAACATTTCACACTCATTAGTATGACTACTATTAAAACAAAACAGAAAATATCAGTGTTGGAGATAATGTGGAGAAATAGGTATACTAGATCATTGTTGGTGGAAATGTAAAATTGTGCAGCCAATGTTGAAAGTAGTTTGGTGGTTCCATAGAATGTTAAGTATAGAATTACCATATCATGTGGTAATTCCACTTCTCAACATATACACTAAAGAATTGAAAACAGGGACTCAAACAGATATTTGCACACTGATATTCATAGCAGGATTTTTCAAAATTGCCAAAAGATGGAAGCATCCCAAGTGTCCTTCAACAGACGAATGGACAAACAAAATGTGGTGCATATATACTCTACAATATTATTCAGCCATAAAATGAATGATGTTCTGAGACATGCAACAGCATGGTTGAACCTTGAAAGCATCATGTTGAGTCGAATAAGCCAGAAACAAAAGGACATAATTGTGTGATCTCACTGACATGAAGTACAGTCATACAGTTAGAAACTAGAATGTAGGTTTTCAGGGGCTGGGATGGGCATAGGGAATGCAGAGTTAGTGCTTAATTGGTACGTAAATTCTGTTTGTGGTGATGGAAAAGTTTTGGTAATGGATGGTAATGATGGTAGCATAGCATCGTGAATATAATTAACACCTCTGAATATATATTTGAATGTAGTTAAAAGGGGGGAACCTTTAGGTTATGTATATATGTTACTGGAAGAAAATTGAAAAATAAAACCATAAGACTCTCCAACTCAAACAATTAACCCTAATATAAACTATGGGTATAGTCAATAACAATTGTAGTAATATTCTTTCATAAATTGTAACAAAGGTGCCACACTAATACAAAATGTTCATAATAGGGAAAACTGTGTGTGTTAAGGGGGTATATGAAAACTGTGTATTTTCTGAATGGTTTTTTCTGTACAGCTACAACTCCTCTAATAAAAAAACATTTTAAAAATCAGGACGTGTGAGACCTCCAAATTTGTTCTTTTTTAAGATAGTTTTGGTTATTTTGGGCACTTGCCTGTCCACATGTATCTGATGATTGTGTTTTCCATTTCTGCAAAGAGTGTTGAAATTTGATGGTAATTATGTTGAATCTGTATATCGCTTTGGGTAGAATTGACATCTTAACAATGTTTATTCTTCCAATCCACAAGCATGGAATTTCCTTCTATTTATTTAGGTCTTCTTAAATTTCTTTCAGCAATATTTTGTAGTTTTCTGTGTACAAATCCTTTACATCCTTGGTTAAATTTATCCCTAGGCAATTGATTCTTTTAGTTGCTATTGTAAAGGAATTATTGTTTTGATTTCCTCTTCATATTACTCATTGCTAACATATAGAAACACCAATGATTTTTTTTTATGGGTAAAAATCAAAACTCTCACAATACATACAAACATTTGCAAAATGATATATAAATATATATGCATATATGTGTATTTGCTTACAAAAATGTTATTTATATATATATATACATATATTTTAAGAGGTGCTTAGATTACCCAGAATATTACACGGAACCCACTGGGATTCCCATGTTGCCCACCTCCCACACCTCCCACCACATCCCACACAAACATCTCCCACAGTGTGGCCCACCACCCTCAATGAACTTACACATCCTGGGGCCTTGCCACCAACCATAGACCACAGTTCACACTGTAGACCACACTCTCTCCCACTCAGTTCTGAGTGGTGTGTGCTGATTTAAAATGGCCTACATCCGTGGAGCCAGTGGCCACTTGACACTTTTGGGGTAGGGAGGGGATGAGCAGTTGAAATGATTTTTATTTGTTGGTCTTGTACCCTCCAGTTTGCTGAATTCATTTATCTTTAGTAGATTTTTTGTGGGTTTTCAGGATTTTATATATTTACAAGATCACGCCATCTGTAAATACAGAAAGTCTTACTTTTTCCTTTCCAATTTGGATGCCTTTTATTTCTTTCTCTTGCCGGATTGCTCTGGCTAGAACTTGTCTTGTTCCTGATCTTAGGGGGAAGGTTTTCAGTCTTTCACCACTGGGTATGCTGTTAGCTGTGGGTTTTTCATATCTGCCCTTTATCATGTGAAGGATATTTCCTCTATTACCAGTTGTCTGAGTGTTTTTATCTGGAAGAGGTTCTGAAGTTCATCAAATGCCTTTTTTTGTGACAAATGAGATGATCATTTGTGGTTTTTTCCTTAGTTCAATTAATGTGGTGTATAGCATTAAATGGTGGTGTTGCGTTGAACCACCCTTGCAAGCTTAGGCTAAATCCCACTTGATCATGTTATATAATTCTTTTAATGTGCTATTGGATTTGGTTTACTAGTATCTTATTTAGGATTTTTCCATCTATATTCATAAGGGACATTGGTCTGTAATTTTACTTTCTTGGGATATCTTTATCTGGCTTTGGTATTAAGGTGATATTGCCCTCATGGTGTGTGTTAGGGAGTATTCCCTTCTCTTCAATTTTTGGACGAGTTTGAGCAGGATTCATGCTAATTTTTGAAATGTTTGGCAAATTTCACCAGTGACGCCATTTGGTCCTGAGCTGTACTTGTTGGAAGTTTTTTTTTTTGTTTTTGTTTTGTTTTTTTGCTTTGTTTTGTTATTGTTCCAACTCTTTATTTGTTATTGGTCTTTCAAGATCGTCTATTTCTTCTTGGGTCAGTGTTGTTAATTTTTGTGCTTATTAGAAATTTTCCACACCTTGGTTATCTAATTTGTTGGTATACTTTTGTTAATAGTAGCTTCTTATAATTCTTTTTATTTCTGTGGGGTTGGTAGTAACATTCTCCTTTAATTCCTGTTTTTAGTTGTTCGCATTTTCTCCCTTTTTTGTCAGTCTAGCTAAAAGTTAGTCAATTTTAAAAAATCTTTTCAAAGAACCAAGTTTTGGTTTTGTTGATTCTCTTTATTGTTTTTTAATTCTCTTTCATTTACCTTTGTTCTGTTATTCATTATTTCCTTCCTTCTGCTTGCTTTGAGTTTAGTTTGCTGTTCTTTTTCTAGTTCTTCCAAGTGTGATGTTAGGTCTATAATTTGAGCCCTTTCTTCTTTTTCAGTGTAAGCATTTAGTGCCATAAACTTCCCTTTGAGCACTGCCTTTGCTGTGTCCCATAAGTTTTGATAAACACAAAGGTTTTTATTTCCATTCATCTTGAGATATTTCCTGATTTTTCTTGTGACTTAATCTATGACCCATTGATTGTTTAACAGTGTGTTAATTTCTGACAGGCAGTGATTCTCTTTCAGTACATATTTTTTGTTTTTCCAGTTGTCCCTTTGTTATCAATTTCTGACTTTATTCCTTTGTGGTCAGGGAAGATGCTGTGTATAATTTCGATGAGTTTAAAATTATTTAGACTTGTTTTGTGATCTAATATGTGGTCTATAATGAATAATGATCTATGAGTACTTCAGAAGAATGTGTATTCAGCTGTTTTGGGGTACACTGTTCTATGTAAGTCTGTTAGGTCTAGTTCATTTATAATATTGTTCAAGTTCTCCATTTCCCTATTGATCTTTTGTCTAGATGTTCCATCTATTGATGAAAGTGGTATACTGAATTCTCCAACTAACATTGTAGAGGTTTTCTATTTCTCCCTTCAGTTTTGCCAGTATTTGCCTCATGTATTTGGGACATTGTGATTAGGTACATAAATGTTTATGATCGTTATTTCTTCTTGGTGGATTGATCCTGTTATTTATATATAGTGTCCTTCTTTGTCTCTTGTAACAGTTTTTGCCTTAAAGTCTATTTTTTTCTAATATGAGTATAACTACTCAAGCTCTCTGTTGGTTACTATTTGCATGGATTATTTCTTCCCTTCTTTCAGTTTCTACTATTTTTGTCTTTGTTTTTAAGTTGAGACTCTTGTAAACAACATAGAATTGGGGCATGCTTTTCTTATGAATCATATCTTTGTCACTTTTTTTTTCCTTTATTGCAGTCTTCTTTTGCATATAGTTGATCTTTTATATAATTGACCCTTTTCTTCTCTCCATTTCTGGGTATATTTTAAATAGTTTCTTGTGGTTACCCTTGGGATTGTATTAAACAACCCATGTCTATAACTTATTAGCTCAAGTAGATACCTACTTAACTTATATAGCATACACAGTCTCTGCTCCTATTCCCCTCCGTTTCCCCTCTTTGTTGTTTTTGTCACCTCTTTATATTTTGCATGTCCACAACATGAAAATATGATTTTCTTTTATTCAATTGTATTCTAAATCTTATAGGAAATAAAGAGTAGAGCTATGTACTGAGAATGCCATACTATAATGTTGTGCATTCACCCATGTAATTACCTTTACTGGAGATATTCACTACTTCCTACTGCTCTAAGCTACCATATCCTGTCCTTTTTTTTCAACCTGAAGAACTCCCTTTAGGAATTCTTGTAGGGTGGGTCCCTTGCTGTCAAACTCTCAGTTTTTGTTTATCCCTGAATTTCTTAAAGTCCTCCTCATTTTTGAAGGATGGTTTTTACAAGATCTAGAATTTCTGACAGGCAGTGATTCTCTTTCAGTACCTTAAATATGTTATACCAGACCTTCTTGCCACCATGGTTTCTGATGAGAAATAGGCACTTAGTCTTATTAAGACTTCTTTGTATGTGATGAATCACTTTGCTTTTGCTGCTTTCCGAATTCTCTCTTTTATCTTTGACACTTGTTATTTTGATTAGCGTGTATCCTGGAGTAGGTCTATTAGAGTTTATCTTGTTTGGAGTTCATTGCACTTCTTGGATATGTATATCTATATATTTCATATGATTTGAGAAGTATTTGTCCATTGTTTCCTCAAATATTATTTCTGCCCTCCTTTCCTTCTCCTCTCCTTCTGGGACTCCCATAATGTACATGTTGTTACACTTTATGTTGTCCATCATGTCCCATAGATTCTACTCACTCTTTTGCATTTTTTTCTCTATTTGTTCTTCCAACTGTATGATTATGAGCATCCTGTCTTCTAGTTCAATGATTCTTTCTTTGGCCTACTCAAATCTACTGTTCAGCATCACTAGTGTATTTTTTTTTTAAAGATTTATTTATTTACTTTATCCATTTTAAACCCCCCTTCCCCATTTGCTGTTTTGTGTCCATTCGCTGGGCAATTCTCTGTGTCTGTTTCCTGCCATCTCTTCTCATCCTTCTCCTCCAGTCTTCACCAGGATTCGATCCTGGGGACCTCCGATGTAAGAGAGAGGTGTTCTGCCGCCTGTGCCACCTCAGTTCCTGGCTTTCGGAGCTTCTTGTCTTATCTCTCCCCTGTGTCTCTCTCCTGTTATGTCATCATCTTGCTGCATGGCTCCTGGGCCTGGAGGCTCACCGGCACACAGAGCCTGGCAGCCCATGCGCCTTCTATATATATATTTTTAATTTTACCGGGAGGTCCCTGGGATCGAACCCAGTTCCTCCATATGGCAGACGGACGCCCAACCATTTGAGCCACATCTGTCCCCCACTAGTGTATTTTTAATCTCAAATATTGTGTTTTTCATCCATATAAGTTCTCTTATGTTATTTTTTTATTAGAATTATTTGTTCTGTTCATGCTTTTTCTTCTTTATATCCTTAATTATAGAACCATATTTAGTCTATTTTTATCCTTTTTTCCCCTTTAGCTCCTTAAATTCATTAGGGGATTTGACTGAAAGTTTTGTTAGTTGTTCCAATGTCTTTGTATTTTCTGATGTTTGAATTAGCTTCTTGAATGAGTCATCTCTTCTTGTTTACTTGCATGGCTTGTGATGCTTTGTTGAAGCTTGTGCATTCAACAAATTTTAAATAACATTATTTTGATGTACTAAATCTGAAAGTGAGTTTTCACCTTCTTGTCTAGGGTTTTAGTGTAGATTGGTTGTGTGTTAAGGTTCTTTGTCAATGCTTGAGACAGTTTTTGCTTAACCTTAACAACACCATGTTTAACAGACTGATTATCTCAGGTCTTTCTGCACCTGCCACTAGCCCTGAGTCTGTACAGTAAGGTCTAAGATTACTCTATTATGAGCAAATGTTTCTCCTCCATGGGAGGATTTCCTTTCTTCTCTTCCTCCTCTGGGAGTCCTGGACTATTCTCTTTGCTTTTATTTTTATTTTTTCAGTTTTTTTTTTAAATATGTTTTTATTAGAGAAGTTGTGAACTTACAAAAACAACCATGCACATGTGTGGAATTCCCATACAACATCCCTCCACCAACACACTACATTGTTGTGGAACATTTGTTACAGATTATGAGATAATATCAGCAGAATAATTACCACTAACTATAGTCTATAGTGTACATTTAGTATATTTTTTCCATCCCCCTCTATTATTAACACAGTACATCCTTGCCATTGATGCAAGAATATTACAGTATTGCTGTTAACTATAGTCCATAGGTTACATTAATTGTATTTTTCCATGCTTTCCCATGCTTCCCATGCTTCTCCACATTCTTACCACCTTGCAATAGTGATGTACATTTGTTCTAGTTCATAGAAGGACTTTCTTATATTTATACCACAATTTTCATCCACCTCTGAGTTCACTATGTTATTCAGTCCCTAGATTATTCTCTAGCTTTCTTTCAATTGACATTTGCATCCCTAGACTACCCTTTTCAGCCACAATCCCATTTATAAACCAGCTGCATTAGTTCTACTCACTATAATGTGTTACCATCAACTCTATCCATTTCCACACTTTTACAGTGAAGTTAACAAAAACTTCTACATACATTAAGCATCAGTACCCCTTCTCAGCCCTCCTATCTCCTAATAACCTATACACTAGGTTTAACTCCATGCATTTATTCTTCATATTTAATTCATATTAGTGAGACCATGCAATATTTGTCTTTTTTTTGTCTGGCATATTTCACTTAACATAATGGCTTCAAGGTTCATCCATGCTATCATATATGTCCCAATTTCATTTCTTCTTATGATGTCATAACATTCCATCGTATGTTTATACCACATTTTGCTTATCTATTCATTAGTTTATGGACACTTGAGTTGTTTCCATCTTTTGGCAATTGTGAATAGCACCACTATGAATATTGGTGTGCAAATGTCTGTTTGTATAATAGTTTTCAGTTCTTCTTGATATATTCCTAATAGAAGAATTGCTGGATCATATGGCAGTTCTATATTTAGCTTCCTGAGGAAACTGTCTTTCACAGAGGCTGCACCATTTTACCTTCCCACCAACAGTGGAGTGCTCCTATTTCTTCACATCCTCTCCAACACTTACTGTTTTCTGTTTTTTTTTTTTTTTTAAATAATGGTCATTCTATGTGTTGTGAGATTATATCTCGTTGTCATTTTGATTTGTTTTTCCCTAATAGCTAGTGATATTGAACAATTTTACATGTGCTTTTTGGCCATTTGTATTTCCTTTTGGGAGAAATGTCTATTTAAGTCTTCTACCCATTTTTAAATTGGATTGCTTGCTCCTTTATTGTTTTGTTGTATGATCTTTTTATATAAAATGGGAATCAAACCCTTATAAGATATGTGGTTTCCAAATATTTTCACCCATTGAGTGGGCTGCCTTTTCCTGTATTTGACAAAGTCCTTTGAATCATGAAAGTGTTTAAGTTTGAGGTGGTCCCATTTATCCATGTTTTCTTTCATTGTTTTGCTTTCAGTATAAAGTTTCAGAATCCACCATCTACCAAAAGGTCTTGAAGATGTTTCCTTACATTTTCTTCTAATGGCATTATAGTTGTTGCTTTTATATTTAGGTCTTTGATCCATTTTGAGTTAATTTTTGTATAAGGTGTGAGGGAGGGGTCCTCTTTTTTTTCTTTTGGCTATGGATATCCAATTCTCCCAGCACCATTTGTAGAATAGACTGTTTTGCCTCACTTGGGTCGGTGTGACAGTCTTGTCAAAAATCACTTGCCCATAGATGTGATGGTTTCTTTCTGAACCTTTTATTTGGTTCCATTGATCTATGTGTCTATCTTTATGCCAGTACCATGCTGTTTTTACCACTGTAGCTAGGTAATGTGATTTAAAGTCCAGAAATCAGAGTCCTCCAATTTTGTACTTCCTTTTTAAGATGTTACTAGCTATTTGGGGTCCCTTACCCTTCCAAATAAATTTGATAATTGTGTTTTCCATTGCTTTGAAAAAATGCTGGTGGAATATTTATTAGGATTGCATTGAACCTGTATATCAATTTTTGTAGAATTGACATCTTTATAATAGTCTTCCAATCCATGAACATGGAAAGTACTTCCATGTATTTAGTTTTTTTTTGGTTTTCATTTCTTTTAACAATGCATTGTAGTTTTATGAATACAAGTGCTTTATGTTCTTGGTTCCGTTTATTCTTAAATATTTTATTCTTTTAGTCATTATTGTAACTTCTTCCTCAGATTGTGCATTACTAGTGTATAGAAATACTACTGCTTTTTGCATATTAATTTTGTATCCTGCCACTTTGCTAAAATAGTTTATTACCTCTACCAGCTTTGTTGTAGATTTTTTGGGACTTTCTAGGTACAGAAACATATCAAATAATGACTAACGAAAGTTTTACTTCTTTCTTTCCCATTTGGATGTGTTTTATTTCTTTTTCTTGCCTGATTGTTCTAGCTAGAACCTCCAGCACTATATTGAGCAACAGTGGTGACAGTGGGCAGCCTTGTCTTGTTCCCAATCACAACAGGAAACCTTTCAGTCTTTCACCATTGAGTACAATGTTAACTGTGGATTTTTCACATATGGCCTTTATTATCTTGCGAGATTTTCCTTCAATTCCTATCTTTGGTAGTATTTTTATTATGAAATGATGCTGTATTTTGTCAGATGCCTTTTCTGCATCAATCAGTAGGATCATATGATTTTTCTTCTTTGATTTATTAATGTGGTGTGTTACGCTGATTTATTTTCTTGTGTTGAACCTCCCTGGCAAACCTGGTGTAAAACTCACCTGATCATGATGAATAATTCTTTTAATGTGTTGTTAGATTCGATTAGAAAGTATTTTGGTGAAGATTTTTGCATCTGTACTCATTAGGGAAATGGGTCTGTAATTTTCTTTTTTCATAATATCTTTATCTGACTTTGGTGATGTTGGCTTTATAAAATGAATTTGGTACCATTCTTTCTTGTTCAATTTTTTGGAAGAGCTTGAGTCAGATTGGTATTAAATCTTCTTTGAATGCTTGCTAGAGCTCACCTGTGAAACCATCTGGTACTGGGCTTTTCATTCTGGGGAGTTGTTTGATGACTGTTTCAATTTCTTTACTAGTGATTGTTTTGTTGAAGTCTTCTATTTCTTCTAGGGTCAGTATAGTTTTTTTGTACATTCTGAGGAATTTTCCATTTCATCTACATTGTCTGGTTTGTTGGCATACAGTTGTTCATATCCTCGTATGTTCTCTTTTATCTTTTATTTCTGTGCAGTCACTAGTAATGTCCTCATTTTTTTTTTTAGGTTCCGGGCCTGGGGATTGGGGCTGGAACTTCATCTGTGGGAAGCCGGTGCTCAACCACTGAGCCACATCAACTCCCTTAAGTTCATTTTTTTTCCATTTGTTTGCTTGTTATTTGTTTTAGTTTTTAGGAGGCACTGGGGACTGAACCTGGGACCTTCCATGTGGGAGACAGGTGCTCAACCACTAGAGACACACCTGCTTCCCTGGTTTTCATTTTTTATTTTATTTATTTACATCTTCTCTCTGTTTTTCTTTGTAAGTCTAGCTATGGGTTTGTTGATTTTGTTAATCTTCTTGAAGAGCCAATTTTTGGTTTTGTTAATTCTCTTGGTTTTTTGTTCTCAATTTCATTTATTTCTCCTCTTATCTTTGTTATTTCATTCCTTCTGATTGCTTTCAGGTTACTTTGTTGTTTTTCTAGTTCTTCCAGCTGTATAGTTTTGTCATTGGTTTAAGCTATTTCTTATTTTATAATGTAGTCATTGAGGACTATGAATTTCACTCTCAGAACTGCCTTTGCTGCATTCCATAGGTTCTGTTATGTTGTGTTCTTGTTTTCATTTATCTTGAGATATTTACTGATTTCTCTCATAATTTCTTCTTTGTCTCACTCATTATTTAAGTGTGTTGTTTCATTTCCATATATTTGTGAGTTTTTCATTTTTCTGCCTGTTTTTGTTTTCCAACTTTATTCCATTATCATCAGAGAAATTGCTTTGTATAATTTTGATCTTGTTGAATTTATTGTTATCTTTTTTGTGACCCCAAATATGGTCTACCTGGAGAAAGATCCATGAGGATTTTAGAAGAGTGTATTGGGCTGCAATGTCCTGTATATGTCTATTAGGTTTAGTCCATTTATCATATTATTCAAGCTCTCTGTTTCTTTATTGAGCATCTGCCCAGATGTTCTATCAAATGCTGAGAGTGGTGTATTCAAGTCTTCAACTATAATTGTAGAGACATCTATTTCTCCCTTCACTTTTGCCAGTGTTTGCCTCATGTAATTTGGGGCAACCTGGTTAAGTGCATATACATTTATGATTGTTAGTTCTTCCTGGTGAATTGCCCCTTTTATTAATATGTAATGTCTTTCCTTGTCTTTAATAATAATTTTGCTTTTAAAGTCTATTTTATCTGATATTAGTATAGCTACTCTAGCTCTTTTTGGTTACTGCATGGTGGAATATCTTTTCTCAGCCTTTCACTTTCAATCTATTGGTATTCTTGCACCTAAGGTGAGTCTCTTGTAGACGGGATATAGAGGGCTTATATTTTATTTTCAATTTCACAAATCTGTGTTTTGATTGGGGAATTTGCTCCATAAAAATTCAGTTTTATTACTGTAAATGCTGTTCTTTATTCACCCATTTTGACCTTTGGGTTTTATCTGTCATTTTTCCCCTATGACTCTTTTTACAACTTTAATTACTTTTACTGATATGATCTTCATTTCTAAACTCTCTTCCAAGCCTCTGTCTTCTGTCTTTTCTTTTCAGGCTGTAGCACTCCCTATGCAAAGCTGGTCTTTTTGTTACACACTCTTTGTTTCTGTTTATCTGTGAATATTCTAAACTTGCTCTCATTTTTGAAAAACAGTCTTGCCAGATACAAGATTCTTTGCTGGCAGTTTTTCTCTTGCAGTGTATTAAATATATCATACCACTGCCTTCTTACCTCCATGGTTTCTGATAAGAAATCAGCACTTAATCTTATTGGGTACGGGTATCCTTTGCTGCTCTCAGAATTCTCTCTTTGTCTTTGGCATTTGACATTCTGATTAGTATGTGTCTCAGAGTAGGTCTATTTGGATTTATTCAGATTTGAGTATGTTGTTCTTCTTGGACACTGGTATCTATGTCCATTAATAGGGTTGGGAAGTTTTCTATCATTATTTTTTCAAATATTCTTTCTGCCCCTTTTCCTTTCTCTACTCCTTCTCAGACACCCATGACACATATGTTTACACATCTCTTGCCATCATTTAATTCCCTGAGACCCTGTTCAATTTTTTCCATTCTTTTTTTTATCTATTCCTTTATATGAACATTGTCTCAACTCCTTTATGTCATCTGGAGGCTTATTTTGTTCCTTTGACTGGGCAATGTCTTCCTGTTTCTTGGTATGGATTGCAATTTTTTGTTGGTGTCTTGGCATCTGGTTTACTAGATGTATTTTTTCTTGGTGCAATTTCTCTCTTTAGTTTAGGGCTTTCTTACCCATTCTGCCTTGCTTGTTGTGTAGTAGGAACTGAGGATATAATTATCTCTGCAAGCTGTGGAGGCTGAAGCTGCCTGCGTTGCCCCAGGAACTAATGAAACTTCTCCCACATTTCTCCTCTGCCAGGGGTAGGGACGGAGCTACAACTGTGTGTAGTAATCTAAATCATGCAGGCTAAGACCATCTGTAGTTGCTCAGAGAGGCTGATGAAGCTTCATGCCCCCTTCTTTCCCTGCCTGGGTAGGGATGGAGCTGCACGTGTGGACAGTAAACTAAGCCATGCAGGACAAAACTGACCACAGTTGCTCATGTAGACTGACATAGCACCAGCTCCCCTCCTCCCCTGCCATGGGTGGGAATGGACCCTCCAGAGGGCCCAACAATCTAATCCGTATGGGCTGAAAGTGCTTGTACTTGCTCTGAGAGGCTGAAGGAATACAGTCTTTTCTGCCATTTAAGGGGTGAGGATGAAACCAAAGTCATCCAACAAACCAGTCCATGTGGGCTGAAAGCACCTGCAGTTGCCCAGAGAGACTGAGGAAACACAAATCCCCTCCTATCTTATTGGGGGGTGGGGGTGGAGCCAAGGTGCTCAACAGTCCAGTTCATGCAGGCCAAAAGCACCTGCAGTTGTCCAGAGAGGCTCTGGAAATACCAGCTCCCTCTTATCCTAGTGGGGGGTGGGTGTAGAGCCACAGGCATCCAACAGCCAATTCCTGCAGGCCAAAAGTACCTGCAGTTGCCCAGTGAGGCTGTGGAAATACAGCTCCCCTCCTATCCTTTTGGGGGGTGGGGATGGAGCTACTGATGTCCAAGTATCCAGTCTGCATGGACTTAAAGCATGTAGAGTTGCCCAGAGAGGCTGAATAAACACCAGCTCCTTTCTATCCTATGGGGGAGAGTGGGGATGGAATTGAAGGTGTGCAACAAACCAGACTGTGTGGGGCAAAAGCACTTGCAGTTGCCCAAACAGTCCAAAGAAACACAGCTTCCCTCCTATCCCATGTGTCTGACTATCCAGTCTGTGCCGGCCAAAAGCACCTGCAGTTGCCTGGAGAAGCTAGTGCAGATCCCCCCAGCTTTATCCCTCTAGGAGGTGGGGCTGGAGCCTAGGCTAGGGCTGCAATCCAATCTGGGTGGAACGAAGCTGGTCCCTACCATCACTGTTATTTTCATTCAGCCCTGCTTCCTCTCATGCCAGGGGCAGAGTTAAAATGGCAGCTGTTGGCCTCTTTCCAAGTTGGGCAGGTTCAAATTTTAGCTGTTCTTAGGATTATACTTTAGCCAGCCGAATTTACTAATCAGTAGCTGAAGTCAGTGCCACACTGTCTCTTCCTCTCATGTTTTTGGGAAATGGAGCTTCCAACTCCAGCAACAGAATAGCTCCCCAAGTTGGCTTTCTCCACCAGTGGATGATGGGCACTGGCCTCCACAGAGTGGAGTGCTCTACTCACGAATCCTTACTGCAGATGGACAGTCTCCTCCCCCCATTCTTTCAAGGATGTTGCAGGATACTCTTTTGGTCTCCTGGGGCCCCTAAACAGGTGCTTTAGATAGCTCTGGGTGATTAGTAACTGCCCTGTAGCACGAGCTGACTCTTGGAGCTCCTTACTCAGCTGCTTTCTTGCCCTTCCCTAATTCTTTTTGTTTTTAATACAATTTTCCTCTCCAGTAACTATGATTTGCTCAACTTTTGTTCTGCCCTCTCATCTGGCATTTCACTCCAGCTTTCAGCCTTGGGTCCTCCTTAAGTTCAGCATTTATACCACAGGTAACTTTTGCAATTGGGGATTCCAGCTAATGAGGCCAGATGGGTTCAGTGTTTAAAAATATCTGATTTTTTTTCATTTAGGTGTACCTGCAATTATGGACCAAGCTAGGATTGAGCACAACTTGACAATAGTTCTGCCAGGGGATGCTCTGGTTTCAGGGAGCTGCTTTGTATGTGCCCAAATACCAACCACTAGGGCCCTGCTCTGGGTCTGTGTGGCTTTAGGCCTAAATATGTGTGGGTCCCTAAGTCATTGCTATGTGTGGCTCTGTGGTCAGTACCCATAGCAGGTGGTACCGAGGCCATAGCACTGCCACTGTGTCTCTGAAACCATGAAAGACAAAGCATGTTAAATCATGCAAGACTGAGTGTGGAGAGGGGGAGGATTCCAGACTGGCAAGTCAGTGTTACTTTCTTACCATTTTATAGTGGGCTTTTTCCCTTTGATTCAGCATTTGCAGAGCCTTTCTCCAGTTTCTATCATCCTCTAGAGTTCCAAGCAAGTTGAATCTGCCCTTTCATTTAGCTCTCTCAAGGGGAAATATTCCCAGGGATGTCTTATGCAACCATCTTGATAATGTCATCTCAGTTAATTACATTTTTAAAGGATTTAAATAATAATTTTAAAATCTTATATATGTGTGTGTATTTACCATTCTTTTGTGTAGATTTATACTTTCATCTGGAACCATTTTCTTTCTGCACAAAGAGCATCATTTAATGTTTATTATACTGTAAGTTTGCTAGTGATGCATTCTTTGATCTTTTGTATGTCTTAAATAGTCTTTATTTTTCTTTGTTCTGAAAGACATTTTCTCTGAGTATAGTGGCTGAGTATAGGTTATAGAGTTTTGTTGTTTAGTTCTCTAAAGACATTGCTCACTGTTTTCTCACTTGTATTGTTTCTGGTGAGAAATCTGTTATGGTTCTTATCATTCTTCTTCTGTATGTAACATGAAATTTTTCCTTTACTGTTGTTTTTTTCCCAGAAATTTGTTTATGAGTTGCCTTGATGTAACTTTATTCATGTTTCTTGTGTTTGGTTTCTTTGAATTTCTTTGATCTGGAAATTTAAACAAATTTTGGCCATTAATTTTTTTCAAATACGTTTTCTCCAGCCACCCTACTTCCTTATTTCAGGACCCCTAATTACATATATATTAGGCTTCTTGAATTCACAGTTTAATGATGCTCAATCCGTGTTTCATTTTGGATAATATTTACTGTTATGTCTTCAAGTTCACTAGTTTTCTTCTGCAATATCTAATCTAGCGTTAATCCCATCCAGTATATTTTTCATCTCACACATTGTAATTTTAATCTCTAGAATTTTTATTTGGACCTTTTTATATCCTTCCTATCTCTACTTTTCTTTTTTATCATATAGAATACAGTTATAATAAGTGTTCTAAAGTTCTTTCCTACTATTCTAACATTTGTGTCTGTTCTGGGTTGATTTTGAATCATTTTTTCTCCCTCAATATGGGTCATATTTTCCTGCTTCTTTGCATTCTTGGAAATTTTTTATTTGATTCCTTCTTTGTGAGGTTTACCCTTTTGGGTTCTGTATATTTTTATTTTCCCATAATTATTCTTGAGTTTTGTTCAGGTACGCAGTTAAGTTACTTGGAATCTGTTTGGTTCTCTTGGGTCTTGCTTTTAAGATTTTATAGTCAGGACCACAAATATGTTTGGTGTAGGGCTAAATAGTCACCACACTGAAGCAAGACTCTTCCAAGTAAGTAATCCAATTTTCTAAGAATCTTGACGTTTTTGAGTGTGAATAGTGGGAACAGGCACTGTGTGAGGGTCTGTCACTGTTGCTCTAATGTTTTTGATTTCTTCTTTTCCTGGTAGTTTCCTCACACACATGCACTGATCATTATTCAGCTGAATATTTTAGGGGGGCCCTCTGCAGATATCCAAAATTCTCTCTGTACATGGTTCTCTCTTCTTGGGTACGGTGTCAGGAGAACTCTAGCTTCCTTGGTCTCCTCAGACTCTCAGATTTATCTCCTCAACTGATGAGATCACTGGGCTTTACCTGAATTTCCTCTACTTGCACCATGGCTTGGAAAATATCTCAAGGCTGGGGCAATGTAGGGCTCATGTCCTTTGTTTTCCAGCTCTCACAGATCACTGTCCTTCATTGTCTGGTGAATAGTGCCTTGCAAACTGTTGTTTCATATATCTTGTCTATTTTTGTTTAAATGTGCAGAATAAATCCAGACCCTGTTACTCTATCTTGGCCAGAAACTGAAGTTTTCAGAGGTTTCCTTTTGTTATCTACAAAGGCAGTTTTTGCTATTTTTTTTTTTCTGTTAGTGACTACACACTTTCATTTTCTTACAAAGATTCTAGCAGCTCTATTAATAACTATTGTTAGTCTTGAAATTTACCCATTACTTTGGCTCACATTCTCTCTTCTTGCTGTTAAATTTTATAACTTAATTGAGAGATGAAATATAATGCTACAAAAGTTATTTGCCACAAGAAAAATGCAAAAAACGAGGTCCCTTTCTGTATTAATTATCTATATTTATTGTCACATAATTTACCACAAACTTAGCAACTTAAAACAAGGTATATTTATTATCTCATGGTTTCTGAGGGTCAGAAATCTAGGCGTGGCTTATCTGGGTCTTTTTCTTTGCAGTTCTCACAAGGCTGCAATTAGGATATTGGATAAGGCTGGGATCTCCTTTAAAGGCTTGACTGGAGAAGGATCCTCTTTCAACCTCATGTGGTTGTTGGCAGAATTCATTTTCTTGAGGGCTGTTGGACTGAGGGTCTCAAAACCTCAGTACTTTGTTGGTTCTTTGCCACATGGTCTTCTCTACTGGGTAGCTCACAACATGGCAGCTTGCTTTATCAAAGCAATCAATCGCTTCTCGGCCTTTTGGCTAAGATCAAGTGTAGTATCAAAGCAATCAAGGAGAGAATCAGCAAGACAGAAGTTACAATCTTATGTAACATAATCATGCAAGTTATATCCCATCCTTTTTGCTGTATTCTGTTTATTAGAAGCAAGTCACAGGTCCCACCCACACTCAAGGGAAAAGGAATTATGCAAGGGCATAACTACCAGGAGGTTGAAATCATTGAAGACCATTTTCGAATTTGCCCACCACACTATCCTTTCCCATAAGGGGAAAAAGTGCAGGCTTATTATAGATTTTATACACACACACACACACACATACACACACATACATACACACACATACATAAATATATATATATAACTTATTGGTTCTTAAACCTAGTAGGTCCTGTCAGAAAAATCAGCTGACAGAATAGAAGGCTAAAATGCTGGAGAAAGAATATTAAGAAATATTGTTGGAAAGAAAGGTTTATGTTTTTATGTTCTAATTGAGTCCTACCTTAGAGGGAGTCAGTTCTAATTTAAACCTAACCTCCTATCATACCCCCTTTTCTCTAGCATGGTGATTTTTTACCCTTGGGAAATAATCTTGCCACTACAAACTCATATGTTTTAATTCTTATTGTATTCAACAAGCATTGATTAGACATCTACTCTGTAACAGGCTTCATACTAGATGTCAGGGATAAAGTAGTGAATAAGAGAGATTGGGTTTCCTAGTGTAACAGAAATTAGCCATTAAAACAAAATGGCAAGTGTTATGAAAGGAGATCCTTAAGGTGCCTTGGTGGTGCATAATCAGAGCAACCTCCTTAGGGAGTTGAGGAGCCCTAAATCAGTACCTGGAATTTCATGGCAGACAAATATTGCCCCATTAGCTCCCTGGGATCAATATTGAATTAGCATATATGCCTGGCATATAATAGGCCCTCAATAAATGTTTGCTGAATTGAATTGTGGAAACCAGATGTTTGGAATTTTAATATGACATATTCAGCAATGTCTATAAGAGTGTTAAATAAAATGAGACCCAGAAAGTATCCTGTCTGCCCAGGACAGCCTTCTCTGGACAGCCATATTTGAAACCTCTGGGTACATGGAACTGACATGCTTACATGCAATGCTCTCCAAGTGGTTTCCTGTAGAAGTTCTTTATATGTTAATATAAATCAGTAGTTTCCATGGAATCAAAATGATGTGGAAACCACTAAGATGTTCTAGTATAGCTGAGGGTATACTACTTTTAGCTGTGGAAACTTAATTATTCCTTGGCAATTAAAAATGTATTATTCTTTCACTCTTCATTCATTTCTTTAGGAAGGCACTAGATGACTGATGTCCTGCCTAGAGCAGGTCTTAGTGAAATTTTTGTTTTGAAACAACCAGCTTCCACTTTGTGACTTTCCCAACCCATATCAAAAGAACTGAATTCAAGAATTTAATCTTTACTCTATATTTTAGCCTCAATGTTACTTTTCTCAGATAGTTTGTGGATTAAGTTATATCTCTTATTTTGGAATAAAATGTTTAACAATCATTTATTTATGAATCAAATATAATTGGATACCTATTGTATACCAGTACTGTATACAATACAAACTAGGTATTTGTAACTAGGGATACAAAACAAAGGAAGTATAACACCTTCATTAGTGAGCTCACTATCTTTGTTAGGGCAACATGTACAGTTGTGCAGGTTCTTTACTGAACAAGAACATTCAACTAAGGTGGCTGCCTTTTTCTAATACATGACAAAGGTATTTTCTGAGCAAACAGTTACTCTAGATTCTATTATTAAAACAGGGATTTTTAAACTCATGTTTATGAGTTTTGGAGTCCATGGACTCTTTGATACATTATCCCAAATTGTGTTTATATTTCTCCATTTCTCTGGGAGAACCTTTAGGCTATCTTAAATGGTGTATGAACCCTTCCCCAAACTTTAAATCTTTGCATTTAAAGACTTTTAGGCATTCTAAGTCACATTAGGTCTTCTGAATTATGCAGGACATAAATTATTCATAAACAAAACTGACTAGCAAATAAATAGAAGAAATACCAGGACTAGAAATTCAGTTATTTTAGGTTACATGACATTTTTTTAATCCTATGAAGTCACACAAACTAGATAAATGCCAATTCTGTTAATTATCTAAACTGTATCTTGTCCAAGGTTTATGTAGTAACCTGAAGCTATATCTTGGAGAGAAATATGTCTGATAATGCTCAGTTTCATGGTATAATGTATGCAGAGGAGTGGATTTGGAGTCAGATCTTTCTGGGTTCAAATACCAGCTCTAAGACCTATTAATTGTGAGATATTAGGTGAAAAATGTAGCCTAGATTTTCATTTTTCCCACCTTAAAATGAAATAATAATACATTACAGTAAGGTTCTTACTATTGAATGAGGTAATAGTAAGAATGTGCATAGCACATAGTATACCCTTAGTAAGTGGTAATAATGGTTGTTGTTATTATTGCTTAGATTAATTTAAAAAAGAATTCTATAGGATAATTTACCTACTTAAAAAAATCCTAAAAATTAGTAATATTTAAATACTAATTGCAACAAAACAACCAAAATGTCTCAAAACCTTATGGTCTTTAGACAGTCATATTGAATTAAAAAGTTGAAATTTGGTGGAACTTCCGGAAGGACTGATTGATAAGCTCAGCAAATCCTTTCTCCAGAAAGCAATGGTAATACTTGACAAAGTTGTCAAAAACAATAATTTAACGATGGAAAACTGACTGAAGGCATGCAACAAATTGAGGAGTGTTTATTCAGGAAAATTTAATGGACAACCAAAAGAATAGTAAGATTCTCTGGTGTTTTATTCTGGGACTTCTTCAATCCCCTTGTGTCCCAGCTCCATAATTCTACCCAGTTGGAACAGGCTGTGGAGAATGGCAGCTCTATTGCTCTAACAGAGGCTGCTGACTTTATTTGGAGTAGAGCTTGTAAAATTCCATGCCTGGGGCACTGTTGAAAACAATACTGATCTCAAGTGGCAATCAGTGAAGAACAACCTTGCAGCTAGCCTGAAGTCCCAATACTGGTAGGGACGAACAAGAGTACTGCATCCAGACAGAAATTTAATGTATGTTCTACAATCAAATTGGAATCAAATTATAAATAAATGATAGAAAGAAATTTGGGAAATCCACTTATATTTGGAAATCAAATAGCATACATTTAAATAACCCATAGGCTGAAGAAGAAATCATGGAAAATTAGAAAATATTTTGAGTGGAATAAAAACAAAAACCCACCATATCCAAATTTATGGTATGTAGTTAAAACAATGCTTAGAGGGAAATGTATAGCTTTAAAAACCTATATTAGAAAAGAAGAAAGATCTGAAATCAATAACTTAAAATTCCACCTTAAGAAACTTAGAAAAATAAGAGCAAACTAAACCAAAAACAAGAAGAAGAAAGAAAATAAAAAAGGTTAAAATATGACTCAATTAACTGGAAACAGAAAAAGAAATGAAGAAAATTGATGTACTCAATTGTTAGTTATTTGAAAAGATCAACAAAATTGACAAATATTCTGAACAAGAAAAAAAAAAAAAAAAAAAAAAAACAGAGAGAAGACACAAATTACCAAAATCAGTAATGAAAATGGGGGCACCACTACTGAACTTAGAGAAATTAAAAAGATCATAAGACAATACTATGACCAACCTTATACCAATAAATAAGATGGCTTAGATGGGCTGAACATATTCCTAGAAAGAGAAAAATTACCAAAACTTACTGAAGAAGAAATAGAAAATCTTTGTAGACTCTGCAGTAGTAAAGAAATTGAATAAGTAATTAAAAATCCTCCCACAAAATAAAGCCCAGAGACAGTTGACATCACCAGTAAATTTTACCAAAATTTTAAAGAAGAAACAATATTAATCCTTCACAAACTTTTCCATAAAACAGAGGAGGAAACACTTTTTCTATAAGACCTTTTTCTCCTGATTGCACATCTAGACAATACATCACAAGAGATGAAAAATTCACCAATATCCATCATGAACATAGGCGCAAATAACCTCAACAAAATATTAACAAAGAAAATCTAGCAACATCTAAGAAAGATTATACACCATGGAAAATGGGATTTATTCCAGGACTTCAAGGCTAATTTAACACCAAAAATTAATTAATGTAATACACCATATTCATAGATTAAAGGACAAAAACCACATGATCATCTGGATAGATTCAGAAGAAACACTTGACAAAATCCTGCACCCATTACTGATAAAGATTCTCAACAAATCATGAACAACAAAGGAACTTCCTCAACTTGATGAAGAGGGCCTATGAAAAACCTACAACCAGCACCACACTTAATGGTGAAACACAAGATACTTTCCCCCAAGGTCGGAAACAATACAGATATGTCCAATCTTGCCACTGTCATTCAATATTGTATTGGAAATTCTAGCCAGTGCAATCAGGGAAGAAAAATGTGTAATAAGCATTCAGATTAGAAAGGAAGAAGAAAACCTCTCTTTATTCACTGACAACACGATCATATATATATTAAAAATCTTAAGAAATCCACACACATTAAAAAAAATAACTACTAAAACCTTCAGGAAGTTTGTAGAATATAAGAACATTATAAAAATTAATTGTACTTCTATATACTAGCAATGAATAATAATCCAAAAAAGAAACTAATAAAACAATTCTATTCATGATGTCATCTAAAAGAATAAAATCTTAGGAATATATTTTAAAAAGAAATGCAAATCTTGTTCACTGAAAACTACAAAACATTGCTGAGAGATATTAAAGATAATATAGGGAAGCCGCTGTGGCTCAAGCAATTGAGCTCCTGTTTACCATATGGAGGACCCAGGTTCGATCCCTGGGACCTCCAAATAAAA
Organism: Tolypeutes matacus; assembly: GCA_026826555.1. Lineage (NCBI taxonomy): Eukaryota > Metazoa > Chordata > Mammalia > Cingulata > Chlamyphoridae > Tolypeutes > Tolypeutes matacus. The sequence continues at coordinate 5,501,160 of JAKSZT010054419.1, read as the reverse complement.
AAAGAAAAAAAAGGGTCCCAGACCTGCATGGTGTGGAGAAGCACAGGCCCCTGCGTGGCGAAACAATGCACCAAAAAGAAGATGATGCAACCAGATAGAAAAAATAAAAGATGATATAAATAAATGGAGACACATTCTCTGTTCACTGATTGGAAGGATCAATATTATTAACATAACAATTCTCCACAATAGATCTATAGTGTCAATGCAATTCTTATCAAAATCCCAGCAGGGTTTGTTTTGGTAGAAATTGACAAGCTCACCCAAAAATGTACATGGAAATGTAAAAGATCTAGAATAACCAAGACAATTATGAAAAAGAATAACAAGGATTGAAGAGTTTAATGCTTACTACAAAGCTTAGAGTGTACAAGACAATGTGATACTGGTATAAGGATAGATATATACATCAACAGAACATAATTGAGAGCCCATGAATAAACTATTACATTTATGGTCAATTGATTTTCAACAAAGGTACCAATGCACTTCAAGGGATAAGGATAGTCTTTTCAACTATTAATAGTACTGGGACAATGTAAAGATGAAAAAAGATGAACTGAGACCCTTTATTTCACACCATACCCAAATTTAACTCAAAATAGATAAAAAATCTAAATGTAAGAGCTAAAACAAAGCAAAAAACTCATAGGAAAAGACATAGGATAAAAGTCTTTGTGACTGAGCAGTAGGGTAAGATATTTTAGATATGACACCTCTAAAGCATGATCAATAAAAGAATTTAAAAAGATAAATTGTGCTTCATCAAAATTACAATATTTTGTACTTCAAAAGGCACTTAAGAAAATGAAAAGAGAGGTTTTGGTAATATGGTGATGGAGTAGATTGTCAGGTCTCACATCTCTTACAAAAACAGCAGAGGAAAAGCAGAAGCTGTCTGAAGCACCTGCTTTTGGTATTTGCCGACCAGGGGAGGACCACACATTATCCAGGACAATAGCAACAAAAAGACTCAAATACTGAGGAATCAATTTAACCAAAGAAGTAGAGGACCTACATGCAGAAAATTACAAAACAGTGCTCAAAGAAATGAATGATGACCTAAACACATAGAAATACATTCCGTGTTCATGGGTTGGAAGACTAAATAACATGAAGATGTCAGTGCTACCAAAACTTATTTATAGATGCAATGCCATACCAATCAAAATTCCAACTGCTTACTTTACACAAATAGAAAAGGTAATTACCAAATTTATTTGGAAGGGAAAGTGCACCCAAATAGCTAAAAGCATTCTAAAAAAGATGAGTGACATGGAGGAATTTCACTGCCTGACCTTGAAACATATTACAAAGGTACAGTGGTCAAAACAGCATGGTGTTGATGTAAAGATAGATAACATAACTCAGTGGAATAGAATTGAGAATCCAGAAGTAAACCCTCACTCCTGTGGCCACCTGTTTTTTGACAAACCTACAAAGCCATGTTAATGAGACAAAACAGTCTCTCCAACAAATAGTGCCGTAACCAAAAGAATGAAAGAGGATCCCTATCTCACTTCCTATACAAAAATCAACTCAAAATGGATCAAAGACCTAAATATAAAAACCAAGACCATAAAACTACTAGAAAAAATATAAGGAAACACCTTAAAGACCTTGTGGTAGGTGGTGGTTTCTTGGACCTTACACTCAAAGCATGAGCAACAAAAGAAAAAATAGATAAATGGGGTCTCCTCAAAATTAAGCACTTTTGCACCTCAAAGGAATTTGTCCAAAGGGTGAAAAGGCAGCTGACTCAATGGGAAAAATATTTGGAAATCACATATTTGATAAGGGTTTAATATCCATGATATATAAAGAGATGCTACAACTCAATAATAAAAAGACATATTACCCTATTAAAAATGGGCAAAAGACTTGAATAGACATTTGTCCAAAGAAGAAATACAAATGGTGAAAAAACACATGAAAAAATGTTCAACATCACTAGCGATTAGGGAAATGCAAATCAAAGCTACAACGACATATTATTTCACACCTATTAGAATGGTCACCATTAAAAAGACATAGAACTACAAGTGTTGGAGAGGATGTGGAACATTTATTAACTGTTGGTGGGAATGTAGAATTGTACAGCTACTGTGGAAGACTGTTTGGCAGTCCTAAATAAGTTGAATATAAATTTGCCATATGACCCAGCAATAACACTACTGGATATATACCCAGAAGAACTGAAAGCAGTGACATGAACAGACATCTGCACACCAGTATTCATAGCATTATTCTCAATTGCCAAAAGTTGGAAACAATCCAGGTGTCCATTGATTGATGAATGGATAAACAAACTGTGGTGTATACTTATGAAATATTATGCAGCTGTAAGAAGAAATGAAGATGTAAATCATGTGACAACATGGATGAACCAGGAGGACATTATGTTGAGTGAAGCAGGCTAGACACAAAAGGACAAACAGTGTATGATTGCACTACTATGAACTAAATATATTGTGTAATTTCACGGAGTTAATAACTTGATTATGTCACCAGAAAATAGAATAAGATTAGAGAATGGAAAGCTGAGGGTTAACTTGTACAGAATTGGTAAAAAGGATGTGTGTTAACTTTTGGAAATGAATAGAAAAGGTGAAAGCACAACATAATGTTTGTAACTAGCAGTACTATTATATGGTTATGACAGTGGTTGAAAGGGTAAGTCTAAGGTCATGTATATTACTAAAAGGAAAGCTAGAAAATGTAACATGGGAATGTATAGCATAGTAATACCATGTGTGAAGTATGAATATGGGTAAAATTGCATATATAAGACCATTTTTCTTTGAAATTGAACTAATATATGATAATACTTTAAGATGTTAATATCAGGCAAAATACATTATGCTAAATGAAAGAATTCAGACACAAAATACTACATATTGTATGATTTCATTTATATAAAATGTAAATATAAATCAATTTATAAAGATGAAATTAGATTAGTGGTTATGTAAGGCTGGAAAAGGATAGAGGGATTGAGAGGTGACTGCTAAGGAGTGTGGAGTTTTTCTTTTTGGAGTAATGAACTTTTTCTAAAATATTTTGTGGTGATGAACGCACAACATTGTGATTATACTAAAAGTCATTGATTATAAAATTCATTAGAGGAATACAACAACAGATTTGAAATGGCATAGGAATGAAACAGTTAATAAAAAGGCAACCCATCTGAACTTGAAAAGAAAGAAGAGAGAGAAAAGGATGGAAAAAAATGAACAGTGTCTCAGGGAACTGAATGACTGTGCAAAGCACACTAACACTCATGTTGTGGGTGTCCTGGAATGAGGAAAGAACAGAAAAGGAGCAGAAAGAATATTTCAGGAAATAATGGCTGAAAATTTCCCAACTCTTATGAAACATAAATATTCATATCCAAGAAGGGCAGTGTACTCCAAACAGAATAAATCCGTATAGTCCTACTTCAAGAAATATACTATTCAGAATGCTGAGTGCCAGAGATAAAGGGAGAATTCTGAAAGCAGCAAGAGAAAATCAATCTATCAAATACAAGGGATAACCAATAAGACTTAGTACAGATTTCTCCTCAGAAACCATGGAGGTGAGAAGGCAGTTGTATGATATTTTTGAGGTATTGACAGAAAAAAAAAATTCCCAGCCAAGAATTCTTTATCTGGCAAAACTATCCTTCAAAAATGAGGATGAGTATAAAGGTTTCACAGATAAACAGAAATGAGAGAATTTGTCACCAAGAGACCAGTTCTATAAGACATATTAAAGGGAGTACTGCCACTTGAAAGGAAAACACGAGAGAGAGGCTTGGAGAAAAGTGTAGAAATGAATATTATTAGTAAGGGTAACTAAAATGGTAAAAAGACAGACTATAATAAGATATGAAATAGGAAAGCCAAAGGATAAAATGGTTGAAGTAAGGCTTTTACAATAATAACTTTGAATGTTAATTGATTGAATTCCCCAAGCAAAAGACACAGACTGGCAGAGTGGATTAAAAAAAATATGAGACATCTATATGCTGTCTACAAGAGACTCAACTTAGACAAAAAGACACAAATAAGCTGAAAGTAAAAGTTTAGAAAAAAAGATATTCCATGCAAACAGTAACCAAAAAGAGCTGGGGAAGCTACAGTAATATCAGACAAAATATATTTTAAATGAAAAAATGTTATAAAGGATGAAAAAGGACATTATATATTAGTAAAAGGTGCAATTGACCAAGAGGAAATAACTATAATAAAATTTATGCACCTAACTAGGGTAACCCAAAATACATGAGGCAAACACTTGCAAAACTGAAGGGAGAAATAGACATCTCTATAATAATAGTTGGAGACTCCAATACACCACTTTCATCATTGGATAGAATATCTGGACAGAGGATGAATAAGTAAATGGAGTTTGAATAATATCTTAAATGAACTATACCTCACAGACATATATAGAATACTGCACCCCAAAATAGCAGGGTATGCATTCTTCTCTGCTCATCAATATTTCTCCAGAAAAGACCATATGTTGGATCACAAAACAAGCCTCAATAAATTTTAAAAGACTGAAATTAAACTGAGCACTTTTTCTGATTATAATGAAATGAAGCTGGAAATCAATAACAGGCAGAGAACTGGAAAATTCACAGCTATATGGAGGCTAAAAACACACTCTTAAACAATTAGTGGGTCAAAGAAGAAATTGCAAGGAAATCCATAAATATCTCATGTCAAATGTAAACAAGAACACAACATATCAAAATTTATGGGATGCAGTGAAGACTGTGCTGAGAGGGAAATTTATAGCCCTAAATGCTTACATTAAACAAGGAGAAATAGCTAAAATCAAAGATCTAACTGCATGTTTGGAGGAAATGGAAAAAGAACAGCAAACTAATCCCAAGCAAGCAGAAGGAAAGTAATAACAAAGATCAGAGTGGAAATAAATGAAAGAAAGAAGAAGAAGAACAACAAAAGAAACAATAGAGAGAAAGGTAAATAAATAAAATCAGAAATGAGAGGAAGGACATTTCTACTGACCTCACAGAAAAAAAAAGAAATCATAAGAAGATACTATGAACAATTGCATGCCAACAAACTAGACAACAGAGACAAAATGGAAAAATCTAGAAACACACGAACAATCTACACTGACCCTAGAAGAAACAGAAGACCTCAACAAATGAACCACAAGTAAAGAGACAGAAACATTCATCAAAACCTCCAAAAGGCCCCGGGTTCGGTTCCCGGGGCTTCCTGGTGAGGGCAAGCCTGCCCGCACGGTGTGGTTGGCTGACCTGGCGAGCACGAGCAGCAAGGGGGGGATAAATGAATAAATAAATAAAAATCTCAAAAAAAAAAAAAAAAAAAAAAAACCTCCAAAAAAGGAAAAGCTCTGGATCATATGGCTTCACAGGTGAATTCTACCAATCAGTCAAAGAAGATTTAATATCCATCTTGCTCAAACTCTTCCAAGAAATTTAACAGGAAAGAATGCTACCAAACTCGTTATATGAAGCTAAAATCACTCAAATACCAAAGCCAGATAAAGATACTATGAAAAAGGAAAATTACAGACCAATTTCTCTAATGAATATAGATGCAAAAGTCCTCAACAAAATATTGCTAATTGAATTCAACAGCATATTAAAAGAATTATACATCATGATCAAGTGGTGTTTTTCCCCAGGTATGCAAGGATGCTTCAATACAAGAAAATCAATCAGTGTAACACACCACATTAATAAATAGAAGAAGAAAAATCACATGATCATCTCAGTTGATTCAGAAAAGGCATTTGACAAAATCCAGCATTCTTTCTTGATAAAAACACTTTGAAAGATAGGAATAGAAGGAAACTCCCTCAACACGATACAGGGCATATATGAAAAACCTCAGCCAACATCACACTTAATGGTGAAAGGCTGAAAGCTTTCCCTCTAAGATCATGAACAATACAATGATGCCCATTGTCACCACTGTTATTCAACCTAGTACTAGAAATTCTAGCTACAGCAATTAGGCAAGAAGTAAAAGGTATCCAAACCAGAAAGGAAGAAGAAAAACTTTCATTATTTGCAGATGGCATGATCCTATACTTAGAAATCTCCCCAAAATCTACATCAAAACTGCTAGAGCTAATAAACATGGTGGGACACAAGATCAATATGCAAAAATCTGTAATATTTCTATACACCAGTAATGAACATTCTGAAGAGGAAATCAGAAAACAAATTCCATTAACAATAGCAACGAAAAGAATCAAATATTTTGGAATAAATTTAACCAAGGATATAAAGGATCTGTTCTTAGAAAACTACAATACACTGCTAAAAGAAATTAAAGAAGACCTAAACAAATGGAAGGACATTTGTTTTCATGGATTGGAAGAGGATTAAGATTATTGATTTACAGATTCAAAGCAATCCCAATCAAAATCCCAACAGCTTACTTTACAGAAATGGAAAGCTCTATTGCCAAATGTGTTTGGAAGGGAAAGGGACACCGAATAACCAAAAATATCTTAGAAAGAAGAATGAAGTTGGAGGACTGACATTTCCTGACTTTAAAGCATATTACATAATACAGTAGTGAAAACAGCATGGTATTGTCATAAAGACAAACTGAAAACAACCCAAATGTCCATCAGGTTGGAATGGTTAAACAAAATATGGTATATACAGCCACTGAAAGTAATATTCAACCATTTAAAGGAGTGAAGCACTGATACATGCTACAAAATGGATGTAAATCAAAAACATCATGCTAACTGAAAGAATCCAGTCATAAAAGACCACATACTGTATAATTTCATTTATATGAAATGTTCAGAAAAAACACACATCTATAGACATAAAAAGTAGATTATTGGTTGCCTGGGGCTGGGGGGCGGGTGCTATGAAGCAAATGTGCACGAGGGATCTTTTTGGGTGATGGAAATATTCTAAGTTTGGATTATGGTGACAGTTGCACAACTCTGTAAATACACAAAAAATCACTGAATTGTACACTAGATGCTGGTGAATTTTACCATATGTTAATTACCTCTTAATAAAGTTGTTATTTTTAAAAATGGGATGGGAGAAAGCTCCACTCTCCAATTAAAAGGAAGAACTTTCTTGAGACACAGCATCATAGATTCTGTTCTAATACCAGCTCTTTGCTGGACTTGAGGGGTGGAGTAGGGTGAGAATTGAAGAATAAACTTCAAGAATACATGAGGGAAAGTGTTTTCCAATAATGTAAGCAGAAATTCATGTGTTCATTCATTTGCCCATCACCTTAGCATTGACTTCCTGTGCTATGATAAATTTTATACATCTCATAGGGATTTAAAAATAGTACACACAGTTTTATATACAACACCAGGTGTAATGATAAACCTGGGTAAATTCTGTATTGCAAGTATACAAGCAAGTTTCAGCTGCTATTGAACGATCTTTATTGCCAAAGCTACATATGGACCCATTTTAGCTGTACTTCTGGTGAGATCTCACAGGGCAATGTTAGTAAGAGGCATATGCTTCTGCCTTGCTGGGGAAAAAATGAGAAAATATATTCTGAATAAAGATGAACTTTATGAGACATTTATCTCCTATCAATGTGTCAAAGAATATATATCCTGATTCATATTCATTTGTATTAGTATTTTCTCCATGAGCATAATTTGTGAATTTTTCTTTTGAACACTCAGTTTCAATTTCCCATTCTCCAAATACTATGTCTTTTTCTTCCCTTCCCTGGTAGCAGGTATGTATTAATCTTTGACTTCCTCCCCTCTAAATACCTCTAATTTTAGAGGTTTATTTTGGAAGCAAAATAAGTGTGACTGACACCTGAATGGAAATAGGCAGTCCCACAGCCTCTGGGGTTATCTAAATGTGGATAAAGTTTTATACTTTCCTTTGACATGTACATAATCTCTTTCTCTTTCTCCCTTCCCATTGCTCTAAGCACAAGGTTAAGGAATGGGGAAAATAAGGCTATGAAAATTCGTTCTACCCCCTTCATTATTGAATTTTTACCTGATTTCCTTCCACTCCTCAGGTAGCTGAAAGTCTGTTCTGCAAGGATGCAGTCATAGAATAAACTTGAAACACTGTTGAAATAAGATATTCTGGGAGTAACTGTGACTAGAACTGCTTGAATTATTAAATTTGAATACTATCCATCCAAGGTTAGATTATTTGGCTAATAGTTTTTTATTAGAATTTTTCAGTATTCTTCAAAATCCATCTCTGAAACAGACCTACACTTAGAATGAACTAAAAATGGCAATCTTAAATAATTATGGCACCCATGAAAAATTATTATTGTTTACACATTCTTTGAATAACCTAAAAACCCTTAACTGTAAATAATTTTTACTAGAACCTAGACTTTTCTGAGTAATCACATAGAGCAATTCTGAATGTTGTCAATAAAAAAGTACCTACCTAGTTGGTTTCTGACTCATGCTTGCAAATCACCTTGTCAGTTCTTTATGCTGAATTCTAACCTATTTAAATACATGCCTAATGCTTCACATGAGATGATATGTGGTTACATTCACAGTGGGTTTTATAAGACACACTATAGAAAACTTTCTTACACCTGTAATCAAGTATAATCACTAGGGGAAAAGTCAGAGCTTTCAAATAGAGCTCCTTTTACTAATAATATTGTTGAGCATTCAAGATTAGTTAGTTCAGCCTAGTGTAATAATTAATGTGGCTATAGAACAGTGTAGTGGCGGGGGAGAGCTTTCTCTGATCCATTGTTATTTGAAAATGTAGTCAGACATTTGAGAGTTTGAAAGGAACCCAAAAGCTTTTTGTCTTAAATGTCTTTTCTCTTAAAACAGAGATTAAATTTTATTTTAATTGAGAGAACACTGATCCATTTACATCATCATTTAAAATATTTTGTTAGTTGATGCCCCAAATCACTTTCAAAACTACCCTTAGTAAGTCAGTTCATCCAGAATAAATATAGAAAATCCTGAAGTGGCTGAGGTTTCTTTTCACTTCCTACTGATGGATTTGAGGAGGCTTTTAGCATGGTACAATCATTATTGGTTTCGGCACAACTATACCACAGGTTAACATGTTTTGTGGCTGCAAATGTCTTTGTTCTAAAGAATTGTAACATGAGAATATGATCTAATAAGGCAGTTATTCACTAACCACTTCCTGCTCATCACTCCCTACTTGGCACCCTAGGCCAGTATGTTTCCAATTTTACTTCCATCTGCTGCAGAGGAAGCTTATAAAAAGAATTTAGGGTTATCCAGCTACAGAAAAAAATCTCACAATGCCACAAATAATTCAGCAAAAAAGCAGGACATATAATTTGCTTTTATATTTTAGTAGGTTGAATGGAGGTGAAAGAGTGGTGAAAAGTGAGAAAAGAGAGAGGCTAAGTTGCAGAATTCTCCTTCTTTAGCAGAAGACTGGCTTGATTTTATTCAGTTTTCTGTCATCCCTTTATGAACCTTATTATTATCTTGCTCCCCTTTCCCTTAATTCTTCTCTTCCTTTCCATCTCTTCACCTTGAATTGGTCACTTTCAGTTCTAGAACTTCTCAGTCTCTGCTGTGGGAGACTGCATGGGCTGGTCCAGACATCCATTTGTTCATTCATCAAACATTTACCAAGTTCCTCTTTATTTGTGGTTCTGTGGAAGGCACTAGTATGTACCCTGAGTAGGACAGTTTCTGCTTTATATGGAGACTAGCAGCAGAACCCCCAAATTCTGTTGAGTTATGTGTCTTCCAACCTGCAAAGACTACTATAGTATGCATACTATGTTTGGATTGATTTTTGAAGGTGTGCACAAATCTCTATTCCTCCTTAAACTTCTTTCTTCAAAGGAGAGTGGCAGCTTTAAAAGCAGATGCTTTTAGTATATTCATCTAGCGCGTTCACAGAAAGTAGAACGTGTGAACAAAGAATAAATCTTAATTTTTTACTGAGAAGTTGAGACCAGAATGGATAATTTGATCAAGAATGGACCAAAGTAAAATAATACCAGAACTAAAGATGACTATCGCAGGGTGATGTCACCAGAAGCAGACTTTGAGATGGAGATCAGAATACAGGATATTCATTAAGAAATGCTCTTGGGATCAATACCTGCAGAAGGGAGGAGAAAGAAGCATGAGTGGGTGGAGGGAAAGGTTGAGCTGCCACGCAGCCCTAACAAAGCCTTCACTTGATCTCCTGGGGATCTCTGGTACTGGGATGGCTCTTTAGATTTGTTCCAACTTGAGGCAAGGGGATCAGGCCCTAATACTCCCCGCATTGTCCAGGCACTGGATTTAAGCTGCCTTTGTTAGACCTTGTGTATGGCAGTTTTCTTCAGCTGAGGCAATTCCTGAAAAGGGTTGGTAGCTGAGAGCTCTCAGTGGGCAGCAATCTTAGTAGCTGAGGGAATAATTCTTCATTCTTGAAAGAGGATATGGGCAGCACATTAGTGTCCACCACAACTACATCTAATTAAGGCTAGAGGATGCTAAGACAATTTACCTAGATCCAACAAGACCAGGGAACCCAAGCTACTTAGGGAAGAAATGTCATCCTTACTAACCATTTGGAATAGTATAGTGAAAACATCTAGTAAGTATATTCTAGCCAATTGACTAAATTTTTCTTTCCTTCGACTTGTTCTGGCATTTTTGTTCACTACACAGATAGTTTTAAAGGAATGAAGCTCCTCCCCACTACCTAAATTTGATACCATATTAATAAGAAATGTCAATAAGGTTTCTTCTTCAATCATGGAAATTTATTGAAAAGAGATTTCTGATGGTATTTACAGGGGTGACAGTAAGGAATGACAATGGTGTTTTTACACATATCTAGGGCTCCATATGATCCTTTTTGCCTGGGACAGTTCTGATTTGTGTCTTTGGTCCAGCATAATTATTAATAGCACCCTTTTCACTCTAAAAGTGCTCCTTTTGAGATGATAAACTATACAATAACCTTAAAAATGCCAGAGAGAATTCAAATATCCAAATCAGTGCTATGCTTCAAAATAATCACCTTGAAAGACCAAATGCACACTTATTCCAAAGATGCTGTCATTAGCAAGTATTTTTAGAGCTATGCTGTCAGAATCATTGACAGTAGTAGTATATGAAATATTCACAAGAGCCACCCAATTCCTTTTAATCCCATCTCATTCTCCATTTCCCTCTCACTTTCTCACATCATTTTCCACCATCATAAGAAGTCATCCTGCTCCTCCCACCAGAGTCACCACCATATCCATTGGATTTGGCCTTGATTAACTTTGGCTGTTTTCCAAATCAAATCTTTCTTTCAAGAATGAGAATTTTCTACCACTGATTATGCCCAAAATTGTGAACCACAGACACATTCTCTCTCTCTTTTTTTCTATCTCCCTCTCCCCTATATTTCATATCTACTTAATATCAAGTAATATAACAATATAATCATAGTTGTTGTGACTTGGGGGAGTTAATACATAACAGCTCTCTTTCCAATGCCTGAGCTCTGTGCCAATAGACATGGACAGGACAGTTGGCTTATGGAAATTAAAATGTCTGCTTTCTTGACCTTGGAGCACATGGTGTAAGTGTATAACAACAGCGAATTTGCTAATAATGATAACATTCTCCATATTTCCTCCTCTTGTGCCACTGGATGAACTAGGAGGCCCATGGTCTCTCACTGGAAGAGGTCAGCAGTCCTACCCCTTCCTATCTTTGCCAAACCACTCCTGCTATAATAACTTTTGGTTTTGTGGAGATGTCCCTTGACCATGGTAGATTTGTCCTACCCAGCCTATTAGATTGTCTGCACTGAGGTCAGGTGACATCATAAAAATACTCCAAAAATAACACACCAAAAATATAGAGGGATATTCCATATTTGAATATAAATTTCCTCCCACTATGAATTTCCCAAGGAAAAATTTACATCTCCTCTGTGTCCCACTTTTAAAGAGTCTAAAAATTTAAACTTCAAGTTCAAATCCCAAGATTAATGGCTTTGCCAATTTCTTTTTCTGCTCACTGTCAGCCAGAAAGGTTGTCAATGGGTTGTCAATGTCTCGGTAGTGTTATCAATATCTTCTACAGTGTGGCCTGGGATGCCTCTCCTGGGAATGCGTGTCATTGTTCTGGTGCCTCAGAAGTTAAATCATCCTCTGTAATGTCTCTCTTTTAAAGAGTTCAAATGGTCAATAAAAAACACAAGATTATCACAACATTAGCCAACACCTATGATATTTAGAAAACAAGGCAATCTACAGCACTAAGGCAATATTCCGAAGCAAAATTAAATTCTAGAACCTAACATTTTGTGCCATCTTGTTCTTGGTTCTTGTTGTCAGAGATATAATGGAGACTCAGTGGTATCTGAAGGAACAACGAGGCAAAGACATTCTTCCGCTTTTCTGTTTTTCCAAAACACCAGGCTATCTATACCAGTTTTCCAGTGCCTGAGACCTGTGAATCTAAACTCCTCTGGGTGAATCTCCCACCAAGAGGTGGATTTTGACCGTAGACACTTACTGTAACTTAAGGGAAAAGCCCTAGGTCGTACTCTGAGATTGTCATTCCAGACAGTGCTGCCTTTTTGCAAAGTTTGGAAATTTGTAATGATGCCTGTGATGGTTTGAATCTGTATGGAGCCCAGAAATGTATGTTCTTAAAGCTAATCCATTCCTGTTGCTGTAAACATATTGTAAGTAGGACCTCTTGATTAGGTTACTTCAGTTAAGGCATGGCCCAAGGAAGGTCTTATCCTCTTATTGTAGTTCTTTATTAGAGAATGAAATTCAGGGAGAGAGAGAAAGCCATGGAAGCAAGAAACAGAAAGCAACAAAACACAGAAGAGAAGGGAGAGACCAAGACAACACCATGTGCCTTGCCATATGACAGAGGAGTCCAGGATTGCCAGTAGCTGGTGGGTCTTCAGGGAGAAAGTATCACCTGATGATGCCTTGATTTGGACATTTTTCCCACCCTCAGAATTGTAGGCTTGTAAGCTGATAAGTCCCCATTGCAAAAGCCAATCCATTTCTGTTATATTGCTTTCAGCAGCCTAGCAGACTAAACAATCTTCCTTCCAATCATTTTTGGAACCTCTTGATTTCCACTGGCCCTGTATGTGTAGCACCCTGTGCTGTATGCAGGTAGTATCTGTTTACAAGGTTTGTACCTTCTCTTATGAGTGGGCATTTTCAAACATTTGTTACAATGGCTGGGGCCACTACCTTTTGCTGTGGGATTGGTGAGGCCTAAGAAACCTGCCTCCTGGGGAAGCTGTCTTCTTTACCGACATATTTATTTCAGCTGGAGAATTCCCCTCAGCAAATTCTCAATTGAAGCTGATGTTGATATTTCTGGAAACTGTGCCCCTATGGATTCATGAAGACTAGGACCTCCTTAAGACCCACAGCATCATGCAGATCTTGGAAACCTGGACCCACGATCCAAACTTTGTAGCTATGCAATCTAGACCCTATGTGGTTGGAGCAATGCCTCAGCCTGTGACCTGCCCACAGTTTTTCCTGTAGAATGGATTTGGGGGCAGCTGATCTGGTGCTGCCTATTTCAGTCTAGCACTAACACTTTAATGCTAAAATCTCAAGTACTCTGCATCATGCTGAGGACACAGCTGACTAGTAGTTTAAAACAGCGAATTTTTCTTTTCTGTTCCACTCTGATGGCGTTGTGCTGTGTTGCCCAGGTCTCCCTTTAAGAATAAAGGGCTTATTCTCCCTGATCCCCTGAGTGATATCAGTAGACAGATAGCAGCCATTAGCCCCTTTAAGGATTGCCTCAGCTGGAGAAAGCTACTTCGCCCAAGGCCAACCCCTTCCCAGGGCAACACACATCCAATGACTGATTGCTGCACTTCCTGCAGGATTGGCTGAGGCTTCTGTTGGGATTGAATCACAGCTCACCTCCTCTCTCTTCCCACTCCTTCGTCCTTCCCTTCCCTCCCACAAGTGTTGATTCCAGGTGCACTCTCTCATAAAACTCATGCATGCTGATCTTCATCTCAGAGACTTCTGCCCAGGAAATAAACATCAACACCTCTCAAAGGTCTAAATAAGTATAAGTCTGTCGTAGCTTCATTTGCATAATCAGACCAAGCTACCCCTGTGTAGTTGGAGGTCAAGCCATAGAAACTGCCACCCTAAGGTCTGTGGTCACTGAAGGCACAGCCTGCCAACCATTTCTTTAAGGCCTGATGAGCCTCATCAGACTTCTACTGAGGTCTGCACTGCAGAGCTGCCTGAATAAAAACAGCCACTAGCCTCTCAACAGGGCCACCATAAACTACAACGACATTCCAGGTTAAAAAATGCCACATGGTCCCAGGCTTTCAGCCTTGGGTTTTCCCAGGCCTTAATAATTGCATAATTGTCAAAACCAGCCTCTTGGTAAAACGTGGGCTGCTGTAAACAGTCAAGGTCATAAAGCCTGCCTCTCCCTCTCTCCATAGGGCGCCATAAAAGCTCAAGACCTTGACTCTTTGCCTGGGTCATACCCAAAACCTCAATCTCAGCATGCTATTTTGTTTCATGCCTGTTTCTCCAGGCTCATTACCAGTGTACCAGATATCGGGGTTTGAGAGGGTGCAACACTCCTCTTTACTCTGCCCCAATCTTGAACCAACTGAAATTGATGGAAAAGTAGGCAAATGGCAGCTTATTGAGCTGTTTCAGCATGTGGCTTAGGTCTGAAGCAATATTAGACTTCCTGATGCTGAACTTCAGGATGAGACAAATGTACTGTCTCAGACCCTGGCAGTACCGACCCACTGCACATTGCCCCTGATGATCTTGGAGTGATGACAGAAACCTCCATCTGGCCACCAAACCCCAAGGAGTGAAAAGGTCAAGGGCTGAATTGTGCACCCTCAAACTTTGGCCCAAACTCACCAATCATGAGCCCACACCTACCTAGAGGAGGCAAGAGTGAAGGGGCAGAAAGAGACAAGCTGTGGTAATGGAAGATCCTCCACATGAAAGGAAACATCAGGCATGGAGAGCAACAGAGCAAATATTAAAAGTGCTTACCTCTGGATGTTATAACTATATGTACTTTTAATATTTTTTCTGTTTTCAGAATTGCCCATATTTTCTACAATGAACATGTAACAAATATGATATATATGTTTATAAGGCATTCATCCATGTATTCATGTCCACATAATCAAGATATGGACCAGACCCACTTTGTGTCGTCGTCTCCCTTGCCCATCTGCTGGGTACTATATGCCCCCAGGGTCTTGGCTGCTTGCTTTATTTCCTGGCTAGAGCAAACCAGTGAAGACTCACATCATTTTTTCCACTGTCTGAAAGCCCTCACTAACACCTTTACCTGTTTCCTGATGCCACTGATTCTATCAGCCTTCCTTGGGATCAAGGGCCAGGCTGTGGACATAGCTTCAACCCTGATCAAAATGCCAAGAGCCTCAACAGCTCCAGTGCCCAGCCATGACCCAAATACCAAGCAGAAGAAGGGACCTTGGCTTCACCAGCAGCTGCCTTGAATGTGGGGAAATAAAGCATTATGTGGTGGATTTTGATGAACGAGAGGAGAAAGAAAGGAGCTCCTACTCTGTGTGTCTTCTCTGATAACTTCCCACATAACCGAGAACCACCTGGAATTTCTTAAGAAGCTGTGGCCAACTGGGCAATATACACCACCTGTATATGCCCTCCTTTTTTCCTTGTGTAATTTCCCTTTCTTCCTCACTCTTGTTTTCCTGTAATTATATTCTCCTGAATAATGCTTTGGCACATAAGTTTTCCTCAGAATCTAGGGAAGCCAGGCTGAAACAGGATATGACTTATCAGATATAATATTAATTGACTTCCAATAAAAGCATTTCATGATCACTCTACATTATAACCCTCTTCCTCCTCTCGCCTTTGACAATCACTACCCACGGAGCCACTCTCTTCCTTTAATCCCAAAGATTGTGCCACCATTTACTACCATTATTATTCTTTTTACTTGTCCCACCTGATATGGAAATAATTACTATTTCTTGAACAGTTTGAAATTGTTGCCTATCTTGTTATTTTCCCTAATCTAAAGTTCTTAACACCTCATTTATCTAACATGGAGGAAACTTATTAGGAAAAGTTATGTTACCAAACTCCACTATTAAAATGGCTGCTCTTGGTAAAAATGTTGAGAGGCCAAATGCATTTGCAGAGTATTGCATTAGGGGCAAAGCGTACATTTTCCATCTTGATTAAGGGTGATAGTTGGTGAAGCAATAATACATCGAAAGGCAAATTCTTCAGATTGAAAAAATAAAAGGCAGAACAAAAATATTTGAATAATTCTTCTTTTGAAGTGGTTTATGAGCATGAGGGCATTACTCCAAGATCAACAAAAGGAAGTTGGTAAGAATATAACCAATGCAATGAGTAGATAGCAGTATAATAACTCAGCCATTAGGGACTCGGCCCTATATTACTGCTCAGTACCTGCCCCCATGGGTGACCAACTCCACACATCAGAGACAAAGGCATTCTGGGGAACTTTGGGGACCTTGGTCATTTCTTTCTCAGTAAAGGTGAGTTTTTACTTGTCTTTTATATGTCACCTCATTCTGGTCTTGAGGCAATATCTGTCCACACCTGCTTTCAGTAAACCTGTGCAGGCTTGTCATGTTTAACTAGACTAATCTCATTTAGGTATATCTTTCAGTGGATCAGATATCAGAAATACAGCAGTATTTCTGTAACTTAAGATGGCTTGATGCCTTTGCCTTTCTCTTTATTTCCAGAAAGTAGGCAGCTACCTGCTATGATGTTGGTTTTTCCAAGTGCTTATGTCATATTTGATCACTGCTATACATCTCTCTGCTGACTTTTGTGACATTTCTCTCATCCCTCTGTCTCTGTCTCTGTTTCTCTATCTCTCCACTGTGATACCCACACCCATTCACCCCCATCTTCTCCCCCACACACACAAGATATTTTTAACCTTTTATTTGAAATAATTTTAGACTTACAGGAAAGCAACAGAAAAGCCAAGGACCAAGGATCGCCAGCAGCCAGCCCCCGAATGCCACAGTCTTCTGGAAGAAAGCATTGCCTTGCTGATATCTTGAGTTTAGACTTTTCTAGACTCAAAACGGCAAGCCAATAAATTCCCATTGTTTAAGTCAATCCATTGTATGGCATTTGTTTTAGCAGCTGGAAAACTAAAACAGGACCTTTCCTCCCTATTCCCGTTAGTGTAGTTATGTTATTCATTTGTAGTATTGTTAGGCTCATTTATTATTGCGTCCGCATCTTAGTTGATTTCAGTTTTTTATTGGAGAAGGGTATGTGAAATATCACTATGTTTCTAAGATTCAACGCTATACATAAAAGTACTAACAGAAGTGTAGCTCCCTCTTCATCCCTACTAACCCATTCCCATCCCCCCTTCTTTCTACCTTTTGGCTGTCCACTCCCTGTAGGAATGGTTTCTGGTTTACCCACATATTAATTTTGCACAAAGGAGCAGATATGTATTTTCTTATATACCCTTATTTCTTATGAGAAGGGTAGCATATTATAGATACTCTTTCACACTTCACTGTTTTCACTCTAAAGCAGTTCACAGAGATCTTCATCATTTTTTTGAACAGTTGCATAGCACTCTGTTTTGTGAATCTACAACTCTCCTACGTATTGGCATTTAAATTGTTTCCAATATTTTGCTTTTACAAACAAGGCTGCAGTGAACAACCTTGTGCATCTATATTTTTATATTGTTGGAGGCATAACTTCAGGGTAGATCCTAGTCTTCCTAGACTACCATGGAATGGCTGGGTCAAAAGTTAAGTGCATGAATAGTTTTGTTAAGTATTGCCAAATTTCACTCTAGAAGGATTATACTAATTTACATTCCCATAGCAATATGTGAGTGTGCTTGTTTCCCCACAGCCTCAGAAACAGAATGTGTTGCCATACTTTTTAATTTTTGCCAGTCTGATAGGTGAGAAATGGTATCTCTGTTTAATTTGCATTTCTTTAATTACGAGTGAGTTTAAACCTATTTTATATGTTTGAGGGCTATTTTTATATCATTTTGGGAGGACTAATTGACTATTTATGTCTTTTTCTATATTTCTATTGGTTTGTTTTTTGGCCCTCAAGTTTTAAGAATTTTTTATACATTAAGGATATTAGTCTTTGCCTGTGGTATATGTTTTGACTTTCTTCTCAGTTTGGTAGTTTTCTTATGACTTTGTTTTTGGACTTTTTGACATGCAAAATTTTTAAAATATTATATAGTCAAGTTTATTAATCTTATTTTTTACTGACTCTTTATTTTGAGTTGTAGAAAGCTTTTTCCTACACCAAGGTTAAACATTCATGTTTCCATCTAGTAATTATATGGTTTTCTTTTTATGTTTACATTCTTGAATCATTTGGAGTTTGTCCCTGTATATAGCATTTATGGTGTGAGGCATAGATCTAACTTTGCCATTTTCAAAATGGCTACCCAGTTATCCCAGCATCATTTATTAAAAAATACATCTTTACTCCAGGGATTTGAGAAGCCAAACTTTTATCATATACTAAATTTCCATATGTAATTGTGTCTATTTCTATACAGAAAGTCTATTATTTTCCACTGGCTTATTTGCCTATTCATGTGCCAGTAATACATTGTTTTAATTATAGAGCCTTAAAATATGTTTTAATGACAGATAGCAATAGCTCCTCCCTCTTTCAGTTTTTATTTTTCAGTGTTTACCTGTTAATTTTGCATGTTTGTTTTTTCATATGAACTTTAGTATCAACTTGTCCAACACCATAAAATCACTTGCATTTTACATTGAAATTAACATTGAAATTAACTCACAGATTCTTGTGATTGTTATATTGTTGAACCATCATATTCATGAACAATGGATGTCCTCCCATTTGTTCAACTCTATTTGTTCAGGAGTGCTTAAAACTTTTCTTCATAGAATTTTCAAAGTTCATGCTAAATTTATTCCAAAGTATTTAATTTTCTATTGATTTTGTAAATGGTGTTTTCTCTGACATTACTTTGAGGGTTTGTTTTTTTTTTTTAAAAAAAAAAAACAAAAACAAACCAGCTTTATTGAGATATAATGACATATAATTATATCCACATATTTAAAGTATGCAATTTAAAAAATGTTGACATATGCATACACTGGTGAAAACACTACCACAATCATGATAATGTATACATCTGTCTTAGTTTGCCAGGGCTGCTATAAGAAATACCACTACTGTTTGGTTTAAACAAGAGGAGTTTACTGTCTCACAATTTTGGAGGCTAGAAGTCCAAAATCAAGGTGCTGGCAGGATCATGCTTTCTCTGAAGTCTGTAGTGTTCTGATGGTGGCTCATCAGAAATCCGTAAATCAATTTCTACCTCCTTCTCATGGTCACATGTCCTTCTGTTTTCTCTTCCTGCATCCAAATTGCCTCTACTTATAAGTACTCCAGTCATATTAGATTATAGCCCAGCCTGATTCAGTCTGGCCTTACTTTAACTAATAACATCTTCAAAGATCTTATTTACAAAAGGATTCAGACCTTCAGGACCTGGGATTAGGACTTGAACATGTCTTTGTAAGGGACATCATTAAATCCATATCCAGCATCCCCAAAAGTCTCCTCATGCCCCTTTGTAACCCAATATCATAACATTCCCCATTTTTCACTCCCCATCTCTAGGCAACCACTGATCTGCTTCTTGTCACTATAGATTAATTAACATTTTCTAGAATTTTTATGCATAATAGTTAGAATCATACAGTATGTACTCTTTTATCTGGCTTTTTTCCACTTGGCATAATTAATTTGAGATTCCTTTACATTGTTGTATGAATCAGTAGTTCACTCTTTTTTATTGCTGAGTAGTATTCCATTGTATGGATATACCAACATTTATTTATCCAGCCATCTTTCCATGGTCATTTGGATTGCTTCCATTTTTCTGGCTATTACAAATAAAGCTGCTATAAACATTCATTTAAAAGTCTTTGCATCGACATGTATCTGGGAGTAGAATAGCTGGGTTGTCTTAGTTTGACATTCTGCTATGACAAATACCACACAATGGGTTGGCTGAAACAACAAGCATTTATTAGCTCACAGTTTTGGAGGCTAGAAGTCCCAAATCAAGGGGTTGTCAGGGCCATGCTTTCCCCACAAAATTTGTAGCGCTCTGGTGCTGGCTTGCCACAATCCTTGGGGTTCCTTGGCTTGCATCTCTGCCTCCTGTCACATGACACTCTCTCTTTTCTTGTATCTGCTCTTCTGGTTTCCTCTGAGTTCCATTCTTCTGGGTCTTCCCTGAGGCTTTCTCTAACTGTGTCCAAATTTCTTCTGGTTATATAAAGGACTTCACGAATACAAATTAAGGTCCACCCTAATTCAGTTGGGCCACACCTTAATTAAAAGTAACATTGTTAAAAGGTGTTACCTACAGGAATGCAGATTGTGAACATGTCTTCTGAGGAGCTACATAAGTCAATCTATCACATGGGTCATATCATATGCATATGTTTAACTTTTTAAGAAAATGCCAAATTGTTTTCCAAAGGAGTTGTACTATTTTACATTACTACCAATGATAAATAAAAGTTGCTCCATATCCTCATCTGCACTTGGTATAGTCCATATTTTTAATTTTAATTATTCTAATAGGTGTGTAGTAGTATCTCATTATGGCTTAACTTTGTATTTCCATAATGACTAATGATGTGGAACATCTTTTCATGTGCTTATTTGCCATTCACCATCTTATTTAGTGAAGTGCCTCTTCAAATCTTTTGCCCAATTTATTAAAAAAATTTTTTTTCTTATTACTGAGTAGATGCATAGGTAAATCACAGCTTATCTCTCCATTTTCTTCTTTAATTTCCCTCAGAAATGTTTTTTTACAGAGTTCAGTTATTTTTATATTAACTTTAATTTCCAATTGTTCTTTGCTAAAACATAGACATAATTTTTGAATACTGGTCGTCTAGCCTACCACCTTGTAAAACTTGCTTACTGATTCTAGTAGGTTTTTGAAGATTCCATAAGGTTTTCTACATAGCCAATCATATTGCCTATGAGTAAAGAGAGTTTCTAATATGGACAGCTTTATTTATTTTTCTTGCCTTGTTGCACTGAATAGAGGCTCCAGGACAATGATGAACAGATGTGTGAGAGTGGATATCCTAAAATTGTTTATGAACTAAGGGAAGAAACATTTAGTCTTTCACCATTATATGATGTTAGCTGTAGATTGTTCATTGATGAACTTTTTCAGGTTGAAGAAGTCTCCCCTTCTATTCCTAGTTTGCTGAGATTTTATCCAGAATGGATTCTGGATTTGCCAAAAAATTTTTCCTGCATCTATTGCAATGATCATATGCTTTTTCTTCCTAAGTCTGTTAATTTGACAAATTACATTGATTGATTTTTGATATTAATCCAGTCCTGGATTTCTTGTATAAACTGTACTTTGTCATGCTATATTATCCTTTGTATATATTGTTGGATTCAATTGGCTAAAATTTCTGGGCACTCTACCCAATATCCATGTGTATTATTTTCCCATTGGCCCCCTGCATTACTTAGCTTGTGGCCTCTTCTTCCACCTGCAAAGCCAGCAGCATAGCATCTTCCAATCTCTCTGACTTCTGTCATCACCTCTCCTTCCCTGATTCTACTTCCATTGTCACACTGCCTTCTCTAACCCTTGTGCCTCTCTCATAAGGACTCTTGTGATTATATTGAGCACACCCAGATAATAAAAAATAGTCTCCCCATCTCAAGATTCTTAATTTAATCACAACTGGAAAGTCCTTTTTTCCCACATAACATAACATATTCACAGGTTCTGGGAATTAGGACATGGGTATCTGTATTAGTCAGCCAATGGGGTGCTGATGCAAAATACCAGAAATCGGTTGCTTTTATAAAGGGTATTTATTTGAGGTAGAAGCTTATAGTTAACAGGCCATAAAGTGCAAGTTACCTCCCTCACCAATGTCTATTGCCACATGTTGGAGTAAGATGGCTGCTGACGTCTGCCAGGTTTCCGGCTTCCTAGGTTCCTTTATTCCTGGAGCTTGCCTCTCTCTGGGCTTAGCTGCTCTGCTATCTCCACAAGGCCAGCTGTAGACTATCAGGTGAACAGCGCATCTCTCTTCCCGGGGCCTCTGCCATGTCTAATCGAGCCTTCTCTCTGCTCCTCTGTGTGCTTACTTCCTGGGCTCCAGAATTAAAAACTACAAACTCTGTTCTCTGCCATGTCTTTTCTCTGTGAGTCCCTGCCCACCAAGGGGGCAGGGATGCAACGTCCTACTGATGTGGCCCAATCAAAGCCTTAATCATTATCTAATAAATTAAAAGTGAAACCTCTGAATCCAATATAATCTAATATGCCCAGAGGGACAGAACAGTTTACAAACATAATCCAGTATCTATTTTAGGAATTCATAAACAATATTAAATTGCTACAGTATCTTTGGAGGGACATTATTCTGCCAACCACACCATGTACAAGGTTTTCCACTCTGTTTGGTGGGATCAGGAGTTATTTGTCTTGTGTGAGTTTTATGGATTGTCCCTTCTAATCTTTTTAAGTAGTTCTTTCCCAAGTGACCTTGGGTAGTTTCTTCACTGGCATGCATAGATCAGTACTCAACTAAATACCTGAGGGAAAGCCTCTGTACATCTCTGGAGCTCTTTTTGTGTCTAGTTGTCTGCTATCTTTTACTCTGCTCTGTGAACTTCAACAACCTTGAGCCTCCTTGGATAGCTTGTTCTCAATTCAGGATAACTGCTGAACTCTATCTGATTTCCTTCTCCCTGCCCTGCTGCCTGGAATCTTTCTCCAGGCAGTAAGCTGAGGTAATCACAGAGATCCCCTTGTTTCGTATCTCTTAGGAATCGCTGTTCTCCATTGCCTGATGTGTAATATCTTGAGAGCTAATATTTTATATATATTTTTTCCAGCATTTTAGTTGTTTCAGGAGGGAGAGTAAATCTGGTAACTATTACTCCATCTGGGCCAAAAGTGAAACTAGAAGTGTTCTTTTGAAAATGTTTGATATTACAACTCCTTTGGTCACAAAAGATTATAAAATAAAAGTCTATACAACAAGCACAAAATAAATTCAGTATTTATTTAGCAAATTCAGCATTTATTTAGCAAAATTTATGAACTAGATCTGTGAATAATACAAACAAGCTCCTTGGTCCTAAGGGGCAGGGGCATGTGTGCAACATGGGGCTTTTTGGAGGTATTGGGATGGGAAGAAGGAGGAGGTATATCACAATATGTTAGAAAGTTATTATATGTTTTTCCAGAACAGTTCTTAGAATGGGGCCTAGACTAGAACCACTCTGAGTTGGCTGGTTTGATTTCAGATTCCCTCAGCCAGGAAAGTCCCTGAGAAGATAGCTTCTCTACTTGGAAAGAGCTGCCATCACTCTTCCTTGATATATCCCATTACTACAAACTTCCTTTTCTCATCAATTCCCTAAAATGCTTCATTTTGCCCCCTAAGCAGATGATACCCAACAAGTAGCTCTGAACCTTGCAGGAAGCACATAAAGTATAGGGAAGTCACATTTATCAAACACTGCCGTTAGTTGGATAGGCATTTTTATCCACATATCGTTCAAGAGGAAACTGAGACTCAGAAGTGTTTTAAAACTTCTCCAAATTAGGTCTCTCAACTAGCAAGTGGCAGAGCTGATGGAGGGATCAAAGTCTTACTCCAAGGCCCATGGCATTTTATTTTCTGGCCCCAGCAAAGATTGCCTCAGTTTCAACGGTACAAAAGTCTCCATTATTGCTTGTGTCTTCTATTTGCTCACTAGGTTCCTGACACACGGAATTGTCTGACCCCTTGGTTTCTGATTAACTTCTTTACATTGGAAAATACAATTCTCTGTTACTTGCCTGGGTGTGACTCTTGATGCCTTGCTCTCCGGTATCTGTGTATTTCCTCATACCTGATCCTTAGTCATTGCTTTGATCTTTCTTTTTTTTTTTTTTTTTTTTTTTTGCCTTTTATGTTTTGCTGTTTTTTCCTTCCAGATTCCTCAGCTTATTCCTGGTCTCTGGCATTGCTATTGCAAGACAGATACTTGTCTATCTTAAGCTTTTAAACTTCATATGTTTCTTCCAAGTCTGAGTCTAGCTCAGTTCCACAAAGCACCCCTGTTTCTGGCTTTCACCTTTCAGACTTACTTGAATGTCCATATACACCTCAATATTCAATATTCATTCATTTATTAATTTATTTGTTCACAGAGTTGCACTGAGCACCTATTATGTGACAGACTCTGGGGATATAGTTTTGCACTAAAAGAAGCAGGGAGTTTTGCACTAACTTAAGGAGCATAGAGTTCTAGAATCAGTCTGATGAACATCTAAGCAGCACCAATCCTGCTCTACCACTTCAGCAGAAACAGGGACAACACTAGAAGGACCAAAGAGAGAGATTAAGGAGAAGAAAGAAGCTAAAGAAAACTCACCCAGCATATTGCCTCCTTATAGTATATGGGGGCATGCAGGATGTGGTATCAACTGTAACTTGCTGCCCAAAGCCCCTTTTAAGAAAGATTTTGTTGCCTCAGCTACTGGGAGTGTTGCCCACTGACAGCCTCTAACTCTCAGTCCCAATAGGGGCTGCCTGAGCTGCAAAGAACCACCTGACCCAAGGCCATGCCCCTGCTTGGGATAGCTCACACCCAGTGACTGACAAAGGCAGGGGTATAAACCAGTCATCTCTGCCCAATTTGAAACAATTCTGAAGACCCATTCTAACTCCAGAGTCTCCCACAGGGCTGCCCCTGGCCTTTTTTTGGACCTGTATTACACCTCAACTTCTCCCTCTGCCCAGACCTGCTTGTTCCCCTTCCCTCCCACAGTGTTGATCTCTTAATAAATGCCTGTCTCAAGGTCTACTTCCAGGAGAACCCAAACTGTGACAGATGGAAAGAGGAAACTAACATCCTTAGGGTGAAAAGGTCCCAGTAGGGCAAGAGGGCGAATGGGAGGAGATGGAAACACAGAGGTAAGCAGGAGTCAAATCATGCACAACTTTCTAAACTACGGAAGAATTTGGATTTTATCCTAGATGCAATGGATGGGAGGCCATAGAACAATTTTGAATAGGGAGTGAAAGGGTCAGATTTGCATTTTGACAAGATGACTCCAGCTGCTGTTTGTGCCTCCTGGCCTCGCAGCCTCGTTAGCTGTTAGATGAAAAGTGGTGTTTCCCTTGAGACACAGCAGCTATTTTTCTCAGAGGCACCCTGTGTTAAAGCCACAAAAAGAGGCCTCCACCTTTGGCTGGACTTGAGCTTAAAAGTCCCCCACCCTTTCTGATCCCTCCTCCTCACCTTCTCAAGCTGCCTTGGGCTGCACAAAACAACTACATTTCGCCAATCACCTTTATTACAAGGAATTTTGTTAAGGTGGCATGGGATCCTGAATTGCCTTTTCCTTTTAGAGTAGACTCCCACTCTGTTATTTCAAAACCAATTTAATTTAAAAATTCACCAGTGCTTTGTAGAAAATTTGGAAAATAAGTTTTTCAAGAAAACAATTAAAAATCACTCAAGTAATAGCCACTGTGTGCACACATACATATTGCACAGCATGATTTGCAAACTTGAATGACTGTTACAGGGCCAAGGGATAACACAAACGAAGATGCTGATTGAATGAACATTATAGTGATTTGGAGAGCTCATACTCCCATTTAAAGGTTCAGATACTGTCAATTCTAGCTTGCTGAGTTTACCATAAACGGGTAGTTTATGGTTGCTCTGTCTAAAGTATATTCACTAGTGTATCCTACCTGCATCTCTATCACCTTTTCTCTCCCTGTCTCGTTTACTCCGCTTCAACCACACTGTCCTCCTTGCTGTTTCTCTAGCATGCTGAGCACGTTCATTCCTCAGGACCTTTGCGCTTGCTACTCCCTCTGCCTGGAAGGCTCCACCCATAAATATTCACATGACTTACTTCCTCACTTCATTCTGATCGTTACTCAAAATTTACCTACATGGAGAAGACTTTTTTTTAACCAGGTACATAAGATCACACTGCTGTTATTCTCTTTCCCCTAATCCTGATTTATTTTGCCTTCATATTGTCATATTACCTGCTTGTTTATTTTCCTTTTCCAGTACTTTCTAAGCTTTTCTAGATTATGGCACACTCAGAAAATGATACTATTTAAACACCATGCTGGGGAAAATGGAGGAGCAAATTGTGTTTGGTGTCAATAAAGCTGAGATGGGCAAGAGGCTCCAGCCTCCATGGGAACCTCAATGGATGAGGCATATTTGCCACTCATCTGACACCTGTTGAGAAGGTCTGATCTGGTGTCCCTGCCCCTCCACCAGAATAAAAGCCCTATGATAGTTGGGACTTTGTTTATTGCCCTATTCCCAGACCTTAGAAGAGAACCTGGCACATAGTACCTGCTAAATAAGTAAGTGCTATATTTATGAATTATATCATAAATATTTTCCATGTCATTAAAAACCAACAAACATATTAAAGTCCTTTTGATCTTTTTTCATATAGATTCTGTATATAGTTTTTAAATTTATTTTTTTAATCAGTTTTATTGATACATATTAATAAAGCACAAATCCATCCAAAGTGCACAATCAGTGGTATTCAGTACAATCATACAGTTGTGCATCCATCACCCCAATCATTCCCAGAGCATTTTCATCATTCCATTAATAATAATAACAATACTACAAAACAAAGACCAAACAAACAAACAAACAAACAAACAAAGCTCATCACCTCTCAATCTCTCTGTGCGTTCCCTGCCTTACATAGCTGCTATTCTGCTACCTTTTCTCTAGTTTATTTGTATTAAATTTTGCAAAAACAGTCTTATATATGCAATATCACCCATATTCATATTTTACATGAGGTTTCTCTATGTTCTATAGTCCCATGTTATATTTTTTAGCTGTCCTTCTAGTAATATACATGTCCTTGGGCTTTCCCTTTTAACCACTGCCATGCCCATATAATAGGTGCTATATATTTTTAAAATTAATACAAGTATGTGGTTGTTTTAGTACTTGATTCAAATTCTGTCCTCTGGTTTCCTTAAAAGTGAAAATTTGAAGACATGGAAGGAATTTCTTCCAAGTCTGTCACTATGCATAATCCCCAAAGAGCACCATTTTTCTGGGGAAGGCATCAGACTCAAGAAGACACACAACATTTTAACTTGGGTTTACAGGTACACATCATGCCCTAACAAATCCTGGTATGTATGTTCCTGGAACAATATGAGACATCTCTGGGCACGTTTAGTGTATCATTCAAAAGGAATGAGATTTGGTACCTGTCAAATTCTCTACAAACTTCACATTCAAAATGAACCACATAAAAATTTCACCAGTAAGTTTTTCCTTGAAAATCATTTCTAAAACAGAAAACTGCATTCGAATCAGGAAGGGCTGTGAAGGAGAGTGAATTTATGAGAAGAGTCAGGAAGGGGGGAGATAAGGATGCAGAAACAGTGGATTCCATGCCCTCTACCCTCCACCCTATGGCTGATAAGGGAAGCCGTGTAGTCTGGTGTATTTATTGAATGCCACAGGTATTTTTCTCATTCCTGATGGACAAGATGAAAGATCAGGCTCTTCTGAATTGAACCTGTGTGGTTGCCCTATACATACACTTTGATGAATTTGGCCTAACACCCAAATACATATTGTAAAACTCAATCCATTCCTGGCTGCACAGATGTCCTATCCATCAAGGTGTCAGTGACCTGCAGGAATTTATGTGTTTACACATGTTTTCTTAAAAGAATTGTTCTTACTTGAAAATTAGTAGAAACACCAGGACTTTTTTTTTTTTATATGAAAGAAGATATACAAGCAAGGGCATGAGTTAAGAACTTCTGGACTCCAATCCTATTTCTGGCACTTAAAAATGTGTGACGTTGGACAAGTTACTTAACTTCTCAGTGCCTCAGTTTTCTAAGGACAATAAATGTGTTCCACACAATATTAGGAAATGAGATAAAATACTCTTAAAGTTTAAGTGGTAATGTAACTTACAACAAGATAAAGAAATAGATGTTCCTCTTTCTCTCTTTTTTCAATTTTTCTGCCGTATACTTTGAAGCCACATTTCTCAAAGCATGTTCCACCAAAGATTTGTCCCAAGACATGCCCAATAAAAGAGGTAATTCTACATACCAGTTTCCCTCCTAGAGATTCATCATGCCTATTAGCATGCTGATGGCTCAGGGAATCATAGAGTAGAAACAACAGATTGACTCTGTTTAATTTGGTATTTCCCAAGTTTATTTGATCAGAGGATTTTTTTTTCCCTCATAACACTTCTTGCTAGCTTTCTGAATGACTGTGATGAAACACATTATAATGATGACTGTTTATCAGAATAGAGGATCACTGAATTTAGGGGAAATCTAGTGTCTACAATGAGGCTACAATATCTGATCTGTAAAACTGGAGATCCTGGGGAATTCATAGACATACACACCTTGTAATGAAGTGACAGTATGGTCTCCAAATTTTTTAATAGCCCCAAATAATTATTAGTTTTTATTTATCTCATTAACTTTATTTTCTGCTTGATATCTTTTTGTTCTATAAATCTCTTCTATTTTATTTTGGTTTGTTACTTTTATTTTATCTTCTTTTTTCAGGTATCAACTCTTGATTCACCCCATGTGGGTATATAAGGGTGGAGTCTCCCTTCTTCACAAAATCCCTAGGTAGGCACAGCTTTCAATACTGGTGACTCATGAATAACAAGACTAGGAACACGTTAAGCATTGATTATAATGAGAGAGCAGCAAGTTATTGCTTGATAAAGTTGAATTTATTAATAGATGAAATAATCTAGTTGTTACAAAAGTCTGACTTGTAGTTTCTTCGAAACCTCTTATAATCCTCTTTATTTTTCTTTATCCAATCCCATCACCATAAAACTTAGAAAAATTTCTGCATTAACACTTCAAAGTTTGCCTAGAAAATAAAGGGAAATATTTTTTTAAAATTAAATATTGGAAAATAAAATAACAAGATAAGAGTTCCAGTAAGACTGGAAACAAGATAAAGCTCCCAACTCTCTCCTCACCAAAGAAGAAAAAGAAACTTACAAATCTGGACCTCATCTTCATACAAATAAGAGAAAGGCAGGAAAAATGAATAACAAACACTTATAAGCACAAAATAAGAAAAGTCAATTTGGGAATTGCTAACAAATATTTTGTAATATAAAGGGGATTAAAAATTGTACAAATATGCCTGAAAAGAGAAAATAATAGAGAAAAAGAAAATGTTTTTGACCCTTTCCCCTACTAACAGATGAAGAAGAAAATCTCTTCATTGCTGATGCCAAGAGTCAAAGACTCCTACTGAATATTTCATTTTTTCTTAAAATAAGATAGTTGTGTGCAGAAACTGCAATGGGCAACCCTTCTCCACAAAAATAAAGTAAAAATAAATAAAATTATCTGGTACAGTCTTTGTCACATCAGGACCTATAAAATTCCAATCTGGAATGGGACTTTTCTTATATACAGTATTCATTCATTTCTGTTTCTAGTATAGCAGACTGGGTTATTTAGCCAAATCCCTTTGCAGAAAAAACAACTAAAATTATGGATAAAATACAAAAAAAGAAAAGAAAAGAGAAGAAAAGAAAAGAAACGGTGTTTTTTTTTTTTTTTTTTTTTTAAAGCTGACGAGAAAGCAAGGAATTTCCAGGGCAAACTTGAAGGGAAAGTAGGAACACAAAAAGGTAAAGGATGCCCAGAAGCCACTAAAGGCCTTTGACAATCTGGAGAAATTATAACTTTAGTTTTAACTGCCAGGATGACAAGATCTGCTCAAGTTGGGGAGTCCTCATTTTAAGCTGAAATCTCAAAAGGTGATACCCTTAGGGTAAGGGTGAAACAGAAGTAAATTAGTCTTTGAATATATTTTTAGTTGAAATTGCCATCTTACCAACTGCAAACAAAACAAAACAAAACAAAACTCTTGAACACTGATTTAGTTTAAGTGATCCTGAATAGATAGCATCCTTAGACATTTTGTTTAAGCAAGTGTGTATTTTCTTTCGAGGAAGCAACTACACAACAGACCTCAAATTATTCCTACAAATAAGACTTTAAAGATATTTAGCAGCAAACTGTGCCATCCAAGCAGCAACAAGAGACGACAGAAAGAATTCTACAAAGACTCCAGATATTGGAATTATTAGTCAAGGGTTGTAAAATAACTATGCTTTCAGTATTTAACTAAAGAAAGGGAAAGCTGAAAATATCTGTGCAAACAGGAAACTATATAGAGTGACATGCCAGATTTGGAAAAGTATCAGTTAGAAATTCTAGAAATGAGCTTATTTATGTATATATATGTAAATTTTAAAAGCTTAATGGAAAAGTTTAGCAGCAGGCTACTTATGGGTAAAAAGATAATTGGTGAATTTGAAGATGTCAGAAAAAATATCTAGAATGCAGCATGCAGCATAGAGAGAATAAAGGATGGAAAATACAAAAGAGAGATTAAGGCACATGGGGGATAGAGTGATAGGATCTAACAATAATTTGATTAGAATCCAATCAAATAGAGGGAAAATGAAGAAATAATGGCTGTGAATTTTCTAGAACTGATGCAATTCAGTAATCCACAATTCTAGAAGCTGCCCCAAATCTCAAGTGAGACAGATAAAAATATATTTCCACTTAGACCCATCAGAGTGAAACTGCAGAATGGCAAAGACAAAAGGAAAAAATTGAAAATAGACCAAGGAAAAAAAGACAGATGACAAAGGAGCAGCATTTAGACTGATAGACAGCAGCAATGGAATCCAGAAGGAAGTAAATGAATGTCTTCAATGTACTAAAAGAAAGTAACTGCTGTCTAGAATTATATACCAAAAGAAAATAACTTTGAAGAATGATGACAAAATAAATACATTTGCATATTTAAAAATTCAGTTTTCCATCAGAAAAAAAGGTATAAAGGATAAACTATGAAAGATATGTATTAAGCAGAAAGAAAGTGATCCCAGATGGAAAATATGCGATGGGAAAGAAGAGAAAAGAAAATGGCAATGTATGGGTAAATCAGAAAGAAAGTTGAAAGTATAAAATACTAATGTATTGTAAGGTTGTCAAAAAAACCAGACAGAATTAAAATACATGACAAAATACTATATAAATCAAAATGTTCCAAAGTCTTTGTTTTGTTCAGTGAAGGAAAAGAAGGTGGGCAGAGGTATTGCTTAACATTACACTTTGAAAAATTTGAGATGTTTTAATTTCTAGGGTAATATTAAAAGAAGAAAACAGAGTGAATAATTTCTAAACCAGTAGAAGGTAAAGAGGGAAACATGGGAAAATATTTAATTCAAAAGGAGGCTGGAAACAAAACAAATATAGAAGAGGCAGGAACAAAAGAAAGCACAAAAATCAGAGTAGATTTAAACCCAAATATTTCACTAGTGATAAAGTACTGCATCAGCTCTGGAGACAGACTGCCTGGGCTCTAATTACCTCATTCTTTACTAGCTGTGTCACCCTGGGCAAGTTACTTAACTTCTCTGTGCCATACTTTCCTCATCTTAAAAATGAGGATGATAATTATATCCACCTCATAAGGTTGCTGTGAGGATTGATTTCATAAATATATAGTGTTTAGATTTGTACCTAGTACTTACATGCTCCATATGTGTGTGGTCTATTATTTTTGTAAGATTAAATTTAGAAAAATAAACTCTATATACTGTTTACAAAGGATTCAAGCAAAATATGAAGATAAAGAGAAATTGAAAGTAAAATGATCGAAAGGGACATGCCATGGGAATATTTATGTATGTAAAGAAAGATTGTTTGGCTTTATTAATATTAAACAACATCAACTTTGAGAGAAAAAGCATAATATGAGATAATCAGTGTCACTTCATAATGATAAAAGTTTCATTTCATTAAGAAGATGTACTGGTTTTTCAATTTGTATGCACTTAATCTAGCCTGAACATACACAAAGGCAAAATGAACAGAAATACAAGAGAAAAAATAGAAATCTGCAAGAGGACTGGGAGATTTTAAAAACATCTCTCTCCATTACTGATTTTAAAAAGCAGTTAAAATCAGCAAAAATGTATATGTTTTAAGCATGATTAACAAACATGACTGCGTGTGTATGCATATTTGAACTATGTATCCAAAAATAAACTTTTCAAGTAGGAATGACTTTTACAAAAACTGACCAAATGATGAGCCATAAAGCTAATTTTAAAAATTTGAAAGAAATGAAATCACAGTGCATTTTCCCTGCCCACAATGCAGTGAAGCTAGAAATTATTTAACAAAAAAAGTTAAAAGAAAGCCCTGTATGCTTAGAAATACAATTAGATGGCTCATGTGGCACGTAGGTTCTAAGATGGCCCCAAATGATCCTGCCCTCCTGGTACTCACATCCTTGTGTAATCCCTCTCCTTAAATAACTTACTTCTAGTGCACAGAATACTTCAACATTTAGGAAATTTCACTTCTGTATTAATCAGCCAAAAAGAGGTACTGATGCAAAGTACCAGAAATCTGTTGGCTTTTATAAAGGGCATTTATTTGGGGTAAAAGCTTACAGTTACAAGGCCCTAAAGAGTCCAAGTCAAGGTACCATAAGAGGTATTTTCTCACTAAAGTCTGTTGCCATGTGTTGAAGCAACATGGTTGCTGATCCCTGCGAGGTCAGCCTTCCTCTTCCTCTTAAGGCTCCATGGGCCCAGCTTCTTCCAATGTCAGCTGTAGGCTGGAGGGCTCATTTCTTTCCAGGCCTTCTCAGCTGCCCAGGGCTCTGGTCTCTTCAGCTGCAAACTATCAAGCAAATGGCTCAGCTCTCCCCTGGGCTTTAGCTGTTTGTGCCATCTCCTTTCTGTCACATGGCAGGACCGAAATGACCAAGTTCTGCCCTCTTCTGTATCTTCTTTGGTGTGTCTTCTTGAGTGAGTATCTGTTTATACAGTCCACCAAGGGGGGCAGGGACTTAAACTGAGTAACACTTTACTGATGTGGTCAAAACAAAGCCCTAATCTTAACATAATTTAATCAAAGACATCTCAGCTAAATCTAATACAATCAAAAGGGATCATGCCCAGAGGAACAGACCAGTTTACAAACATAATCTTTTTGGAATTCATAAATAATCTCAAACTGCCACAATTTCCATGATTAGATTTCAAGAGATTGTAACTTCCACCTTGTTGGCAGGCTGTTCCCCTTGTTGACTTTGATAAAGCAAGTTGCCATAGTGTGGATGTTCGTGTGATAAGGAACTGAGGGCAGCATTAGGCCAACAGCCACCTAAGAACTGCGACCCTCAGTCCAACAGCACAAAAGGAACTGCATCTTGCCTTCAGCCACTTAAATGAACTTGAAAGCAGATTTTTCCCCAGTTGAACTTTCAGATTAAACACCAGCCCTGGGCATCATCATGATTACACCTTGTGAGACACCCTGAAGCTGAAGGCCTAACTAAGCTGTGCCCAGATTCCTGACCCGGAAATACTGTGTGATAGTAAGTGTGTGTTTTTTAAAGCTACTAAATTTGTGGTAATTTGTTACACAGCAATAGATCACTAATATAGCCCAAAAGATACTTATTTCAACCCATAATGTTTCAATAATTTATATATTAACAACTCAAGGGAAAAATATTATGTTTATGAAATTGATCCATGTGGTTCTATTTAATAGTAGTTCATTCTTTTCCATTGTTGTGTAGTATTCCATTGTATGATTATATCACAATTAATTTATCCAGTCTACTGTTGATGGGCATTTGGGCTGTTTCTAATTTAGGCTTATTATGAATAAAATTGCCATAAACATTCTTTTACATGTATTTTAGTGGACACAAATTAATCATTTCTGTTGCATATTCTGAGCAGTGGAATTGCTGAGTCATGGAGTTTACATATGTTTCTCTTTAGTAGGAACTCAAATCATTTCTTATAACTATTTAATAGCATTTTTTGCTATTTATTTGCTATAATATAAACTCAATTTATATTTCCACCTGCAGTGTATAGAGTTGCACTTGGTCCATGTCTTACCCAACACTTCAAATTGTCAGACCTTTAACTTTTAACCATTCTTGTGTGGAATGTAGTGCTATATTATTGTAGCTTTATTTTGCATTTTTCTGAGGAAGTGAGGTTTATTGTTCTTTGGATATTTTCTTTAGTGAAATACTTGTTTGAGACTTTTGCCCAGTATTTTATTAGGTTGTCGGTCTTTTTCTTCAATTTTGAAGAGTTTTTTAAAAAATATAAATATATTTAAAATATATAATAACATACATGTTCTGAATATCAGAATCAATATCTGATAAAGTGATATCTTTATCAGAAATATGTATTGCAAATATCTTCTCTCAGTCTATGACGACTTTTAAGTCTTTTAATATTGTGTTTTGATGAACATAAGTTCTTAATTTTAAGGAAAGCAAATTTATCAGTCCTTTCTTTTATGGTTAGTGTTTTTGTGTCCTGTGTAAGAAATAGATATTTGTCCAAACAATGAAGATATTTCTGATGTTTTCTTCAAGAAGCTTGATTGTACTCCTTTTACATTTTAGGTCTATTATCCACTTTGAATAAATTTTTGTGTTTGGTGGGGTTTGGTTTTTTTTTTTTCCATTTGGTTGTCCAATTGATCCAGCACAATTGTATTAGTTAGCCAAAGGGGTGCTGATGCAAAGTACCAGAAATCTGTTGGCATTTATAAAGGGTATTTATTTGGGGTAGAAACTTAGAGTCACAAGGCCATAAAGTGTAAGTTACTTCCCTCACCAAAGTCTGTTGCCATGTGTTGGAGCAAGATGGCTGCCTGTCTCTGAGAAGGTTCAACCTACCTCTTCCTCCTAAGGCTCTGTGGTCTCAGCTCCTTCCTTTCTTAGCTGTAGGTTAGCATAAGTCTTGTTTCTCTCTCAGGGCTTGTTTCTTTCTAGGCTCACCTGTTCTGCTCTCTTCACAAGGCCACTGTAAATGAGCAGGTGAATGGCTTGTCTCTCTTCCTGGGACCACTGCAGTGTCTAATGGAGCCTTCTCTCTTTCCTCACACATCTGCCTCTCTGTGTATTTACTTCCAGGAGCTCCAGCATCAAAACTTCAACTCTCTCCTCTGCCATGTCATTTTCTCTGTGAGATCCCACCCACCTAGGGCCAATCAAAGCCCGAATCATAATTTAATCAAATAAAAGTGAAACCTCTGAAGTTAATACAATTTAATACACCCAGAGGAACAGACCAGTTTACAAAGATAATCCAATATCTATTTTTGGAATTCATAAACAATATCAAACTGCTACAACAATTATTGAAGAAAATCACTTTTTCCTCAGTGAAGTACAGAGGTGACTTTGTCATAAATCAGGTGAGCATATATGTGCAAGTGCATTCACTTTCAATACTTCTGTATAACATAATTCTGGAAGTGTTAGCTAAGTCAATTAGATGGGAAAATGAAATGAGACATACATATTGGAAGAGAGGCAGTAAGTTTATTATTATTTGAAAAAGAAAAGATTGTTTGCCTGATAAATACAGCAGAAAATTAGCTAGAAAAACTATTAAGGCTAAATAAAAATGTCAATAAGGTTACAATTACCAAAATCAATACATTTCTAATATATCAGCAAGAACTAGTTGGTACATATAATGGAAAAAGAGCTGTTCATAATAATAACAAACATTTTAGAATACAAAGGAATATATGTAATTAGAAATAAGTAGAGTTTATTAAATGGGTGGAAGCTATGCTAAAACTACTACATTTTACTAAGGGACATAAAAGTAGACTCAAATAAATAGATACTGAAAAGTCATTAATTATCCAGAATAACAATTTATAAATTTAACATAATCATATTAAAAATTTTAATTGTACTCAGTAGGCAAGAGAGTGGACTTGGAAAGATGGTCTTATATTTCATCTGGAAGAAAGACATTTAAGATTTGTCAGGAATGATGAGAAAGCACTTATGCTACCAGATATGAAAATGTATTATAAAGCTACAAGAATTAAATCAAAGTAATACTGGTGCTTCAGTAACAAGCTGATCAGTGAAATGGAATACAATGCCCCCAAACACCATATATTTATAAGTAATTAGTATATGCTACAGGTGGCATTTCAAATCATGTAGAAAATATGAATTATGTTAAACTTGTTGCTGAGATATCTTAATAAACAAAGAAATCAAACTACAAGTCAATACAACTATTTGTATTTGCGATATTTAAGGATTCTTATTAATCAGTATGAAAAAATGTGAAAACAAAAAATGGCAAATAACATAAACAGGACATAAACTGCAAATGATCAGTAGACTTGTAGAAAATGCCTAACATATTAACTTACTGGTAATCTAAACAATGCACATGAAATAACAGAGGTATTTGTTTTACCTTTCACATTGGCAAGAATTCAAAAGAAGGATAATATTCAGTATTTGTGAGAGACATTCTCATATCCTGCCGGTTGCAATGCAAATTGATATAATCTTTCTGTAGGACAGTTTGACAATACAAATAAAGAGAAAAGTTCATGGCCTTTTATTCAAAATTCCAATTTAAGGAATTTATCCTACAAAAATAAGTAGAGAAGTATAAATAAATTTGTATACATTGATGGCAGTCACAGTACTTATACTAGTAAAAAATTGGAGACTATATATAGCTGATGATAAGACTAATTAAATGTACATCTATACAACCAAATACAATATAATATTTTTACATGAAAAAAATCTGACTATTTAAGCATAAAACAAAGATCACAAAATAGTATTAAAGTCTGATTCCTTAAAACTTGATAAAATATGAGATTATAAATTAAACTTCATCAAAATGAAAGGACAAGCGACCGAGAAAAATATTTTCAAGACACATATCCAATAATGGACTTGTCATATATATATACTCTCAAAACTCAAAGTATTAAAACAAACAACCCAATTAAGAAATGGACAAGACTTGTACAGGCACTTCACCAAAGAGGATATATATGGCAAATAAGCACATGAAAGATATTCAACATTATTAGCTATTAGGGAAATGCAAATTCAAGTCATATCACTATACAACTATTAGAATGGCTAACATAAAAAAAAGTATTGACCATAAGTGCTGGTGAAGACACAGAACAATTAAAACTCTCATATATTGCTAATGGGAATAGAGAATCATACAGTCACTCTGGAAAATAGTTTGGCAGTTTCTTGTAAAGTTAAACATACAATTACCACATGATCCAGCAATCCTACTCCTAGGTATTTACCCAAGAAAAAAAGAAAACTTACATTTACACAAAAATCTGTATAAGAGTGTTTATAGTGCTCTATTCAAAATTGCCCCAAACTGCAAACAATGAGTGAATGGATAAACAAACAATGGAATTCTACTCAGCAAAAGAAAAGAATGAACTATAGATACATGCTGCAACCGTTGAATGACTCTCAAAGATATTATGATGAGTGAAAGAAGCTAGTCTCAAAAGGATACATACTGTGTGATTTCATTTATAGTGAGAGGGGTTATGGGTGGGTGGGTGGGGGAGTGTGATTAAAAAGGAATAACAGAAGAGAGTCTTTTGGGGAAATCAAAGTGTTCTTTACTCTGATAGTGGTGGTGGATTCATGAATGTATTACAAGTAATAGAACTGTAAGCCAAAGAAGGTCAGTTTTACTTTGTATAGATTTTAAAATTGAAAGTTAAAATGAAAAATAATCTGTGTATATGTATAATTCACAAAAAAGGCATGGTGGGAGATACATCAACACGTGAATTCTATTTATCCCTTGGCTGTGGGAACCTGATTGTATTGATTTTAATTTATTTTTCTAAATTTTCTGATTTTTTTGCATTAAACTTTTATTTTTATAATAAGCAAAATATCAAGGGGATTTCAATTTATAAGCCTAAAATAAGTAATGCTTGCTAAAAGTTGATACTTGATGTTACTTGTCTTATTAAAGAGCTTTAAAAGAGGATTGGTCTCTTCTTGAAAGATGGTGGTTTTTTGGGGGGGCACTTATTTGAAATTAGAGTGTAATTTTTTCTTATTCAACATACAAGTTATAGGAGCCTTTGTGTTCTTACTCTCACTTTTGATTAGAGGTAGGGCGATAAGGTAGAAATTTCAAGAACAAATTGAATGAAATATGCCTATGAGGTCATAATTTATTAGCAGTTAACAATTTGTTAATTATTTTCCTCCTTTTTCAGAAAAATGAAATGTTGCTCTGACTTGTTTCTGAATGGAAAGAGATAAGCTTCTTTATTATTACCTTTGTGAAAGTTAAAGAAAGGTAAATCCTCTGACTTGCAGCAAGTGTTTGTAGTTAGTTATATGGCAAGATAAATTCTCATTTAAGTATTTAATAGTTCCAAGACCTGTAGAGCTCATATCACTTTATAGAACTCAGTTCAGGTCACAGAATTGAAAAGAGAGATTACTATAAGTTAGAGTCCAGTCCATTTAAACAATATTTTTGTTTTACTCATCAGAGTTTCTAAAGGGATTCATATAATGATGGCAGGAAAACCACTTAGAGGAAGATATGAGATTGAAGTGGGTACATTGCTGATGGAGGAGTCCATTTGCCTGAAGGACTCAGATTTAGAACTCCTACCTAGTCAAGAAGCAAAAGGTGGATTCTGGATCTGGCTAAGATGGAGTAAGAACACTTTATCCTACCTCTCTCACTGATTACAATTAAAATCTCAGGACAGACTATATAAAGCAATTGTCTGAGTACCCTGAAAAGTAAATAATAACAGGCAGGTTGAGGAAGGAAATAAAAAAACTCAGAGACTCAATCTCACAATGGGGAGTTTCTTGGATTTTTTCCCCCTCTTATATCTCCCAGTTTAGACTATAGGTCAGAAACTGGCAAAGTATGGCCATGAGCCAAACCTGGACCACAGCCTCTTTTTATACAGCCTATAAGGTAAAAATGCTTTTTACATTTTAATAGGTTGAAAAATCAATAGAAGAACACTATATAAAGACACATAAAAATTTCATGAAACTGAAATTTCAGTATGCATAAATAAATTTTTTAACATAACCACACTCACTCATTTATGTAATATCTATGGCTGTCTTATCACTACAATGGCAAAACTGAGTAGTTATGACAGAGACCATATGGCCAGCAAAACATAAAATATTTACCATCTGGCCCTTGATTAAAAAAAAGAGTTTGCTGACCCATGCTTTAGGGCAGCCACAATCTTGAAACTGGATAATGTGAGCAGACACAAAAAGCTCTGAGAAAAACTGTCTCTGTCTTACCAGAGGACTGGGAATGGAACCCCCCACCCACACCAGAAATAGAATATGGGGGGAAATCCCCACTTTTTTTCCTTTTTAACTCTCTCAGCCATGCTCTGCAGCAAGCCCCAAACATGAAGTTCCCACGGTGCTGGTGGTAGCCTTAGTGGCACCTAAAACTTTGATAAAAAAATCTTTCTCTCTGAGCAGTGGAACTGGGAAAAGAGGCCCTTGTGGTCTGAAGAGTGTGAGGGGAATCCACGTTATTTTTTCTCTTTCTCTTACTGTATTTCCCTGAAGAAGACCCTTTGCAAGAAGTGTGGGACAGTCACCTGGATAAAACCTTGTCTATTTAACCAGAGCACAGTAAAAAAGGGAGTCTGGGAGCTGAAGAATGTGGGAGAAATCATGAAGAGGAGTGAGATGGAAAAAGGGATCCTTTACATCTTTGTATGAGATCCTGAACTCATTCCTGAGATGTGCACATTGGAAGTGACGTGAATCAACAAAGCAAACACTTTGAGAATTTTACTCTAGTGTAGATCACCACCCAGTCCCCAGAATGCCCCCTTGGTAGTGCATGTGTAGGATGGAACAGAACAGAATTGCAAAGACTTTTAAAACTAAACTAAAACTGGAACTACAGACCATAGAAGGCTACAGAGAACTTGTGGTGTGAATCTAACCAGGTAATTGCCTGCTAAAACAAAGAAAAAAATCAACATTCTCAACAGGATTTTAATAGGGCCCAGAATTTCATAATATAATATTCAAAATGTTCAGGATAAAATTAAAAATTACTTGACACACAAAGAAGCAAGAAAACCTCAACAACTCTAAAGGGAAAAGACAACCAACAGACCCTGATCCTGAGATGACCCCAAAAATGGAATTATCAAAGACTCTAAGGCAGCTATAAAACTATGCTCCATGAAATAAGCATGAACACTCATGAAAAATATGAGAAAACTAGAACTTATGATCAGAGGAACAGAAGCTATAAAAAGAACCAAATGATAATTTAAGACCTGAAAAATATACTAATGAAAATTTTAAAAATTCATAGTAGAAAATCAATGGCAGAATGGAGATGATAGAGAAAAGAGTCAGTGAACTTTAAGAGAGATCAATAGAAACTATCTAATCTGAACAATAGAGATAGAGAAAAAACAGAAAATAAATGAAGACCTGTGAGGCAATATTATTCTCACTGGAGTCAAGAAGGAAAGGAGGAAGTGATTGGTACCCCAAAAATATTCGGATAGATAATGCTAAAAACTTCCAAAATTTGGTGAAGGACATTGATTTACAGATTCAAGAAGCTCAACTTACTCTAAACAGGATAAACTCAAAGAAAAACACATGCAGACACATCATGATCAAACTGCTGAAAACCAAAAAAAAAAAAAAAAAAAAAAATCAAAAGCAGCCAGCTCAGGTGGCTATATGAATGACATATAAAGTAGACTTCAGAACAGGGAAAACTTCTAAGGATAAAGACAGTATCATATAATGATAAAAGGATCAATTCACAATGAACATATAACAATCCTAAATGTGTATCACCTAACAACAGTGCTTCAAAATACATGAAACAAAAACTGATGGAGTTGAAAGGAGAAATCAATAAAGCCACAATTATACAGACTTAAACACTCCTCTTTCATTAATCAATAGAACAAGTAGACAGAAGATCACCAAAGTTATTGAAGATCTGAACATTATCAAATAACTAGACCTAATTGCCTATTATAAAAATTACATCCAATGAAAGCAGAATACACATTCTTTTCAAGAACACATGGAATATTTGCCAAGGTGGACTATACCATGATTTACACACACACACACACACACACACAAACACACACACCTTTAAAAACTTAAAATAATTGATACCATACAAAGTACATTCTTTGACCATAATGGAATTAAACTCGAAATCAATAAAATAAAGATAGGTGATAAACCTCAAATATTTGAAAATTACACTACAAACTTCAAATATTCCATGAGTCAAAAATAAAGGGTTAGAATAATTAGAAAATGTTTTTTTTTTTAATTATTTATTTATTTTTATTGTGGGTAAAAATCAAAATTCTCACAATACATACAAACGTTTGCAAAATGATATATAAATATATATGCATATATGTGTATTTGCTTACAAAAATGTTATTTATATATATATATACATATATTTTAAGAGATGCTTAGATTACCCAAAATATTACACGGAACCCACTGGGATTCCCATGTTGCCCACCTCCCACACCTCCCACCACATCCCACACAAACATCTCCCACAAGTGTGGCCCACCACCCTTAATGAACTTACACATCCTGGAGCCTTGCCACCAACCATAGACCACAGTTCACACCGTAGACCACACTCTTCTCACACTCAGTTCTGAGTGGTGTGTGCTGATTTAAAAGGGCCTATATCCGTTGCCACAACGGTACTCAGGACAACCTCTGACTCCCAAAGAAGCCCCTGTATTTCAACTGCTCATCCCCTCCCTACCCCAAAAGTGTCAAGTGGCCACTGGCTCCACCTCATTGTTATAATTTCTTCCATTGCTAGAA
Source organism: Tolypeutes matacus (assembly GCA_026826555.1). Lineage (NCBI taxonomy): Eukaryota > Metazoa > Chordata > Mammalia > Cingulata > Chlamyphoridae > Tolypeutes > Tolypeutes matacus. Next base: position 5,459,257 of record JAKSZT010054419.1, on the reverse strand, counting down.
TCACCATATGTGAACAAGAGAATACCATCAAGTCCACTCTATTCTATAGTTCTTCCCCCAATCCTGAGGGGACTGGGATGGTGATGTCCATTCCAACTCCAAGTGAGAGAGGGCTTATATCCCATGGATATGGTGGGTGGGATGATCCTGCCTGCAGATGCAGGCTCTCTCCATTCCCTGGGATGGCCATTGCCCATCGTTGTCTCCTCACCAGGTGACTTGGATGAGTCCATTGAGCTGTAGGGTAGGAGTTGCAGCTCCACCGAGATTTCATGCACACCTTGCACATAGGTAGGCCAGAGGCTCCAGTCTCTGGAAGTATACCTAAAAACTCCAGCATCACATATAGGTTTGAATAGAAGGGACTGGTGAACCATGTGCAGGGAGGACTTATTTGAGTCCAATTCTGTCACTCTCAGGAGCACAGATTCCAAAATAGAGCCCACTGATAAGGCATCAGTCTCTGGGGATATCCCCCCTTATATAGGACCTGGGTGTCTCCAGAGCTCTCAGGAACTCCTCTGTGTGGGGTGATAGGCATTTAGATGTTCTACGAACTCCTACTGAAGTGTGCGTAAGAGTTACCTCTGGGATGACCGCCCGACTCTCTTTGAAGTCTCTTAGCCACTTGAACTCATTTGTCTTTACCATTTCCCCCTTTTATTCAAGGTCTTTTTCCAGTTGTGTTGCCAGTTGGCACTTGGTATTAATCCCTCGTTGCCAGGGAGGATCATCCCCGGGAGTCATGTCCCACGTTGGGGGGAAGGTAATGCAATCATATGCTGAGTTTGGCTTAGAGAGAGGCCACATTTGAGCAACAAGGAGGCTCACAGGTGGCAACCCTTAGGCACCCCACAACTGCAGGCTAAGTCTCCTTTACAAGAGCAAAGACTCACAAGCGTAGTCATCAATAAAAAAAAACACATCAGTGGGTCATCCTATTTTGACAGGCACTGACCCTACCCTCAGAGGACTATTGCTGCTCCCTTGGAGACTGTGGCAGAGCTCTCCAGGCTAGGAATTCAGATTCCCTCATTTATTGTATGATTATCCACCCATCATGACCATGCCCCATCCCCCGATCCTTTGAACGATTTTGTATATCTTTCATGTATATTCGGATGAATCAACCCCCACGACCCCCCCCCCCAGACACCCCCCCCAATAATCCCCCGCAGTGCCCATTGTAACCCTTCTGTGATCCAAATCCTCCATGAACATTTAGTCCATAAAATAATCAAATACACTTACTAGGAAAAAGAAACAAGTGTGATAAGCTTACATGCAAGAGACAAACATAAGGAAACTCAGGGGGAAAAAAAAAAAAGAGAAGGAAAAAAAAAACAAATAATCAAACAAAGAACAAAACAAAATAAAATATAATTAGTGGATTGGGACATTCAAAAACTGGGCAAAAAAGCAAAGGAAATGCCTTTAAATATATATATATATATTCATTTTTTTTTCCTTTCTCTTTTCTTTTTTTTCCTGCCTTTTATCACTGTGTTATGGGATGTCTGGTGTGCCATGACACCTTCCTCCTCTCAATCCCCATTGTTTCCCAATTTTTCATTTAATTTTCAAAGAAGTTTTAGGTCACAGCAAAGTCACACACGGAGTGCCGGAGACTCCCAGATACCAAACCACCCCCCCTTCCCCACCCCATATTAACCCCCCCCTTTTTTTTTGGTTGTTAGCATTGTTATAACTGTTATACAGATAGCAAAATATAGCAACTAAACATTGTCAGTGATTTACAGTATAGTTTACAATTTAGATGATACAGTTTAATAATTTTGATGATATTTACCATGTCCTGTGTCCATTACTGTAAGGTAATGAAAAACCTTCGCCATGAACACCAAACAACCCATTAGATCTTGACTGTTCCCTTCCTCCCAGCCCCCCAGGGCCCGTGATACCCCCCTCTCCCAACCCATGGAATGTCAAGATTCACAGTTACATGCCCTGGGGATTTGAACCTGCCCTTCCTAATCCACCCCCCCCCCCAGTGCTGCGCCACCAAACCCAGGAACACCACCACTCATCTGCCCCATCCCCCAATATGCAACCACACTCTATCCCTTTACCAAAGATTATGTCCATATGGGTGATGGCTCAAAGCCTGCTCTTCTCTTACTCTCCTTTGTTAACCTATCTTTCAGACAATGGTTCTCAGTGACTGCTCACATTCCTCAGTTCAGATCAGTGAGGTCATATACTGTTCATCCTTCATTGCCTGGCTTGCTTCACTCAACATAAGGTCTTCAAGATTCGTCCACGTTATTCCATGTGTTAGCACTTTGTTCCTCCTTACAGCTGAGTAATACTCCATTGTATGTATGTACCACATTTTGCTTATCCATTCTTCTGTTGATGGGCACCGGGGCTGATTCCAACTTTTGGCAATGGTGAACAATGCCGCTATGAACATTGGTGTGCATATATCTGTTTGTATTTTTGTTTTCAGTTCTTCTGGGTATATACCCAGCAGTGGAATTGCTGGATCATACGGAAGATCTATTGCTAGTTTTCTGAGGAACCGCCAAACTGTCCTCCACAGTGGCTGGACCATACTGCAGTCCCACCAGCAGTGGATGAGGGTTCCTATTCCTCCACATCCTCTTCAACATTTAGTGTCTCCTGTTTTTTTAATAGCTGCCATTCTGATGGGCGTAAGATGGTATCTCATTGTAGTTTTGATTTGCATTTCCCTGATAGCAAGTGATGTTGAGCATTTTTTCATGTGCTTTTTAGCCATTTGTATTTCTTCCTTGGAGAAGTGTCTTTTCAGGTCACTTGCCCATTTTTTAAATGGGTTGTTTGTTCTTTTATTTTCAAGGTGTAGGATTTCTTTATATATGCAGGATATTAGGCTCCTATCAGATATATGATTGCCAAATATTTTTTTCCCATTGGGTAGGCTGCCTTTTTATTTTCTTAATAACATCTTTTGAGGTGCAGAAGTTTTTAATTTTGAGGAGATCCCATTTATCAATTTTTTCTCTTGCTGCTCGTGCTTTGGCTGTGAAGTTCATGAAATCATTTCCTATTACAAGGTCCTGTAGATGCTTCCCTACATTATCTTCCAAGGTTTTTATGGTTTTGGCTCTTATTTTTAGATCTTTGATCCATCTTGAGTTGATTTTTGTATAAGGTGTGAGATGGTATTCTTCTCTCATTCTTTTGGATATGGATATCCAGTTCTCCAAGCACCACTTGTTAAAGAGGCCACTCTCTCCCAACTGAGTGGGCTTCGTGGCCTTGTCAAATATCAGATGTCTGTATATGCGAGGATCTATATCCGAACTCTCAATTCGGTTCCATTGGTCAGTAGGTCTATGCTTGTGCCAATACCACGCAGTTTTGACCACTGTAGCTTTGTAGTATGTTTTAAAGTCAGGTAATGTGATACCTCCAACTTCATTTTTCTTTTTCAATATTTCTTTGGCAATTCGGGGCCTCTTGCCTCTCAAAATATATTTTGTGGTTAGTTTTTCCAGTTCCTTAAAAAATATAGTGTTGACTTTTATTGGGATTGCATTAAATCTGTAGATTAGTTTGGGTAGGATAGACATCTTGATGATGTTTAGTCTTCCCATCCATGAACAGGGAATAATTTTCCATTTATTTAAGTCTTCTTTGATTTCCTTTAACAGTGTTGTGTAGTTTTCTGTATATAAGTCCTTTACATCTTTAGTTAAATTTATTCCTAGGTATTTGATTCTTTTGTTTACTATTGTAAATGGTATTTTTTTCCTGATTTCCTCCTCAGTTTGCTGGTTATTGGTGTACAGAAATGCTACTGATTTTTGAGCGTTGATCTTATAGCCTGCAACATTACTGAACTCCTTTATAAGTTCTAGAATCCTTGCTGTAGATTTCTCAGGGCTTTCTATGTATAGGATCATGTCATCGGCAAATAATGAAATTTTTACTTCTTCTTTTCCAATCTGGATGCCTCTTACGTCCTTTTCTTGTCTCAGTGCTCGCGCAAGTACTTCTAAGACAACGTTAAATAGGAGTGGTGATAGTGGGCATCCTTGTCTTGTTCCCGATCTCAGAGGGAAGGCTTTTAGGATTTCAATATTGAAAATGATGTTAGCTTTGGGTTTTTCATATATACCCTTTATCATTTTCATAAAGTTTCCATCTATTCCTATCTTTTGTAGTGTTTTTATGAGGAAAGAGTGCTGTATTTTGTCGAATGCTTTTTCTGCATCTATAGAGATGATCATATGATTTTTTTCTTTCAGTCTGTTTATGTGGTGTATTACATTGATTGATTTTCTTATATAGAACCATACTTGCATACCTTGGATGAAACCCACTTGGTCATGGTGTATAATCCTTTTGATATGTTGTTGAATGTGATTAGCAAGTATTTTGTTAAGGATTTTAGCATCTAGATTCATTAGAGAATTTGGTCTGTAATTTTCCTTTCTTGTGGTATCTTTATTTGGTTTTGGTATTAGGGTAATGTTGGCATCATAGAATGAGTTAGGTAATATTCCTTCTACTTCTATTTTTTGGAAGAGCTTAAGTAGAATTGGTGTTAGCTCCTTCCGTAATGTTTGGTAGAATTCAGCTGTGAAGACATCTGGTCCTGGACTCTTCTTAGTTGGGAGGTTTTTAATGACTGAGTCTATCTCTTTACTTGTAATTGGACTGTTGAGTTCATCTATTGCTTCTTTCATCAATGTAGGCTGTTTGTGGGTTTCTAGAAACGTGTCCATTTCCTCTAAATTGTCATTCTTGTTGGCATATAATTTTTCATAGTATCCTCTTATGATACTCTTTATTTCTGCGGGGTCAGTAGTGATATCCCCTTGCTCATTCCTTATTTTATGTATTTGCATCTGTTCTCTCTTTTTCTTTGTTAGTCTGGCTAAGGGTTTGTCAATTTTGTTGATATTCTCGAAGAACCAGCTTTTGGTTTTGTTTATTGTTTCCAGTGCTTTCTTATTCTCTATTTCATTTAGTTCTGCTCTAATCTTTGTTATTTCCTGCTTTGTACTTCCTTTAGGTTTAGTTTGTTGTTGTTTTTCCAATTCCTCCAAGTGTGCAGTTAGGTCTTCAATTTTAGCTCTTTCTTCTTTTTTAATATATGAATTTATGGCTATGAACTTCCCTCTCAGGACTGCTTTTGCTGCATCCCATAGGTTTTGATATGTTGTGTTGTCGTTTTCATTAGTTTCAAGGTAGTTACTGATTTCTTTTGAGATTTCCTCTTTCACCCACTGTTTGTCTAAGAATGTGTGTGTTGTTTAACTTCCATATTCTTGTGCCTAACCTGTTTCTCTGGCCCTTAGTGATTTCCAACTTCATTCCGTTGTGGTCAGAGAAATTACTTTGTATAATCTCAATCTTTCTGAATTCATTGAGTGTTGTTCTGTGGCCTGGCATGTGGTCTATTTTAGAGTATGTTCCATGTGCACTCGAGAAGAATGTAAATCCCACTGTATTTGGGTGTAGTGTTCTGTATATGTCTATTAAGTCCAAATCTTCTAACGTATTGTTGAGTGCCTTAGTTTCTTTATTGATTCTCTGCCTAGATGTTCTGTCTAATGATGATAGTGGTGTGTTGAAGTCCCCTGCTATAATTGTAGAGGAATTCATTTCTCCTCTTAGTTTTTCCAGAGTTTGCCACACTTATTTTGAGGCACCTTGATTAGGTGCGTAAATGTTGATGATTGTTCTCTCTTCTTGAGAGATTACTCCTTTTACTAATATGTAGTGTCCATCTTTGTCTCTTACAATAGTTTTTCATTTAAAGTCTATTTTGTCTGATATTAAGAATAGCTACTCCTGCCCTTTTTTGGCTATTGTTAGCTTGTAAAATGGTTTTCCAGCCACTCACTTTCAGCCTCCTTGAATCCCTGGGTCGAAGGTGGGTTTCTTGCAGACAGCATATAGATGGATCTTATTTTCTTATCCATTCTGCCAATCTGTGTCTTTTGATTGGTGAATTTAATCCATTAACATTCAGTGTTATTACTCGTAACAAATTTCTTACTTCAGCCATTTTTTTTTTGGGTTAATGTATGTCATATATTGTTTTGTTTCTCTTTTGACTTTTCAGTTCTTTTTAAACTCTCCTCCAACTCTCTCTCCTTTGTTTTTTCCTTTCAACTTATAGAGATTCCTTTAGTATTTCTTGAAGTGCTGGTTTCTTCTTGACATACTCTCTTAATTGCTGTTTATCTGTGAATATTTTGAACTCTCCATCATCTTTGAATGCCAATTTTGCTGGATAGAGAATTCGTGGCTGGAAGTTTTTTTCTTTTAGTGTTTTGACTATGTCATACCACTATCTTCTTGCCTCCATGGTTTCAGCTGAGAAATCAGCACTTAATCTTATTGTGCATCCCTTGTATGTGATGGTTCTCTTTTCTCTTGCTGCCTTGAGTATTTTCTCTTTGTCTTGAGCATTGGACAATTTGACAAGTATATGTCTTGGAGTTGGCCTGTTGGGATTTATACTATTTGGGGTGTGCTGTGCTTCCTGGATCTGCACATCCATCTCTCTCAATAGAGTTGGGAAGTTTTCAGCCATAACTTCCTTCAACACTCCTTCTGTTCCCTTTCCCTTCTCTTCTCCTTCTGGGAGGCCCATAATGCGTATGTTTGTGCATCTAGCATTATCGGTTAATTCCCTGAGACCATACTGGATTTTTTCTATCTTTTTGTCTATGTTTTCTACAATCTCTTTGATTTCAACTGTATTGTCTTCCATATCACTAATTCTTTCCTCTGCCTGTTCAATTCTGCTGCCATGTGAGTCCAGCGTCTTTTTCATTTCTTGACTTGTGTCTTTGTTCGCCATCATATCCATTACCTTTTTAGGTGTGTTAGCTATTTCTTCAGTATGTTCTCCCAGTGTCTTCTTTTTATCCTTGATCTCTTCCTTCAGTTCTTTAAGTTGGTCCATGATATTTGTTTGGATAGCTTTGATTAGTTGTTCGATGTTCTGCATTGCTTCCTGGTTTTTATTTTGTGCATTGGACTGGTCCATGTTTTCCAGTTTCTCAGAATCATTTGTATTTTTCTGTTGCCCTCTGGTCATCATATTATCTTGATGGGTTTGTTCAGTTGATTAGCTTTTCTCTATGCTCTAGAATTTTATTTAGCTGTTGGTTCTGCGTGTGAGTTAAGTTTTCTCTTTGGCAGTTTTTCTTCTTATTTTATTTCCTTGCTTCTTTGAATCTCCACCGTTCCGTCCACGCCGCCGATCCACGCAGATAGATGTCCCAAGCTTCTCACTCCACGCGTGCACAGCACAGACCCCCGGGCAGGACCCCGTCCACAATCCGCCTTGCTCTGGGAGCTTGCAGTGTGTGCCCTCCTACCCTAACGCCATCTTGAATCTCAGCAATATCTTCTTCTAGAAAATGTTTTTAACTGAATGAAAATGAAAATATGTCAAAATTTGTGGAATGCAGCTAAAGCAGTAATTAGAGAGAAATTTATAGTATTAAATACTTATATTAGAAAATAAAAATGACTCAAATAACTAATCAAAGTGTCAATCTTAAGAAACCAGAAAATGAGGAAAAAATAAATCAGAAGCAAGCAGAAGTTGATAGGTATATACGTAGAAAAACTGAGAGCAGTAACACAAATAGATACCTGTACACTGACGTTCATAGCGGCGTTATTCACGATAGCCAAAAGTTGGAAATAACCCAGGTGTCCATCAACCAATGAATGGATAAACAAATTGTGGAGTATACACAAGATGGAATATTATGCAGTGTTAAGAACAAATGAAGTCGTGGAACATGTGACAACATGGATGAAGCTGGAGTATATCATGTTGAGTGAAGTAAGCCAGACAAAAGGACAAATATTGTATGATTGCCCTATTATGAATGAAATATATTATGTGAAATATAAATACATTATGTGAAATATGAATATGGGTAGAATTGCATATATAAGACCATTTTTCTTTGAAGCTGAATAAATGTTAAGTTAATAGTACAGAATGTTAATATCAGACAAAAAATACCCCACCTTATACCAAGTGAAGGAGGCCAGACACAGAGTACCACATATTGTGTGATTCCATTTATAAAAATGTAAATATAAATCAATTTATAAAAAGGAAAGGAGATTAATGGTTATGTAACTCTGAGGAAAGAATGCTAAGGGATGTGGAGTCTTTCTTTTTGGAGTAATGAAATTGTTCTAAAATTTTTGAGATGAATATACAACATTGTAATTATACTAAAAGCCATTGACTATACACTTTAGATAGAATAGCCAGAAACAGCAGCTATGTACAGTGGGGGAAACATAGAGAGATTGAGAGATGAGGAATTTTCTTGTTTGTTTGTTTGTTTTTTGTTTTGTTATTATTATTGAAATAATGAAAATGCTTTAATAATGATTGAAGTGATGAACGCACAACTATGTGATTATAGCAAATATCATTGATTGTACACTTTGGATGAACTGTATGCTATGCTTTATTAATATGTATTGATAAAATCGATTTGTTTTTTTAAAAAAGCCTGAAAATCAATGAAATTGACAAAAATACAATAGAGAAAAATCAATGAAACCAAAAGCTGTTTTTTAAAGATCAATACAATTGATAAATTTCTAGCTAGTCTGAGAAAAAAAGCAAGGCACAAATTACCAAGATAAGGAAGAAAAATATGTATATCACTATAATCTCCATTGTCGATAACGTAGATGCTTAAAGAAAAATATAGGAATACTATGAACTTATATATGAACATAAATTTGACAACTTGGATGAAGTAGATCAATTTCTTAAAAGACACAAATTACCAAAGCTCACTCAAGTTGAAGTAAAAAATCTGAATAATCCAAGATAAATTGAAGAAAATTATTTGTTGTTTAAAACCATCTAACCATATGGTTTCACTGTTGAATTCTACTAAACATTTAAGGAAGAAATTATGCCAATTTTATACGCTCTCACCCAAAATATATCAGTGGAGGGACATTTCCCAACTCATTTTAGGAGGACAGCATTACCTTCAAACCAATACCAAAATAAGACATAGCAGGTAAAGAAAACTACAGACAACTATCTCTCAAGAGCATCACTGCAAAAATCTCAATAAAATATTAGTAAATCAAATCCAGGTATATATACAAAGGATAAAACATCATGGCAAAATTGGGTTTATCCAGGGAATGCAATGCTATTTCAATATTTGAAAATCAATCAATATTCTCCACAATATTAAGAGACTGGAGAAGAAAAGCCACATGATCATATCAATTTATGTAGAAAAAGCAACTGAAAAAATTCAGCACTCATTCATGGTAAAAATTTTCAGCAAAAATTGTGGTTAATAGTACACATGCAAGAACGTACTATTCTGTAAACTAGAACAGATGTGCATCACTATTGCAGGGTGGTGGGAATGTGGAGAAGCATGGGAAAAATCAATTAATCTAACCTATGGACTATAGTTAACAGCAATACTGTAATATTCTTGCATCAATATCAAAGATGTGCTGTGTCGATAATAGGGGCGTATGGAAAAAATATGCCAAATGCACGTTACAGACCATGGCTAGTGGTAAGAGTCTGATGATATTATCTCATAATCTGTAACAAATGTTCCACCACAGTGTGGTATGTTGATGAAGGGGTGTTGTATGGGAATTCTACACAGGTACATGATTGTTTTGTAAGTTCACAACTTCTGTAATAGATATTGGGAAAAAATTCTCAGCAAACTAGGAATCATAGTTAATGTTGAAAGACTGGATACTTTCTCTATAAGAACAGGAAAAAAGCAAGGATGCATTCTCTCACTACTCCTATTCAATAAGTGGAGGTCTTAGCCAGAGCAAAAAAGGAAAAATGAAAAAAGTTTTTAAAAGAAGTAGAAAAAAAAAGAAAGAAAGAAAAATAAAAGAAAGAGAGCAAAGAAATGAAAGGTACAAAGATGGGAAAGAAATAAATGTCTCTATTTGTAAATAGCATTATTATCTCTGTAGAGAAACCCAGGGAATCTACAATAAGAAAATTTCCTGGAAGGACTTAATGAGTTTTATAAGGTTGCAGGATACCAGGACAATCTACAAATAAAACTGTATTTTTATATACTTATAATGAACAATTGAAACTCCCCGAAATTTTTAACATACCATTTAAAATTGTTACAATAAAAATGAAACACTTATTATAGATCTGCAAAATATGTGCAGTATCTGTTTGATGAAACTACAAAACATTGATGAAAAAATCAAATAAGACCTAAATTAATGGAAAAATATGTCATGGCCATGAATCAGAATACCCAGTATTGCTACAAAATTAGTTGTCCCCAAATTGATACATAGATTTAATACAATCCCAATCAAATTTCCAATGGGAATTTTTTTGTAAGTTTCTAAAGCTGATTCTAAAATTTATATGGAAAGATAAAGAAAGTAGAATAGGCAAAACAATTTTGAAAAAGGAAAACAAAGTTGAGGTTATCACACTATCTGATTTGAAAAGTTACTATTAAGCTACTGTAATCAATTCTGTGTTGTATTAACAAAAGGATAGATGCATATAGATCAATGGAACAGAGTAGAGATTCCAGAAATAATCCCACTCAAATATGGTCAAATGATGCAAAAGTAATACAATTGAGAAAGGATAGTCTTCCCAATTTATATGCATAAAAATAATCTCATCCTATACATCACACATTGTGATGGTTGATTTCATGTGTCAACTTGGCTAGGTTATGGTTTGGCCAAGCTAGCACTGGCCTGATTGTTACTGTGAGGGTTTTTCGCAGATGGAATTAAATCATTAGTTGGTTGGTTGCATATATGGCCGATTACATGTACAATCAACAAAGGAGATTGTTTTCAGCAATGAGGGGAGTTTCCTTATCCAATCAGTTCTAAGCCTTAAAGGGAGAATTGAGGATTTAAGCAGTCAAAAAGAATTTTTATCTCTACTTCAGCCAGCCGGTTTCTTCTGGGGAATTCAACTTCACCATTATCAAGTTTCCAACTTGCAACCTGCTCTATAGAATTTGGACTTGCCAATCCCCATGGTCATACAAGCCAATTCCAATAACAAATATCTTAATATTTATATAACAAATACATGTAATTAAATAGTACATTAATTTATTACATATTTAATTAATTTACATATTAAATATGCATTTGCATATCTATATCCTGTCAGCTGTGGTTCTTTCTAGAATCTTGGCTAAAACACACCTGATCCAAAAATTAACTAAAAATGAATCATAGAATTAAATCTAAAATGCACTTCACCAAAGAAACTATGGATTGCAAATAATCACAGGAAAATAAGATCATCATTATTAATTATTAGGGATATGCAAATTATATAACTATTATATAACTATTGGCAAAAATAAATACTGATAATTCAAAGAATATGGATATAGAGCAACTAGAACTCTCATACATTGCTGATGGAAATGCAAATGGTACAGCCACTCTGGAAAGCAGTTTGGCATTTTCTTATATGCTTAAAAATATACTTACCATATGACCCACTTAGGAGTAATCCCACATCTAAGTATTTATTTTAGAGAAATGAAAACTTATATTCTTACAAAAAAACCTGTACATGGATGTTTATAGAAACTTTATTCACCATAATCCTAAACTAGAAACGACTCAAATGCCCTTGAAGAGGTGAATGGATAAAAAACTGTGGTCCATCTATAAAAAGGAATCCTACTCAGCAAGAAAAATGAGATAAATTTTCCCAAGTGAATGAAGCCAGACTCAAAGGCTACATATTGTATAATTTTATTATAGTAGTCTATTCTTTGAAAACCTAAGTCTTGGCTTTAAAAAAAAAAAAAAGGCAAAATGTGCTGCATTCTTTTTACCAGCTATTTTGAACCAGGAACAAATGCTTTCATTTTGGAAGCCTTCTTCTCAGGTAGGCATAATTATAAGGGTTAAGGCATGAATGATAATTGCCTTGGAAAATTCAGTAGAATGTTTTACAGAATTTCTTATATTTTATGGGCTTTTGGAACTACACCATTTAAAAGTTGTTGGCTCAGGTAAATCCCCTTATTCAGTTTTGTAAATTTGGAGAAAATGCTATGGTTTGTGCTGTGCTCACAAACATGTAGCTGAAAAGATAATGTCATTTAAAATCTGTTGAATTTGCACATAGTACAAAATTTTTTAAAGTATCTTGCTAGGTCAGTCTTTCAGCAATTCACCAAGTCACTATAGAAAGTATCAATAAAAATGGAGAGCTTAACGGAAGCTACACACCACACAGACTCATGGATACACATGCTGACACAGACACACACAGCCACAGTTTCACAAGCATTACATATTTGAACACACACACATCCATACACATATATCTGCACATGCACACACATATAGATACATATGGGCATGCACCTAATGTACACATGCCAAACAGACATGTACATACATGACCACACACAAACATGCAAATGCACAAGCACACATATGACCATGCACATGCCTTTTTTCCTCAATGATTTAGACCATCTATTAGATGGTGTACAAATCAGATTTGAAGTTTACAAGGTCTATCTTAAATAAAGGGAGCTTCTGCTTCAAATTCCTTTTGAAGTAAACTGGTTATAAGTGAAAAAACAGATAAAGGATCAGGTAATACTGGGGCTTTTCAGCTAAATTCTTTAATAATATCCAAACATAATCTATTAGATTTGAGATGCTTACTCTTGAAGTTCAGCCACCATGCTGTGAGGAATTCAACAACCCTCTCACTCCCCACCCTCAGCCCTACCTGAGCAACCAGCTGGCAGCCAGCACTAACTAGTCAGCCATTTGAATGAGCAATCTTGGAAGTAGATCCTCTATCCCCTAGTTGAGCTGATGGTGCCTAGGACAGAGACCAGCTTGCACTGCCAAGCCCTGCCCAAATTTCAGATTTGTGAGCAAGATAAAAGATTGGTATTGTTTTAAACCATTAATTTTTGGGGTGGACTGCTATACAGCAATAGACAACTGGTAAGTGTAGAATTAAAAGATGTTAAAATTATTTTTTCTTCTATCCCTTTGACACTGTCTCTTTTCCCTTCTGTCATAAATAGGAACAAGAGTGTGAGTGAAATCTTTAAAGTTCCAATAAACTGAAAATATCTGTGGTAGTTTGAGTCTTTTGTGGACCCCAGAAAATTATTTTCTTAAGCTAATCCATTCCTGTGGGTGTAACACCTATTGTAGAAGGGACCTTTTGATTAGATTCAGTTAAGGGACCTTTCTTTTGATTAGGTTACTTCAGTAGGACATGACCCAGGGTGGGTCTTAATCCTCTTAATGGAGTCCTTTAAAGCTGAAGATACAGAGAGAAACCCCCAAAGGCTGAGAGAGAAGGACCCGGGATCCAGAAGCTGAAATCAATGGAACCCAGAAGCTAAGAGAGAAAGCCCAGTCATCAGGTTCAGTTTGTGTGCTAGAGATGTGGGCAAAATCAAAGAAGTAAACGTTACAATCTCTGCCTTCCAGGAACTGACTTTTAGCTGGTGAAACAAAGATAATCCACATGAAACAGAAACCTTCCATAAAATATAACACACCATTATTAAATCCTAGATTGTGTTGAACTGGCCTTAAATGCTAAAGAAACTCAGGGAAAATACCATAATGCTTGGCATCATCAACAGAAGCCTTGAGGAAGAGATAGTTTGGGAAAGGATGTTGCTATTGCTGTTATTTAGTTGGGGTGTGAGACACTGCAGAAAAGAACATTCCAGGTGAGGAGAGCAACACGATTCAATACTCAGAGGTGTGAATGTGGGAAACAGAAATAGGTAAGTTCCTATTTCATTCATGTGGTTTATTTTACCAGTGGTTGTGACTGACATCAGATATTTTAAGAGCAGGGTTTGTAAGGACTATAACCAAAATGGGAAGGGTGGGGAGGTAGGACTTGTTTGGGAGGTGAAGCTATTGGATAGGTCATTTTAGAATACATGAACATTTAAATATGACCACATGCCCAGTGCAGGTTCCTTCCACACTTATTCTACTATCATTAGAACTTCTGGGAAGATGGAGGACTAGTAAGATACGGGAATCTCTTCTCCTCTGGAAAAATAGCTAGAGGACAGGCTGAAACAGCCCCCAAAAAGATCTTCCAGGGTTTAGGACAGCAGGTGAAGGTTGGACACTACCCAGAGGAGAGAGGGACAAAGAAGGGAAATCGTGATGACAGAACCGTGAGTTGAAACCAGCTGCTGGCACCCTTCCCCACACTAAAGACAGTTTAGAATTCTTGGGCCTCTGGGCCTGTGACTACAGACAAGGGGGGATACAGGGATCTACCACCCCAGGAAAGGGGAGAGAGAGAGACACACAGCCTAAGGCTGACTTGGCTTCTGACCTACAAATTTGGTCTGCTGTGTCCCACAAGCCCTTCCAGGCCAGTTGAGATCAAACAGTGGTGTGCCCTGGGATCCAGCAAAGGACTGGAGAAATCCAACCCTTGCAATCTCCCTCTCTTCTAGCTGGTACTAATTGTTGAGGATGCCCCAGGAAAGGGGAGAGAGAGGGACACAGCCTAAGGCTGACTCAGCTTTTTCTCACAAATTTGGTCTGCTGTGTCCCCAAAGCCCTTCCAGGCCGGGTGGGGCTGCGCCATTGTTTGCCTTAGAGCCTGCAAGGGGCTAAAGATATACAATCCTCCCAATCTCCTCCTCTACTAACTGATTGTTGAGGACTCAGAGGGGAGTGGAAATATTTCCTAGCTGGGAAAAGTGAGGGGTCTGCCAGAGAAGGCTGGAGAACTGTCTCAGAGAAAGTTTGAATTACGAGGCTCCTAGCCTCCAGATAGGAAGCTCTATCACATTGATCTGGTCTGTGTTGCAAAAAATATATGCTGACCAGGCATTGAATTGAGAGCTGCCAAAAAGCGCCATCTCCTGGCAGACCAAGGAAGTGCATGCAAGAAAATTAAATATAAGTAGGAGAGGCTTCTTCTGGCCTCTATAGCCTCACTGCCCAAGGCCCTAGAAAGTGACTCTACAACCAATTACTGGGTCCAGTGCCCAGTTTTGAGCAACCAGCAGGACAATCCTAACAATCCAGGTCGAGCCAAAAATTAAAGAGCAGCAGTAGAAAGAGATTGAGCATCTGAGTAAACTACATCCTAATCAGATGCCTAGATATCAGCAAAAAATTATGAGCCATACTAAGAAAATAGAAGACATGGCCCAAGAAAAGGAGTACATCAAAGCCCCAGAAGAGATGCAGAATTTGAGAGAACTAATCAGCGATATGCGCACAAATTTCCAAAATCAAGTTAATGAGCTGAAAGACAATATAGTTAAAGAGATAAATGACATCAAGAAGACATTGAGTGAACGCAAAGAAGTTGAAATCCTGAAGAGAAAAGTAACAGAGCTCATGGGAATGAAAGACACAATAGGTGAGATAAAAAAACACATTTGAGGCATACAATAGCACATTTGAAATGATAGAAGAAAGACTAAGTGATATCGAAGATAGAACAGCTAAAATTGAAGAGAGAAAAGAGCAGAGAGAAAAGAATGGAAAAAAATTGAGCAGGGTCTCCAAGAGTTGAATGACAACACAAAACACAACAACATATGTGTCATGGGAGTTCCAGAAGGAGAAGAGAAAGGAAAAGGAGCAGAAAGAGTATTTGAGGAAATAATAGTTGAAAATTTCCCAACTCTCATGAAAGAATTCAACTTACATGTCCAAGAAGCGCACTATACCCCAATCAAAATAAATCCAAATAGACCTACTCGAAGACACATACTACTCAGAATGTAAATGTCAAAGATGAAGAGAAAATTCTCAGAGCAGCAAGAGAGAAGCAAATGATCACTTACAATGGATGTCAGTAAGACTTAGTGCAGATATTTCTCTTCAGAAACCATGAAGGCGAGAAGACAGTGGTATGATACAATTAGGAAACTGGAAGAGAAAAACTGCCAGCTGAGAATTCTTTATCCAGCAAAACTGTCCTTCTAATATGAAAGTGAGTATAAAATATTCACAAACAGAAACTAAGAGAGTTTGCAAAAAAGAACCCACCTTTGCAGGAAATATTCTACTATTAGGTTGGACTATATGAAATTGTTAATGTTCAATTGTTTTGACCTACAAAATGTCTCTTTTGTATGCTTGAACCTAATATGAGTTCATTAAACATTTTTTTTTTTGTATTTATTTACCACATCAGTCTCCAGGCAGTTCTGTACTATGTGGAAGTTGGAAATCTAGAATTTATCAAAGATATTTTGCTTGTTATGGTCAATGGATGCTGGAATGTGCCACCTAGATCCTTCTTCAGGAAAGAAGTCCACCCCACCTGCCGGTCTGCCTTTGGGAATATTGCAGACAGACAGCCCTCAGCTGTAAACCCTCTTCAGAGATTGGCTCAAAAGCAGACAGTCGCCTTGCCCAAGGTCATGCCACCTTCCCAGGGACACTCATACTTAAGATTGATTCAAGAGTCTGATCATCTCATTTCAACTCACGGTAACTCCAAAAAATTAACCAAGCTTTAAAATGTCCTGTAGGGTCAGCTGAGACCTCCATTGACTCAACACAGCTCAACCTCTCCCTCTTCTCAGTCTTGTTTCCTTCCTTTCTTTTCCACAGGTGTTGCTCCCCAAAGCAGTACCTAATAACTCTCTGGTACTGTAAGCTGTCTCAGAGTCACCTTCCTAGGTTGGTGCCAGAACTGAAAAAGCAAATGGTGAGAGTAAATTTCAGAACTGGATCACTTGCCACCCAACCAGCAATGAGAACACCATTTCTGGTGGTAGGTGGAATACAGTATGGTGTGAGGTAGCAGTGCCATTGTTAAATCTTTCACTGCTAGTGAAATGCTATGGTATACTAGTGTAAAGGAATGCACTAGCTGGTGCTATAGTTCAGGCACTTGAGCAATATGGAGAAAAGAGTAGCTATAATGACAGTGGAAATGGGTGACTGTTGCTAATAATGATGCTTTCGAAAAAGATAATAAAAGATAGAGAGATTAATTGACAACCAAGTATGAAAGCTAGAGGACCCATTGTGCTTATGAAGAGGCTTTCATCTTCTCCAGACAGAGGACAGAGAAAACTGAATACCAGGCCCAGGATTTAATTTTAAGAGTAACAAAGCTCTGAAGAAAAAAATGTCTAGCTAATTAGATTTTCTAGGAAAAGTTCATGATCTTGGTTGGGAAAGGATAGACCCTGACACAGGGGATAGAGACCGCTAAGTTGATATGCTCAAAATCTTAAATCCACAGATTCTCTGGAACCCTGTGGCCCCTCCTGCCTATAAAAGGTAGCCCTGCCCATTTGTTTGAAGATGATGCCAATGTTTCTCCAGAACAAGACAACATGTGTGGGCCCCACCCTCCCCCCACGATCCGTCCCCATCATCCTCCTGGTCACTAGGCCAATAACAATGTTTATGACACATCATACATAGTCTGGTCAGGGAAATGCTGGCCTGTAAAGGGAGGGAAGGGACTCTACCTCAAATGACCTGCAGCTCCCAGCCAACATGTACTGGAAGTAATTGGGGCAATATATGTGGGGCTGGAGTCTGAGGGTGCTTGACTAAGTGGGGGGGGGAGCATAAAATAAAGGGAAAGTTTTTTTGAGTCACAAAACACCTTTCCAGGAAACAGGATTTAACTCCTTGGCAAGGAACTCAAGGATGGCTTTCTTTGGCAAACATGGAAAAAGCAATGGACCACACTAAGGTAAAAATTCCAGAATTACTGTGACAGATGGGGAATGTTCAGAGAAGAGGGAATGCTAGAGTGAATATGTTATGGAAAGTTATAAAGCCCACAGGAGGATACACCATTTACCAAAGCAATGAGAAATGTAATGGTGACAGGGACCAACATCACAAAAATGTTTTATGGTGACAGTCCTCTATTGGCCAGTGGTGATGATAAGGTATGCTGTTACAGAAATGGCCTCATTCATAGAAATGGGGATGATAGGACCCTGAAATATTAGAAACCAGTGGAGGTGCTATAACCATTAGAAGCTGGGTTGATAGAATCATAGTAATGAATAACAAGTTTGGAACAAGAGCTAGAGGGCACTGGCCTTCAAAGAGTCGTGGAGATGGTTAACAAAACATGACATTGCTAGGGAGAAAACAGAAAGCAGTTACTCAATCCATAAAATCAAATAAATGAAATCAAAGATGGATGATCAGGTGATTGAGCCTAATCACCCCAATAAAATTTCTTATTCCTTGCCCAGTTCCCAGACCTGAGTCAGTTTTCAGAACCAAAACCTATTGACTGAAGCAGAGGTTAGTCACTAGGATGAAGGACCCTGCAACACTATGGTAAGCATACAGGTGAGGATTCCCCCAGTTCATCTGTAGAGGAACCCACAGTCATTTACTCTGAAGAAAGTGTAATATCTAAACATTTTGAGGACTGTTGGGTACAGGATCCAAGCTGACACTGATACCTGGGTACCTGAAGCATCCTTATGGACTCCCTGTTGGAGTGGGGTCAAATGGGGATCAGATAATAAACGGAGTCATGGTACAGGTCTGGATCATGGGGTTCCAATGGGTCTGTGGACCAATCCAGTGGTCATTTCCTTGGGCCCAAATGTATAATTGAAATGGGCATCCTTGATAGTTGACACAACCATGAGGGTGAAGACTATCATAGTGGGAAAGGCCAAGTGGGAGCCTCTACAATTGCAACCCTCCCAAACAAAAATCATAAATCAAAAGCAATATTTCATCTTGGGGGAAATGGCAGAAATTAATGCCACTCTTAAAGGCCTAAAGGATGCAGGGGTGGGGGGTCCCCATTATATTTCCATTGAAGCAGCCAAGTCTGGTCCTTCTAAAAACTGGACAGGTCCTGTAATATAAAAGTTGGCTGCTGCAAACTCAACCAATTTTAGCCCCAATTTCAGCTGCTGTGCCAGACACAGTATCTTTGCTAAATCAAATTAACATGGTCTCATGTATATGGTATGTGGCTGTTGATCTGGAGAATGCATTATTTTTCAATTCCTATCACAAAAAAGAATCAAAAGCAGTTTGTGTTCACTTGGAACATACAACAGTATAAATTTATAATCTTCCCCCAGGGCGAGGTGGGTCAGGGCCAGAAGGTGGAGGGACTTGAATGCCTGTCGAAGGCATTTGGGCTTGTTTCTCAAGGCCTTCCAGAAACTGCTCTGGCCTAGGTACAGAAATCTACTAGGCAGTCAGGAATGGGGGATTCTGTGAGGGGACAAACAGTGACTGAGAGCATTGGCCTCCACTCCTCACATATGTTTTGGCCTAAACAGTCCTGGGCTGGCTGGGGACATATTTCTCCAGAAGGCTATATGGACTAATCTAGAAGCAGGGGACATGTTTAACTTAAAGACCTTTCATACAGCCCAACTTACCTTGCCTATGACATTCACATTAATTCTTTCTTCTGTCATAAAATAGTCCAGAGACCTAGATCAATTTCACACCCCACTCTATTGACGACATTATGCCAATCCAACCAGTTAAGCAAGAAGTGCCTTTGTACATTTACAATGATATGACACATGTGCTCGAGAGAGTAGGAGATAAACTCCATGAAAATTCAAGGAACCACCACATCAACAAAAATTTTAGTGCTCTAGTTGTCTAGGGTATGCTAGACCATACCCTCCATAATAAAGGAAAACTTTTTGCATCTTGTACCTCCCACTACAAAGAAGGAGCACCCCCTGGGTCTCTTCAGGTTCTGGAGGTAACACATTCCCATTCCTTGAAATAGTGCTCTGACCCATATATTGGGGACACTAAAGTTGGCCAGCTTTATGTGGAGTACAGAGCAAGAAAAAGCTCTGCAGCAGGTCCAGGATGTGGTTCAAGCAGTCCTGCTGTTTAGGCCATTTGCCAGAGCAGAGCTTATGGTATTAGGGACCATTGGGGGAAAATTGCATGGTTTATAGTAATCTCCAATCAGAGGACCACAGCACAGACCTTTGAGATTCTGGAGAAAAGCCATGCCATACACATCTTTTGAGAAACAACACCTGGCATACCCGTGGTAGAAATGGAATTCTGATTATTGGGACACCAAGTGATCATGAGGCCTGACTAACTTATCGGGAATATTGCCCATCTTCCCCAATTTCCTTTTGCAAAACAGTCTCAGAGACACACTTACTCATCTGATGAAATATTGTGTATCTCATTCTCAAGTCTTCCTCAGATCTAGAATTCCAGCCTAACGTGCTGTATGAACAGAGGTGTGCTGATAAACGTTTAACAGCTGGCTCGTTGAAACAAACCCAAAAACCTGTCATTTGTAGCAATTGCTGATTTCCTGGTATAACTACTCCCACCATGGCAGATTTCAAGTTCCAAGGAAACATCATTGAATGCAGGTTGGGAAGGGATACACAGTAGCACACCATTACCTAGTATTTCTGTCACGCAGATACAATAGATGTCAATAACCTCAAGAAAATATATCATACAAAAATTTCACAAAATAATTAGGAAGTGATGAGTTTTCTCTGTCTTCTTTGTTTTTGTTTGTGTGTGTGTTTTGCATTAGTGAGGTATATTTGTTATAATTCATGGAAGAACATTTTAATAAATTTACTATTAAATATATGCCACCTTTATTTTTTATATAATTTGTTTAACTGAAAGTTTATATAATTTAATTTTTAATAATAGCTGTGCTTCATATCTGGTTTACCAAATTCCTAAAAAATTTTACAATTGGCTCTTTCAAGCTATTATGAGTCAGTTCTGGTGCACAAATGAAAGCTTTTCATCCTGCCAAAGTTTCACTGGGTGTAGAAAGTTTAGAAGGAAATATAATTTTTGGTCTTTTTGACCTAAGATTTCTGATACTTCAGTGATAATGGTAGCTGACTTACTTTCAATCTTACCTAATTATTGTTTCAATGAGTTAATGTTTTTCCTTTGGGACATTTTAGGGGATTGTGATGGTTGGACCACTGTGTCAACTTGGCCAGTTATGGTGCCCAGTTGTTTGGTCAAGCAATCACTGGGTTAATTGTAATACAAGGGCATTTCATGGACTTTAATCATCGGCGAGTTGATTGCGTGGATGGCTGGTTACATCTACAATCAACTGAGGAGATTGCCTTCAGCAATGAGTGCCGTCTCATCCAATCATTTGAAGGCTTTAAAAAGGGGAAGTGATTTCATCATTCAGAGAGAGAATGCCCATCTCTACTTTAGACAGCCAGCATCTCCTGGGAACTCATCAAGGACCTTCATCGGAGGCCCTGCGGAATTTGGACTTGTGCATCCCCACAGTTGTGTGAGACAATTTTATAAAATCTCATACTATTTACAGATATCTCCTGTTGGTTTGGTTTCTCTAGAGAACCCTGACTAATACAGGGAACAAACACATCCTTTTTTGCATATTGTAGAATCACAATAAATATTCATTAATTTGAACTTATATTTTATGTGCCAAACATGAAAGTCAGGATCTCTATATTTCATATTAATCTAATAAGCTGCTAAGATGCCTTATGTTCTCATTTTTAACAACATTAGAGTTATTTTGTAGGAGTGAAAGGAAATGGGTATCATGAATGGACCCAATACATTTTAAAACAGCAAAATTTCATTTTTCATATTTCTTCAATCTGCTACCCAATACATTGGAAGTTCCAAAAAATTGTTACAACTTAAAATGTAAATTTCTTCTAGTCTTAGAATGTTGACTAAAAGAAATTAGTCAACATTTACTCCTAACAAGGCATGAATAACTTTTTCTGATTGATCTCAGACTTTGATATTCTCAACTGACTTTTATCCCTGGAAACACAATATCACCAAAATGATAATTAGGTAACTTGCATGAAGAAGTTAATTGTATACTCTCTTCAAACTACTAACCATTAGAGAAAAAAATGAATGTACTGATGGTGCCTCAAAACGTTCAAGAAACAATTTAACTTAAGTTAGCAGAGCTCTAGATTAATCAGAATAAATTTCGAGTATCCACAGTATAATCTGTATTTAAGAGTAAATGTCACCTATAATGGTAATGCCCATATATTGCCCATATTACTACATTGCTTCTATCTAAACTGTTGAAATAGAATAATTATTTTCATGAAAAATAAGCATCAGTCCTGTTGAAATACATGATTATAACTAGCTATATTTATGTGTGACTGTGTGTGTGTGTGAGAGAGAGTGAGAGTGAGAGTGAGAGTGAGAGAGACACACAGACAGAGAGAAGTACACACACACACATTAGTCACAGAGAAACTGTACTGATGAGATTTTTTCCTCTTCTTGCAGTTTTCACTTTATGATAGACCTTTAAATATCAATACATTTTCCCAGTAAGTAATGGCTATACAGAGAGATTAACTTTAACTAATGATAAAGGAGCCTTAGGTGCTCTGTGGTTTGAAAGGATTGCCTGGGTTATTACCGTTGTTTCAGTTGATTCTTCTAATCACCGAATTTCTTCCTACTTGGTGTATTAACAAAAATAAATCAGGTACAATAGTTAGCAATACTCATTTTTGATTGATCTAAATTTAACAAACACTATAGTATACATAAAAGTTTTATTTTAAGTGTCCTTTTTTCAAACTTGAAGTCATGTATAGCTATATCAGATTTAGCACATAAGTAAAAATATTTCCCAGGTACTGGCTATATGCAAAAAGATCTTTATAAAGACTGTTCAATGAGTATGAAAATAATACATGTGATAAATGGACTTATAATATTTTTAATATTATTCTGGAAGAGAAGACAATAGAAAAGAAGTGAAATTTTTAAAATTGTGAAGTTACACTTATATTTTTAATATCTCCTTAAAATTGTTTATATTTTATTGTGTGTCTTTTATTGTTGGTAGTAGACATAAGAGAGCAGAAAAGGAACTAGATTAAATTATTATATACCAAATAGAGCAGAATTTGTTTGTCTCATCAGTTTTCCTTCATAAAGACCATGCTTGAGTGAGGCATAGATTAAGTTAGATGTGCTTTATCTATTTATTTTTGAATAAATATATACATTTCTCACTTAAATGTAATGGATACACATATATTTTTTTTTTAAATCAAACAATATGTTACACAATATATTTGGTTCATAGTAAAGCATTCATACTGTATTTGTCCTTTTGTGTCTGGCTTGCTACACTCAACATAATGTCCTCCAGGTTCATCCATGTTGCCATATGCTTTACGACTTCATTTCTTCTTACAGCTGCATAATATTCCATCGTGTGAATAGACCACAGTTTGTTTATCCATTCATCTGTTGATGGACACCTGGGTTGTTTCCAACTTTTGGCAATGCTGAATAATGGGGCTATGAACATCGGTGTGCAGATGTCTGTTCGTGTCACTGCTCTCAGTTCTTCTGGGTATATACCCAGTAGTGGTATTGCAGGGTCACGTGGCAAGTCTATATTCAACTTCTTTAGGAACTGCCAAACAGTCCTGCATAGTGGTTGTACCATCCTGCATTCCCACCAACAGTGAAGAAGTGTTCCTATCTCCCCACATCCTCTCCAACACTTGTAGTTCTCTGTCTTTTTAATAGTGGCCATTCTGATAGGTGTGAAATGATATCTCATTGTAGTTTTGATTTGCATTTCCCTAATCATGAGTGATGTTGAGCATTTCTTCATGTGTTTTTTTGCCATTTGTATTTCTTCTTCAGAGAAATTTCTATTCAAGTCTTTTGCCCATTTTTTAATTGGGTCATTTGTCTTTCTATTGTTGAGTTGTAACATCTCTTTATATATCCTGGATATTAAACCCTTATCAGATATGTGATTTCCAAATATTTTTTCCCATTGAGTTGGCTGGTTTTTCACCCTTCTGACAAAGTCCTGTGAGGTGCTAGGGCAATTAGACAAGACAAAAAAATTAAAGGCATCCAAATAGGAAAAGAGGAAGTAAAACTCTCACTGTTTGCAGATGACATGATCCTGTATTTAGAAAATCCTGAAGTATCCACAACAAAGCTACTTGAACTAATAAATGAGTTCAGCAAAGTGGCAGGATACAAGATCAACACGCAAAAGTCAGTAATGTTTTTGTACACTAGTACTGAAGAACCTGAGGAGGAAATCAGGAGGAAAATTCCATTTTCAATAGCAACAAAAAGACTCAAATACCTAGGAGTTAATTTAACCAAAGAAGTACAGGACCTATATGCAGAAAACTACAAAACAGTGCTAAGAGAAATTTTAAAAGACCTAAACAAATGGAAAGACATTCTGTGTTCATGGATTGGAAGAATAAATATCGTGAAGATGTCAATCTTGCCCAAACTGATTTATAGATTCAATGCAATACCAATCAAAATCCCAACAGCTTACTTTACAAAATTAGAGAAGGCAATTACCAAATTCATCTGGAAGGGTAAGTGCACCCGAATAGCCACAAGCATTCTAAAAAAGAAGAGCCATGTGGGAGGAATTTCACTGCCTGACCTTGAAACATATTACAAAGCTACAGTGGTCAAAACAGCATGGTACTGGCATAAAGATAGACACATCGATCAGTGGAATAGAATTGAGAACCCAGAAATATACCCTCACCTATACAGTCAACTGGTTTTTTACAAACCTACCAAGCCCACGCTAATGGGAAAAAACAGTCTCTTCAACAAATAGTGTTGGGAGAACTGGATATCTTTAACCAAAAGAATGAAAGAAGACCCCTATCTCATCCCCTATACAAGAATCAACTCTAAATGGATCAAAGATCTAAATATAAAAGCCAGGACCATAAAAGTACTAGAAGAAAATGTAGGGAAACATCTTCAAGACCTTGTAGTAGGTGGTGGTTTCTTGGACCTTACACCTAAATCACGTGCAACAAAAAATAGATAAATGGGACCTCCTAGATGTGCTTTAAATGCATTTTTAGCAGTAACAATGTAGTTCTTTATCTGCATTGATAATGTTATTGAGTATGGTTGAAAAAATAATCTGTACCTTGTTGCTCATGCCTCCTTGTCTCCAATGCTTCTGCTTATAACAGAATGCTGAAATGGATTTTGGTAAGGATTCAGTCCCTGTGCAAGCACTATAATTCCAAACTCTACATTGAAATTTGACATGTGGTCAGACTATTAATTACAAAACTAGATCATAATAAAAGAAATGCAAGGTAAAACTAAAACCGTGTTCCAACTTTTCAAAGCTCAACGTTGTTGGAGATAAGAGCAATCAAACTCTTCCTTATACATTGTTGGTGGAAGGATATGAGTGAAAATTTGAGGATATCTATCAAAACCACCCAATGCGTAAGCAATAATTACATTCTAAGAATTTATCCCACATACATACACATGGGCAAAAGGACATGTATTCAAAGATATTCATCCACAGTTTTATTTGTATTAGTCAAAGATTAGAAAAAAACCTTTATATCCATCTATAAAGAATTGGTCAAAGTATGATAAATCCAAGCAATAGAATGTTATACTGCCATGAAAAAGAATGAAACAGATCTATATATTGATATGGAAGGATCTCTAAGATATACTTTTAAGTGAAAAAGCAAGGGTTACATTCAGTAAATTGTGCTGCCATTTCTGTAAAAATATATATACACATAAGAGAGTACTGGAAAGGTACATAAGAAACTCTGGATTGGGTGGCTGGGAAAAAGTAGTGAAGGGGAGGCTTTCAACATTTGTATCATTTTCTTGTATTGCCTATAAAATATGAAATATGTTTTAAAAAAGAACTGGTGATAGTTAGGCTTTTGTTTCACAGATTATGAATCAGCAAAAAGATTCTACCAGATAACAAATGTACAGATGTCAAAAATAATGTATATAATATGCATACAATAGATATTAGACTGTGTACCTGTATGTTGCTGTTGGCTACACTATTTTGTGTTTAATAATGAAGTGTAATACTTTACTCTCTATCATTAAACTAGGAAATAGAAAAAAAAAAAGAAGTGGCATTCTTTGGTGAGTCTTATTTTATTCTTCCTAGAAGTACCAGGGTCTGTGTCCATATTCTTTCTACCATTTGGTTGGACAGGCTATCAAGCCCTTCATTAAGATAGAGTATTTTTACAGCAAGGGGTGTTATGAAGAATAATGAAGAAATGAAAACACTGAGAAGGAACATTTTGATGATTCAAACCTGTTTTAGGCTATGAATCTTTTGTGAATCTGTTGAAATTTATGGGCCTCATTCCAGAAAAATGCACACAATCCTGCACACAGCTACAGGTTGGTTTGGGGGCCCTCCTGATGCCCACTTGTTAGCACTGGTTAAGAACCTCTGCTCTAAAACTAAAGTCACAGCTTTTTCAGGGGTTCATTCCATTTTATTTCTTGTTAAAGAAATATCTGGCATAAAGAGATTTATGTTTTAAAGAAAAAATTTGGACTGTTATTAGCACACAGTGGTTATATCTATTTAGTCAATATTTCTTATTTTTAACAGATAGATATAGTGACTGCCTTCCAGTTGCAAGAAACCTAATCTTGGTATAAGCTATGAGTCCTTTTATTCTTAAAGTTGCTTAAAAGCAGTGATATCCAATATATTTTAATATTCCAATGCCTTTGACTCTACTGAGAAGGTAAAGAAACAAAAGGTCAATGCATCCCAGTGGGATATTTTGGCCATGGCAATCCTCTCCTCCACCAACCTCCAACTAAGTTACCTTCTTCCCCATAGAGTTCAGTGTTTCTTCTGACACCAAACCATTCCAAAGATAAAATTTTGGAGATTCCATACCTGACTACAAAGAAGATGGTGAAGCACTCCCCATACTTAGTGTACACAGAAACTATGGAAACTAAAAAAAAAACATTTCCTATCCAAAATCTTTTCTCCTCCATGTTGATCTAAGATTTCTGATTCCTCCTTCCATTTACTTCCAAGAATAAAAAATAAACAGAATTAGAAACAATCACTGTAGCAAGTTGAGACTGATTTCACCAGTTGAATTAAATATCTGTAACACAGACTTATCTTTAAAGAAATGTCTCAAAGCTCAAAGGAAGATTATCGTTAATGATGACTGCAAAACTATGTACTTTTCAAAGTATTTTAATACTTTGTACTTTTTAAAAATTTTGCTGTAGAAAACGTAAGTGAATTCTCATTAAACAACAGCTGAGAATCCAACTAGAGATACAAAATATAGTGGCTTCAATGAAAGAACACATTTTCCCTAGATTCTCTATAGATATCTCAATTTAATGTGATATTTTCCAGATCCACATTACTTTTACATCTCCAGATCATGAGGAGAGAAATTCCAAAAGCCAGTTACCACTTGTTTCATAAATGTTTCTGTGTTAATTTCTATGAAGGTACTAGGTCTATCATTTCCCTGGGTCCTATCCTTTCATAGGAGATTGCATTTACAGATGGGGAAACCCTGCACTGTGAAGCACAGTCGCTCTTGCCCCAAATGATCCTGCTTTAGGTGGTTGAGTCAGAATTTGAATCCAGGCTCATGCGATTCCACTACTCCTCAATGCTGTGTAAATTTTTCTGGTGAATCTACAAACTGCTGATGTAGAAAGCCATGCAATTGAAGCACCAGAATTTAAATTTAAAGGCTCCCCAAGACCAGTGGTTCTCAGATTTTAGTGTGCATCAGGATCACCTGGAGAGCTTGTTAAAAGAGATTCCTGAGTGTACGTGTCGGGAGGAACCCAATGATTTGCATTTCCAACAAGTTCCCAGATGCTGCTACTGCTGCTCTAGATGCCACACTCTGAGAACTACTGGACTAAGTGATGGGGAGAGGAAGCCTCCAGAGTGGAGGGAACTATCCTCTATCTCTAACTGGATGGTGTAACACAGACTTATCTTTAAAGAAATGTCTCAAAGCTATTTCCCAAATGCACTATTAGATTTTTTACGGGAATGTTAACTTATTCCTCCTGAGGTAAATGGCATATATTTTCTTCTCTCATCTTCTCTTTGGTCTTCAGAAGAAATGCTTCTTTATAAGTCACACATCTTATTACCACAGAATGTACTAGGTGCAATCCTACTAAATCTGTATGTTTGTAATAAGTGTAAGTTAAATAGTTCTCTTTCCCTTTTATTCTGCTTTGAATTGTGAAAATAACTTCAAATTCATGATGGATTTTTACATATTCATCAATTTGTCTCTGGCATATATATATATATTCAATTTACTAATAGTATGCATGTAACACGAAACAAATTATACTACTTTTTTTTGCTGATAAACTTTGGGAGCAAAGAGGTGCAGTTAAGCTTTGGAACTTGAGCAATTTGGCAGCTGGGTGTGCAGAAGGGGATGTAGGTGGGACTAACATGTTTTTGCCAAGACTGAATTTTTTTCCTAGTGTTTTTGGAATTTAAAGAATCTAATTAAGACATTTGGTAAATTTGCTGTAAATCACCATAGAACTAATAAACTAGAGGCATTACAGTGACTGTCAGCATTGATTTAATTCAGATGCTCAGTCCCTTCGAACTAGATCAAGGCTACAGAGAAGCATCAAATAAGTGGCACTTTCCAAATAGCTTGCAGGTATCTGCTGACATCCATGTCCCCAGTAAAGTTGCCTAGCCCAAGCAGCGATGGCAGGGTCATTGTGGCCCTCACCAATATTGCTGAGGGACCCATGATGACTCCTCTCACTACTAGCAATGAATCTGTGGACACCTCAAGCCCAAGTTACCTTTCTTTCCATCTCCCAGCTATAGGACTCTTTAGCCCCTTGCTGCCCTGGAGCTGCATTTTCCACCTTCTCTTCTTTCTGAGTTTACCACTCTCTGGGTTCAGATCTCTATGAAGTACAAACTCTGATGCCGAGCTTAGATAAGTTTAAGCTCAAGGTCTGGGAACTTGGAAATGCGGACAAGACATGGTACTTGTTAAAGTAAACTTTTGTAGGCTACTCCCTGGGCACTGTACTACTTTGTCTAAGTTTTTTTTTTTTAATCTGTGGGGAAAATGACACTCCAATTTCACATACCTGATTTTAAATGAGTTTTTTTAGAACACAATTGAAGTTCTCACTCCCATTTTTTTCTTAAATTTTTTAGTTTGAAATAATTTCAAACTTACAGGACAGTTGCAATAATATTACAATTTTTTGGTATTTTTAATAATACAGAGAATTCCAACATAACCCCACCCAGATACCCAGATCCATCAATTTCAACATTTTACCACATTTGCTCTATCATTCTATCTAGCAATCAATCCATTTATCTACCTGCCTATTTTCTCTCTCCCTTTTGTATGAATTTCTTCTTTCATTCCCACCTTGTTCAAAACATTTAGTTCTTTGCAAAAGATCATTGGCAAGTTGGTAACTCCCAACATTTAATCATAATTACTGAAATATTATCATTATAACACCTTTCCATCTTACTTCCCTAATTAGACTGATACATAAAATATCATTTCTAGAATTGCCATATCCAAAATGTTAGTATAAGGAACCTGCTTGTGCTGTTATTTAAATAATACAAAGATAACCTGAAAAATGGCAGAACAGAAATATGTGTGCTAGGATGACTTGGCTGGCATGGAGCTGACACTCAAATATGTTAGCTTGTGTAATTAGGCAGCACAGACAAAATTATCAATGATTGGGACTGGATAAAGTTTTCCTAATTTCAAAGGCATGCTCAAGGACACTTAAACACATGTGTTATTTCATCCTGTATTTGGGTTACAACCCAGGATTTCGGTGGGAAAGAACTCTGGAGTGCTATACAGAAATGGAGGTTTAAACATATACAGACGCGTCTGATATGTTTAATTGAATAGCA
Source organism: Tolypeutes matacus (assembly GCA_026826555.1). Lineage (NCBI taxonomy): Eukaryota > Metazoa > Chordata > Mammalia > Cingulata > Chlamyphoridae > Tolypeutes > Tolypeutes matacus. The sequence goes on along the minus strand of JAKSZT010054419.1, from coordinate 5,429,475 downwards.
TTTAAGAAGAAAAGCAACAATGACCTCAGAAGGAAAATCAGCATGTATAAGGGTGAAATTGAGCAAGGTAGGCTTAATTTAGAACAAATCTCCCAGTGGTAGTTGTGGCTTTGGGAATAATGTAAGACTGAACTTGAACACCACCTGATCCAGCCACCTATTCTTTCCTCTTCCCTCACCCCACTCCTTCTTGAGCAACCATTTCTCTGGGAAGGAGAAGTAAATGTTACAAAATAAGATCCAAAACTTCTTAAGCAAGATACAAAAAGCACAATCCAATGATAAATTGAAAGAGTATGAAAATCAATAACTTTTGTACATCAAAAGCTGCCATATGGAGAATGAAAGGCAAGCCACAGCCTGAGGAATGATATTTACAATACTTACATCCAAAGAAAGACTCTTATTCAGATAATATAAATAATTCCTATACATTTCTAAGAAAAGGACAGACAACCCAATGAAAAATGGGAAAATCTTGAACAGGCGCTTTGAAAAGAAGACAACAAAAGGGCCAATAATCATTGAAAGGAGCTCGACTTCCTTAGTTATCAGGGAAATGCAAATTAATGCTAGAATGCGGTATCTCTACACATTCATCAGAATGACTAAAATGCAAAACAAAATAACAAATGGCAAGTATTGGTGAGGATGTGGAGCAACCAGAACTCTTATACATCGCTGATGAGAGTATAATTTCCACAGCTGCTTTGGAACACTCTTTGACCACATCTACTAAAGGTAAAAATATGCCTATGAAATTCACACATATATTCACATGAATATATGTTCAAGAAACTTCTTAGCAGCATACTCATAATAGCTCCAAATTAGAAAATACCCAAATGCTCATCATGAGTAGATGCATAAATTATGTTTTATACACAATGAATTACTATAGAGCAATGAGAATGAATAAATAAAAGGTACCCATGACAGAATAGATAGATCTCATGAACATAGTGTTGAACAAAATAATCCAGACACATAAGAGAGTAGGTGTGTCAGTTTGATGTAATTATGAATTCCAAAAATATAATTGAATCATGCTTGTAAACTGATCTGTTAATCTGGACATGATTAAGTTAGGATTAGGGCGTTGAGCCCCATCCTTTGGTGGGTGGGGAATTGAATATAAAAGGCAAGGCAAAGGACAGTTGAAGCAGTCTTTTGAGAAGCAGTCTTTTGAGAAGCAGTTTTGATGTTGGAAAGAAGGCCCCAGGAGAAGAGAAGCAAGCCGTTCGCCTGATCATCTACAGCTGACCTTGTGGAGGAAACAGGAGCTAAGCCCGGAGAGAAACACAGCCCCGGGAAGAGAGGAACCCCAGAAGTCTGAACCCTGGCAAACGCCGGCAGCTGTATTGCTCTAACACATGACAATGGACTGTGGTGAGAGAAGAAACTTAATGCTTTATGGCCTAGTATCTGTGGACTTCTGCCCCAAATAAATACCCTTTATAAAGACCAGCCCATTTTTGGTATTTTACATTAGCACCCCATTGGCTGACTAATACAGAATTTGGTACCGAGGAGTGGGGAACTGCTTTTGTAATTACCAAAATGTTGGAACGGTTTTATAAATGGGTAAATTGTGAAATGCTTGATGGAAATGGCCTAGATCACTTTGAAGAGACAGTTGATAGTAATATGGACACTAAAGAGACTTTCTATGATGCCTTAGAAGTAAATGATGAAACAATTATTGGAAACTGGAGGAAAAGCGATCCATGCTTTAAAGTTGCAAAGATCTTAGCAAGATTAACTCCTGGTGTTATATGGAAGACACAATTTAAAAATGGCGGACCAGAGCATTTAGCTAAAGAACTTTCCAAGGTAAACTCAGAGAATGTGGCTTGGCTTCTCCTTGCAGCTTATAGCAAAATACTAGACTTGAGAAATACACTAAGGACTGAACTTTTGGGCAAAAAGAAAACAGAAACTAATTCTGGAACTTCCAAGTTTCTGGAAATCAAATTCCCAGATGAAAATGCCCTATTTGAAGACTTTACTAAACTTGGAACCCATAACTCAGAATTGAAGATGCAGTTATCTCGGAAAGACTTGTGGAAAGTCTTACTATCTGATGGCTTGGACCCCTGCTTCCTGCATGCTAAACCAACAAAGTTTTTGAGGATGCTGTATGAACAAAACCACTGTCAGTTAGGACAAAAGAGGACATGGAAAGGAGAGACTGAAGGAGAAAAAGATTTAAGAAGAAAACCGTGGAAGCAGAGATCTGGGATTAAGACATCTCCTTGGGCCATGAGAGGAGCCCCACCCATATATACAGAGAGGGTGAGTTTTTCCCAGCGGTTGAAGAGGGTGGATGTCCCCACCCAATGTTCAGGAAGAGTTTTGCCACCCCAGGGTGCAAGGAGGTTGGAGCACATTCCTCAAAGATTAGGGCAGTTAAGTTCAACACCCCATAGGTCTGAGAGGGGTGTACCTGTCCCCCATGGATTAGGGAAGGCCAGGTGGTCAACCCATTGCTCTGAGAAGGTTGAGCCTGTATGCCAAAGGTTAGGGAAGGCCAGGTGGTCAACTCGTTGCTCTGAGAGGGTTGAGCCTGTATGCCAAAGGTTAGGGGGAATGTTTTCTTCACCTCATTGTACTAGGGGGGCTAAGACTCTAACCCAAAGATTGGGTAAGGTGTGGCAATCACCCCAACACTCTTGGAAGGTGATGTCTGGAGCTTGGTCGACACCCAGATGCTTGATGAGGGTGGAACCAAGAAAATGGCCATTGGGCAAGCCTGTGGAAAGGGTGGGTTCCCATGTGGCTCCAAGGAAAAGAAAACATCTTAAAAATGACTCTCGGACTTTGAAATCGAATGGAGGATGCCCTGCAAGTTTACGGAACTGTAAAGGATCCATGACTCATGTTTAACATCCCAATTTCTCCTTATAATATTGAAAATGTTTATCTTTTGTCTTTCCATTTGTGTATTGGAAGCAGTTAAATGGTTTTGTAAGATTCAGAGGTCTATAGCAGATGGGACTTTGCCTGAAGACAAACTGTATTTCTTTAAAATGATTTTGATATGATTTTGTACTTGGATTGTTACTGATTTAAGTTTTTTTACATATTGTAATGTATTTTTTGAATTCAGAGGGTGGAATGTGTCAGTTTGATGTAATTATGAATTCCAAAAATATAATTGAATCATGCTTGTAAATTGATCTGTTAATCTGGACATGATTAAGTTAGGATTAGGGTGTTGAGCCCCACCCCTTGGTGGGTGGGGAATTGAATATAAAAGGCAAGGCAAAGGACATTTGAAGCAGTCTTTTGTGAAGCAGTTTTGATGTTGGAAAGAAGGCCCCAGGAGAAGAGAAGCAAGCCGTTCGCCTGATCATCTACAGCTGACCTTGTGGAGGAAACAGGAGCTAAGCCCGGAGAGAAACACAGCCCCGGGAAGAGAGGAACCCCAGAAGTCTGAACCCTGGCAAACGCCGGCAGCTGTATTGCTCTAACACATGACAATGGACTGTGGTGAGAGAAGAAACTTAATGCTTTATGGCCTAGTATCTGTGGACTTCTGCCCCAAATAAATACCCTTTATAAAGACCAGCCCATTTTTGGTATTTTACATTAGCACCCCTTTGGCTGACTAATTCAGTAGGTAAAACTAATTTATATCTTAGAAGACAGGATAATGGTTACACTAGAGGGTAATCACTGGAAGCAGGTAAGATTAGAGGACTTTGAGGGTGCTGGTCAGATTCTATTTCTTGATCTGGATGCTAATTACATAGATGTATTCAGTTTGTGAAATTTCACTGAGTTGTACACTTATGATTTGTGTACTTTTTTGCATGTATATTATACTTCAATTAAAATATTTAAATCTCTTTGGTGGGTACCACCCTTTAAAAGAGCTTTAAAAGGCAAGTGGACTAATGGACAACATATTAATATGACATTTTCAGGACACATAAATTGGTACTGACCAGGAAACGTTTGAGATCCAAATTCCACTATATTGACAACCAAAAAACCCTAGACATAACGCAACAAGCAAGCATAGAGAACTGCCAGTCAATCAAAATGGCAGTATAAGATGCTCCTCCATAGATTCTTTGAACAACTAGAAAAAACTGGCAGATCCATCTTCCTAAGAACTCTGGAAATCAGTTAAAATGTTGCAGAAACTGGGTGAGGGTCAAATTAAGAAAGCATAGCTTTAAAAATGGCAGGAGAAGCTCATGGCACCCCTGCCAGCTTTTCCCCAAACCCCTTTCCAGCACAATGTGAAGCGAACCTGTGTGGGTCCCTGACCCTGTTGTGGAGGGAGAAGAGTAGCCTCTATATGAATACTGTGAAGTCTGTATGTCAGAGTCAATCTATTGGGTGGTACTCTGAAATACTGAACCAGGAAAGCCAACTCTCCCTTGCCCTACCAGAACTTTCCCCTAGAAGCAGAAGCAGCTAAAGCAGTGTGGAATGCTAAAGCACTGTAAGAAGCAATTAAGTCAAAATAACCTGGGGCAAAGTATTACCTGCTTTAAGTCATATAATAGAGCATTCAGGAAGGAGAGAAAGTCTATATGATAGGGAGTAGAGGGGGCATTTGAATTGTGTAAACAGGAAATTTCTGGGCACAAGCCCAGAAAATGACTGAGGAACAGAAAAGACTGAAAGAATTTAACACAACATTTGTTTTAGGCTGATCTTGATATGAGGTCTAAATTCTGAGGGAGAGCACCAGCCAACATAGAACCAATCTGCAAAAACTATGAAAGGTGTTTTTTTTTTTTAATTGTTTGTTAGCTTCTGGCACTCAAGGAAATCTCCATCATATCACTAACTGGATACAAGCTTAAGCTAAACTTTAAAATATTAAAATATACTGCATGTTACAAAAGATTATAAGACAAACAAAGAAAAAGAGAATTATGGCCCATCCAATGGAATAAGATAAAAATCCAGAAAACATCAATGAAGAAGAAAAGACTTTGGATACACCAGACAAAGACTAAAAAATGATCCTCAGTATGTTCAAGAACATAAAGTAAAACACAGAGAAAGAACTAAAGATTATCAGGAAAACAATGAATGAAAAATATGAGAATCTCAGTGAAGAGAAAGAAATTTTTAAAAATTAGCCAAGCAGAAATACTGGAGTTGAGGAGCACAATAACTGAAATGAAAAATTCCTTATAGGGTTTCAACAACAAATTGGAGCTAATGGAAGAAAGAATCAGTGAACTCAAACACAAGACAAATGAAATGATTCAGGCTGAGGAAACAGAAAAAAAGAATGAAAAAATTTAATGGAGCCTAAGAGACTTGTAGGACACCATCAAATGTACTAATATATACATTATGGGAACCCCAGAAGGAGAAGAAAGAGAGGGGCAGAAGGAATATTGAAAGAAATAACGGCAGAAAATTTCCAAAATTTAATGAAAGTCATGAATATGCACATGCAAAAATTGCAACGAAACCCAAACAGGATAAACTTGAAGAGAAGTACACTCAGACAGTAGTCACACTGTCAAATGCCAAGGACAAGGAGAGAATTCTGAAAACTGCAAGAGAAAAGCCTTGTATTATGTATAAGTCTCAAGAAGATAGTGTCAATTTCTCACCAGAAACCTTGGAGGCAAGAAGTAAAAGGGAGTACAGGGGTAATGACTAATGAAGAAGGATGGTCCATTGATGGGCCCTTGATATTGATGACTATGCTTAGGAGCCTTTGCTCTTGAAATTGAAACTTAGCCTAGTATTGTAGGGTGCCTAAGAGTTACCTACTGGGACCCTCCTTGTTGCTCAAATGTGGCCTCCTTCTAAGCCAAATTCAGCATATAAACTCAATAACTTCCCCCCCAGTGTGGGACATGACTCCCAGGGATGAGCCTCCCTGGCACTGAGGGATTGCTACCAAGCACCAACTAGCAATGCAACTGGAAAAAATAAAGACCTTGACCAAAAGGGGGAAAAGGTAAAGACAAATGAGTTTACATGGCTAAGAGACTTCAAAGTGAGTTGGGAGGTCATTGCAGAGGTAACGCTTATGCATGTCTCAGCAGGATCTCATTGACAGCCAAAGTAGATATTACCCCAAATAGCAGGGCTCCTGAGGGCTCTGGAAACATCCAGACACTATAGTCAGGGCAGATAGCTCAGGAGTTTGGTCCCTTTCCAGTCGGCCCTACTTTGGAATTTATGCTCCCCAGTGTGACAGAGTTGGACTCAGTTGTGGTTTCCCTACACATGGCTCTTCTGTCCTTCTATTTGAACTTATAATTAGTACTAAAGTTGGTAGGTGCACATCCAAGAGACTTAAATCTTTGGTATGTCCATGTACCAGCTGGGCTCTGAATCTCAATGGAGTTGCAACACCTACTCTCCAGTTCATTGGACTCACCCAGGACAACTAACAAGGAGGAGATTATGGCTAACCAACATACCAACAACTGCAAACAAGAGAGTCCCATCCATCAGCCAAGTGGGATTGAAGCTCCCCCTCAATTAAACGTGGAGTGGGCATCACCATCCCAGAATCCTCAGGATTGGGGAATGAACTATGGACTAAAGCAGACTTACTAGTATTCTACTATAGACATATTGTCATTTTAGCAGTGGAAGAAATATCATGGATATGGAGGCAGTGGCCACTGGAGGTTCTAGGGTAGAGAGACAGAAAAACAGGTGTAATAGTGGGGCATTTTCGGGACTTGGGAATTTTCCTGAATGACATTATAATGACAGATATAGACCATTATATATTTTGCCATAACTTATAGAACTGAGTGGGAGAGAGTGTAAACTACAATGTAAACTATAATCCATGCTTAGTGGCAATGCTACAAAATGTGTTTATCAATTGCAATGAATGTACCACAGTAAGGAAAGATGTTGCTAATGTGGGAAAATGTGGGAGGTATGGGGAGCAGGGCATATGGGAATCCCCTATATATTCTCTGTAGCATTTATGTAATCTAAGTATCTTTTAAAAAATAATAAAATGAAAAGAAAAAAATAAAGGTCATGGATCAATTGTAAAAAAAAAAAAAAAAGACTACATTCCAATTTTAAAGGCATTATTTAAATTTAGGATAGATTTCATGTGCATACACTAAATTGCCTTTATCCAACAAAAATATTACACCTCAAAATTTGCATACCATTTTACTGTTTTAAAATTTTCACATGAATAAGACTCCTAGTGGCCATGTAAAGTGACTCGAGAAGTAACTCGAGTTTGGTTTCTTCATCTTTATCACTGTGCTATTGTTGCTACTTAAACCTACTCTTTAAAGACAGGCATATGTAGAACCACTGTTTGGAGGCATGGGCAGTCCTGGAAGTGAATTCACATGATCCATAACCGTTATGAGCCTACTCCAAAATGAATGTGTGATGCCGAATCCGAGTGTGTCGGGATTGACTCTCTAACTAGGAGTTCTTGGAATTAACTTCTGTGTCTAATACAGTGGTTATAAAGGATAAGAAATAAAAGTGCATGCTATGATGCTGACACATACATTATGAAAACTCAACAGTCGTCACAGAAATTCTTTAGAACTTGGTTTAACAAAACAACTGCTTGGGAGAAGAGAATTTTATCATATGTTGTTTAGAGTTGCTGGCACATATGATAATAAAAAGCAGACCAACTTGCTGGAAAAAAAAAAAGAAGTAAGTGGGATGAAATATTTAAAGTACTGAGAAAACAATTGCCAATGAAGAATTTTATATCTCATGAGACGGTCTTTCTAAAATGAGGGAGAAATTAAGACATTCCCAGATAAACAAAAGCTGAGGGAATTCATTGCTACTAGACCTGCCCTATAAGCAATGTTAAAAGGAGTTCTTCAGGCTAAAACATAAGAGCACAAGAGAGTGGATCAAAGGGGCATAAAGTAATAAAGACCTCCTGTTAATGTAACCATATGGGTAACTTAAAATGCCAGTACTATTGTATTGCATGATAAATTACTGTACTTTTTACTTCTTACCAGGATTTAAAAAGCAAATGCATAAAAAGTAATGATATATCTATGATTTGGGACATACAATGTATAAAGATATAATTTGTAGCAAGTACAATAAAAAGGTGGTGGGAATAGAAGTTTATAGGAGGAGTGTTTGTGTATGCTATTGATGTTATTGGATTGGTATTAAACCCACTGTGATTGTTATAGATTTAGGATGCAAAATTTAAGCCCCATGGTAACCACAAAAAATATATATATGAAAAAAGTACACAGAAAGAAATCAAATGGGACATGAAATGGTAAGCTACAAAAAATCAAATAAATATGAAAATATGCATTAACAGAAGAATTGAGGGACAAAAAGTATGAATTACAAATACCAAAATGCAAAATGGCAGATGAAAGTCTTTCACTATCAATAAGTACTTTAAATGTAAATAGATTAACTCTCCAATCAAAAGGCAGAGATTTGCAGACTGGATGAAAAGCATGGCCCAACTATATGCTGGTTACAAGAGACTCACTTTAAATTCAAAGCCACAAGAAGATTGCAAGTAAAAAGATGGAAAATAATATTCTAACATTGTCTGAAAGTGATCTGGGGTAGTTATTTTCATACCAAATAAAATAGTCTTTAAGTCAAAAATTGTTAAGAAGGGAGAGAAGGACACTATATACTAATAAAGGGGTCAATTCAAGAAGACATAACAATTATAAACATATGTGCACCTAAAAGCAGATCCCCAAAATATATGAAGAAAATACTGACAGATTTGAAGAGAGAAATAGATTATTGTACATTAGTAGTAGGAGACTTCAATACAACAATTTATATAATGGATAGAACATCTAGACAGAAAGTCAATAAGGAAATAGAAAACTTGAATGATAGTACTAAGCTAACTAGAACTAACAGACATATATAGAACACTTCATTCAACAGCAGCAGAATACATATTCTTCTCTAATGCATGGATCACTCTTCACGATAGACCTTATGTTAGGTCACAAAACTATTCTGGATAAATATAAAAACATTGAAGTTATGCAATGTACTTCTGTGATCACAACAGAATGAAGCTAGAAATCAATAAAAGAGAGAGAGATTTGGGAAATTCGTAAATATGTGGAAATTAAACAATCAATGGATCAAAGAAGAAATCACAGAGGAAATTAGGAAATATTTTGAGGCAAATAAAAATGAAAACACAACATACCAAAGTTAATAAGATGCAGAAAAAGCAGAGGGACATTTACAGCTCTAAATGCTTATATTTTTTAAAAAAAGAATGACCTCAAATCAGATACCTAACCTCACATTAGGGGATCTAGAAATAGGACAAACTAAACCCAAAGGGAGCAGAAGGAAGGAAATAATAAAGATCAGAGTGAAGATAAATGAAATAGAGAATAAAAAAATAGAAATCAACAATATAAACCAACATTTGGTTCTTTGAAAAGATCAATAAAATTGACAAACTTTAATTGGACTGATAAAGAAAAAAGAGAGAGGAGACAAATAACTAAATCAGAAATGAAAGAAGGACATTACTACTGACCTCACAGAAGTACAAAAAAGATCATAAGAGAATACTATGAACAACTGTAAGCCAACAAATTAGATAACCTAGATGAAATGGACAAATTCCTAGAAACAAACTACCTACACAGTCTCAAGAAGAAATATGAGATCTCTACAGTCCAACAACAAATAAAGAGATTGAATTATTAATCAAAAACCGCCCAAGAAAGAAAAGCCCAGGACCAGATGGCTTTACTGGTGAATTTTACCAAAATTTCCAAGAACAAAATTGAAGAGGAGGGAACACTACTTAACTCATTCTATAAGGCCAACATCACTCTAATACAAAATCAGATAAAGATACCACAAGAAAAGGAAATTACAGACTAATATCCCTAATGAATATAGATGCAAATATCCTCAGCATAATACTAGCAAACCGAATTCAAAAGCACCTTAAAAAAATTATGCAGAGTTGGGACAGGAAAGCAGCAGGGCCAAGAGCATGATTCACTAGTTGCTTGCTGTTCTTGCCTTCCCACAGCTGCCCACCCCGCGACCCCCCGAGCTGTGTCCAAGGAGAAGCCCAAAGAGGGAGTAAAGACAGAGAACAACCACATAATCTGAAAGTGGTCAGGCAGGATAAGTTAATCATCCAGTTCAAAATCTAGAGGCACACTCCACTGAGCAAGCCCTGTCTCCACTGAGAGACAGGGCTTGACAAAGAGACATATTAGATTCAGGTTCCATGGGCAATCAATTAATGAAACATACTCTAGCACAACTGGAGATGGAGGACAAGGACACCACTGACAGGTTCCAGCAGAAGATGGAAACAGTGTATGAGGCCACTGGCCTCTGGGGGCATGGCACCTACAGGCACCATCACCACACCATGTCATCTGTCCTTGTGTTTGTTCTTAAATAGTAAACACGTGAATGTGCCAGTCACAAAAGAATCTGTGAAAACTCGAGGACACTCAACAAAATTATGTTTCTCACTCTCTGATGCACTGTGAGTGCAATTCAAAACTATATCTGCAGGGGAGCCAATGTGGCTCAGTGGTTGAGCACTGGCTTCCCATATATGAGGTCTGGAGTTCAATCCCTGGACCTGGTACCTAAAAACAACAACAACAAAATCTATATCTGCAAGGATTAATCTACAACTTAAATTGGGCTAAAAAGAATTATCTTTTTTTAGGTAAAATCAGTTGCTAGGTTTTTTGGGTTTGTTTTTGTTTTCATTTTTTTAATCCTCTTATAATAGTTTCCCCTCAAACTTGTGACCTGAATGTCCACTTTTAGTTTTCACATGGAGATCTTATTCCCAGATGCTGTGATTCCTCCCTTCTCCCCCACTTCCTCAATGCTATTCTTAATCATATGGCTAACTCATGTTCATTGCCATGGGATTGCTTCTGTTGGACAAATTTCAGGGGCATGATGGGGATGGAAGGAAAAATTTGATGTACTATTTGTTGTTATTAAAATGCTAAATATTGCAAATTTAAGTTTCATTAGAATATGGTAAAGTTGAAGGGAAAATACTGGATTGCTTCTAAAAGGTAAAAGAAGGAAAATAACTGAGGTCTTCAGTAATATGGCCCTGAACATCCCCTTCTCCTTGAATCCCAGCATCCCCACCACCACTACTTGGTAAATTGGGCAACACCTGTCAAGACTAAATTGACTTGCCCCCCTTTTTAATATGGAAGAAAAGAATTATCACAGTTCTCATTTGGTAATAGTATTGTGGCTTCAGATTTCTTCTAGTATTTACTTCTGATGAGTAATTATGGTCTGTAGCAGTTTGATCTTATTTATGAATTCCAAAAAAAGCTATTGATTACGTTTGTAAACTGGTCTGTTCTTCTACCAAATACCTTTTGATTTTATTAGATTCAGCTGAGATGTCTTTTTAAAAATTATGTTAAGATTAGGGCTTTGATTTGACCATGTCAGTAGGGTGTAACTCAGGTTAAGTCCCTGCCCCCTTGGTGGGCTGATATAAACGGGCACTCACTCAAGTAGACAGAATAAGATACAGAAGAAAAAGAGAGAACTTTGTCAGTTTTGATCCTGGAGCCCCAGGGGGAGATGAGCCATTTGCCTGAGAGTTTACAGCTGACCTTGTGAAGAGAACAGAGCAGCTGAGAAGCCCTGAGAGACAAGCCCTATGCCAGCTTACAGCTAAGATCAGAAGAAGCGGGGCCCATGGAGCCTTAAGAGGAAGAAGGAAGGAGAGACTAGGCAGAGACTGCCCACCATCTTGCCTAACATGTGGCAACTGACCTGGGTGAGAAAGTACCTTTTATGGTATCTTGAGTTGGACTCCTTAGGGTCTTGTAACTGTAAGCTTTTACCTCAAATAAATACCCTTTATAAAAACCAACAGATTTGTGGTACTTTGCATCAGCACATGGTCTATATATAAAGTAAGATTATTGCTGAATTTGCAGTTATGTCATCATGTAGAAGAACTACTTTAAAGTGTGGTTAAAAATGAAAACGTGGGAAGATGACTTGGTGTTACTCTCCTGAATCTAATGGGCCTTTGCTCTCTACTGCTTTCCACATATGTATCAAATTTATGCATTAGTATGGTGATTTCTGTTCTGCAAAATATTTTGGGATTTATGCCAATTAAAACTTTTCATAGTTCTTCCTATTGTCCTTCAATCAGGATCCATTGCTTCCTGATGACCATTCCTTGCCTGTTTGACAGTCACCTGAATGGTTGGACCATGACTGTTCATCTCTTACTTGCTTGAAATCTTGCTGAAAATGTCCTCATTTCCTTGGCATTTTGTAGTATGGGGCTACAGTGGGATGTTTTGTTGGCTCTGTTGTGTTTATTCACCAAATTGTACATTATTTGTCATCCTTTACTTCTGTAAATAGTAAATATAGTTTGGTATTCTGTCAAAAAAAAGAATTATACACTATGATCCAAGGGGATTCATCCCCGTTATGCAAGGGTGGGTCAACATAAGAAAATGAGTTAACATAATAGACCACATTAATGAACGATCATAATCTCAATTGTCGCAGAAAATGCATTTGATAAAATCCATCATCTCTTCTTGATAAAAACACTTTAAAACTAGGAAAATAAGGAAACTTCCTCAACATCATAAAGGCTATACATGAAAAACCCACAACTAACATTATTCTCAATGTTAAAAGACTGAAAACTTTATGTCTAAGATCAAGAACTAGACAATGAAGCCCATTGTCACCACTGTTACTCAACGTTGTACCAGAAGTTCTAGCCAGAGCCATTAGGCAAGAAAAAGAAATAAAGGGCATCCAAATTGGAAAGTAAGAAATAATATTCTTCCAATGACATGATCTTATATATAAATCATCCTGGAAAATCCACAACAAAGTTACTATAAATAATGAACAATAAAGTAAAGTGGTGGGGTACAAGATAAACATACAGAAATCACTTGTGTTTCTATACATAATTAATGAACAATCTGAAGAAAATAATAAAGAAATTAATTCCATTTGCAATAGTAACTAAAGAAATCAAATATTTAGGAATAAATTTAACCAAGTATGTAAAGGATTTATACATGAAAAACTACAAAACATGTCTAGATGTAATCAAAGAAGACTTAAATAAATGATGTAAGGACAGTCAGTCTTCAGGGATTGGAAGACAGAGTGTTGTTAAGATGTCATTTCTACCCAATGCAATTTACAGATTCAATGAAATCTCAATTAAAATTCCAACAGCCTTCTTTACAGAAATGGAAAAGCCAGTCATCGAATTTATATGGAAATGTATGATAATGGAACTCCAGAGGAAGATGGCAGAGTAGGGAGTTACAGAACTCAGTCCTTTCACCAAAGAAACTATTAAACAGGCAGGAAATATCTGAAACAACTATTTTAAAACTTCAGAGGCCCAAAGAATACTGTACAGCATCTAGGAAAGAGCAGGAAAATAGGCTGATAAATTACTATAAAGAATTGTAAATTGCAATCTCTGCCCAGCAGCTAACAGCATCAATCCTTCCTCTGGTAGCAGGCCATGACAGAGTCCAGTCCCTAGATAGCTGCTGCTAACAAAAAGGGACATGAAAATCTTCTTCCCCAAGAACAAGGGGGGTCATGGCCAGTCACTGATGGCTTTGGATTAACGAATTTGGATCGCTGGGACCAAGGCTCTGAAGGCAGCTGTTGTTTCAACCCACACATACAAATGTTTCAACCCTCCCCAGACAGGGGCAAAAGCAGTGAAAATTTCAAGCTGCAGGGCTTCCTCAAGGATGTGGGAGAAAGTTAGCTGAAGGGCTGCATTTGCTGGGCAGGCCAGGACAGCTTAACTTTGGGGATCCATTAGAGAAGATTTTAGTGCCATTCCTGACCCCCTCCACAGGGCACTTTGAAGCTGGCATGCACTCCCTTTATGGGTCCCTGGCATTATTTTGGCTGGGAAAAACCAAATTTGAAAACCTTACCTGGGATGACCCTTTTCCCAGGATTTGTCCTCCAGGCAAAAGAAGCATGAAACAATGAAAGGACTGTAAAAAAATGTATAGAGATAGATAGTCTTGGAAAAGACCTGCTGGCTTCAGATACACAGCAGAGGGAAGTTTGTCCCCTGGGAAATAGAGGGAACAACCAAATTCCTCTAAAAAGGGGAAGTCCAAAACTACTAACAAGCAAAAGTCCAAGAGAAGACAGAAGGCCAATAAGACAGGGAAAACCCTGCACACTGCATTTGCCTTGGGCAGACCTTCCTGATAGAAGGACTGAAGCTCAATAAAGTCTGTGTTTTATCACCAACTGGTTACAAAACCCAGAGACATCCCAGAGAGTAAATCCCAGAGTTAAAATTTTAAAATATAAAATGTTAACAGCGTGCAACAAAAAAGTAAAAAACAAACAAAGAAACAGGACATGATGGCCCATCCAAAGGAAGAGGGTCAAAATATTACAAAAAAAATACCATAGAAGAATATGACAATGTGGACATACCAAAAAAAGTCTTTTAAAAATTATCTTAAAATGCTTAAGAAGATGAATGAAAGCACAGAGAAAGAACTACAGGACATTAGGAAAACAATGAATGAAAAATATGAGAGTCTAAGTAAAGAGATGGAAATTTTAAAAAGGAACCAAAGAGAGCTACTGGAGGTGAAGAGCACAATAACTTAAATGGAAAATACTCAGGAGGGTTTCAAGAGAAGAATGGACCTGGCAGAAGAATGAATCAGTGAACTTGAAGACAAAGTACTTGAAATGAGGCAGGCTGAGGAGCAGAAAGAAAAAAAGAAATATTAAAAGGGAAAATAGCTAATACAGCTATAGGACACCATGAAGTGCACCAATATATGTGTTATGGGAGTCCCAGAAGGAGAAGAAAGAGAGAAAGAGATAAAAGGAATATTCAAAGAAATAATGAAAGAGAACTTCCCAAACTTAGCAAAAGACATGAATGTGCACATCCAAGAAGCTCAGAGAACAACAAACAGGATAAACATGTCATATATTGATTACATTATCAAATACAAAAGACAAGGAAAGAGTTCTGAAAGCTACAAAAGAAAAGCAACTTGTTACATACAAGAGGATCCCAATAAGTTTGAGTGCTAATTTCTCATCAGAAACCATGGAAGCAAGAAGGCAGTGGGTTGAAATACTTGGTGCTAAAGGAAAACAACTGCCACCCAAGAATTTTATGTCTTTTTCAAAAATGGAGGAGAGATTAAAACATTCTCATATACACAAAAGCTAAGACAGTACATCACCACTAGACCTGCCCTACAAGCAATGCTAAAGGGAGTTCTTCAGACTGAAATGAAATGATAGTAGACACGGTTTAAAGTAGCATAAAGAAATAAAGACTTGTGGTAAAGTAACCATTTAGGTAGTTATAAACTCCCCTTCTTACTTCCTACAGGTGATATAATGCAAATGCATAAAAAGTAATGATAAATCTAGGTTTTTGGACATACAATATACAAAGTTATAAATGGTAACAAGTAAAAAAATAATGGTGGGGGACAGAAGGGTATAGGAAAATTATAAGTGAATGCTAATGAAGGTGCTATCAGACCAAATATAATTATGTAAATAGAATAAGCTCTCCAGTCAAGAGGCAGAGATTAGCAGAATGGATCAAAAAGCCTGACCCAACTATCTGCTGTCTTCAAGAGACTCACCTGAAAGTCAAAAATACCAGTAGGTTGATGGCAAAAGGATGGAGAAAAATACTATGCAAATAGTAGCCAAATGAGAGCTGGGGTGGCTATTATAATATCAGATAAAATAGACTTTAAGTAAAAAAAACAGATATAAGGGACAAAGATGGTCATTACATACTGATAAAGGGGATCATTCAAAAGGAATATCCAACAATTATTAATATATGTGCACCTAATATCAGAACCCCAAAATATATGAAGCAAATACTGACAGATTTGAAGGGGGAAATTGACAGTTCCACATTAATAGTAGGAAACTTTAACACACTGTTCTCAATAATCATCTAGTCAGAAGATAGATTATCTAGTCAGAAGATCAGTAACGAAGTACAGGACCTGAATGATACACTAAACCAATTAAACCTAACAGACACATATAGAACAGTGCACCCAACAACAACAAAATACACATTCTTTTTGAGTTCACATGGATCATTCTCCAGTATAGACCACATGTTGGGCCATGAAAAAAGTCTCAGTAAGTAAAAAATATCAACATCATACAATGTATATTCTCCATCCAGAATGCAGTGAACCTAGAAATCAATACCAGAAGGAGAAAGGGAAAATTCACAAAGAATTCACAAATATGTGGAAATTAAACAACATACTCTTAAACAACTAAAGGGTTAAAGAGAAAATCAGAAGTGAAATTAGGAAATAGTGCTGAGAGGGAAATTTGGAGTTCTAAATGTTTACATTAAAAAAGAAAAAAAGACTTCAAACCAGAGACTTACCCTTAAAAATGGAAGAACTAGAAAAAGAAAAGCAAACTATGCCAAAAACAAGAAGAAGGAAGGAAATAACAGAAATTAGAGAAGAAATAAATGAAATTGAGAATAAAAAAAGAGATAACAAAATCAAAAGTCAGTTCTTTGAAAAGAACAACAAAATCAGCAAACCTTTAGCTGGACTGCTAAAGAAAAATGAGAGAGGATACAAATAATGAAAATCAGAAATGAAAAGGGGTACATTATTGCCATCATGCCAAAATAAAAAGGATTATAAGTAGATACTATGAGCAACTGTATGCCAATAAATTACACAACCTAGATGAAATGGATAAAATCTTAGAAACACACAAACTACCTATAGTTGATTCAAGAAGAAATAAAAGATCTCAACAGATAAATTACTAGTAAAGAGATTGAATCAGAGATTTACCCTTGTTTTGCAAAGTTGGTTCAACATAGGAAAATCAATTAATGTAATAAACCACATTAAAACAAATGAAGAAAGTAACACATGACCACCTCAATCAATGCAGAAAAGGCATTTGACAAAATACAGCATCCTTTCTTGATAAAAACACATAGACAACTAGAAGTAGAAGGAAATGTCTTCAATATGATAAGGGGCACATATGAAAAGCCCACAGCTGACATCCTACTTAATGGTGAAAGACTGAAAGATCAGGAATAAGACAAGGATGCTCACAGTCACCACTATTATTCAGCATTTTACTGGAAGTTCTTGCCAGAGCAATTAGGCAAGAAAAAGAAATAAAAGCCATCCAAATTGGAAAGGAAGAAGTAAAACTTCCCCTATTTTCAGATGATATGATCCTATATACAGAAAATCCTGAAAACTCCACAACAAAGTTCTTAGAGCTAATAATGAATTCAGCAAATTGGCAGAGTACAAGATCAACACCCCAAAATTAGTAATGTTTCTATACACAAGCAATGAACAATCAGAACAAGAAATAAAGAAAAAATAATTCCATTGACAATAACAATGAAAAGAATCAAATATCTAGGAATAAATCTAACCAATGGTGTAAAGGACTTGTACATAGAAAACTTCAAAATATTGCTAAAAGAAATTAGAGAAGATCTAAATAAGTGGAAACGTATTCCATGTTCATGCATTGGAAGAGAAAATATCATTAAAATGTCAATACTACCCAAAGCAATTTATATATCCATTGCAATCCCCATCAAAATTCCAACAAATTTCTGTGCAGAATTGGAAAAGCCAGTCATCAAATTAATATGGAAGGGTAAGGGGCCCCAAATAACTAAAGCCATCTTGAAAAATAAGAATGAATTTGGAAGACTCGATCTTAAAACTTACTACAAAGCCACAGTAATAAAAAAAAAAAAATGGTATTGGCACAGGGACACACATATGGACCAAATGAATAGAATTGAGAGCTCAGAAGTCAGCCAACTGATTTTTGACAAGGTAGCAAGACCACTCAATGGGGAAAGAATAGTTTCTTCAGCAAATGGTTTAGGGAAAACTGGATCAAGGAGGGCCCCTATGTCACACAATATACAAAAATCAACTCGAAGTGGATCAAAGACCTACAGACAAGATCTAGAACTATCAAACTTCTAAAAGAAAATGTAGGGAAGCATCTTCAGGAGCAGTCAATAGTTTCTTAGCCTTTACACCTAAGCACAAGCAACCAAAGGAAAAAAATAGATAAATGGGACCACATTAAAATAAAATAAAAAAACTTTTGTTTCCTAAAGGACTTTATTATGAAAGTAAAATATCTTACACAATGGGAGAAAAATTTTGGAAACCACATATCCAATAAAGGAATAATACCCAGTGTATATAAAGAAATCCATCAACTTGACAACAAAAAAGACAACTCAATTACAAAATGGGCAAAAGACTTGAACAGACATCTGTCCAAAGAATATATACAAATGTCCAGAGAGCATTTGAAAAGATACTGAACATCATTTGCCATCAGGGAAATGCAAATCAAAACCAAAATAGGATTCAATTTCACACCCATTAAAATGGCTGCTATTATAAAAAAGAAAATAACAAGTGCTGGAGAGGATGTGGAGAAATAAGAACATTCATTCATTGCTAGTGGTAATGTAAAATGGTGCAGCCACTGTTGAAGGCAGTTTGGCAGTTCCATAGAAAGCTAAGCAGAGACCTACCATATGACCCAGCAATCCCACTATTGGATATATACCAAAAAGAATGGAAAGCAGGGCCTTGAACAGATACTTCCACACCAATGTTTACAGTAGCATTATTCACAATTGCCAAAAAAACAGAAGCAACCCAAATGTTCAACGACTGATGAATGGATAAATAGAATGTGGTATATACATACAATGGAATATTATTCAGCTGTAAAAAGGACTGAAGTCTTGATACATGCAAATGGATGAATCTTGAAGACATCATGTTGAGTGAAATAAGCTGGACCTAAAAGGATAAATATTATATGATTACACTGACTTGAAACAATTAGAATAAGCATACTCATAGAGTCAGAATCTAGAATACAGGTTACCAGGGAAGAGGGTTGGGATAGGGGATGGGTAGTTGAGGCTTAAAATGCACAGGGTGTTCCTATTTGGAATGATGGAAATATTTTGGTAATGGATGGTGGTGATGGTAGCACAACATTTTGAATGCAATTAACAGCACTGAAATATATATCTGAATATGTTTAAAAGGGAGAAATGTTAGATTATATATGTGGTAACTGAATAAATATATTTTTAAAAATCCATGGGACTACATTACCCAAACAGTGAACCCTAAGTTAAAACAGGGACTTTAATTAATTGTAAAATTATAAATATATAGTATCATAAATTTTAACAAATGTTCCATACCAATGCAAGATGTTGATGGTGGGGTGGTATATAGGAATCCTGTATTTTATGCATGATTGTTTTGTAAACACACAACTTCTCTAACAAAGGATAAAACAAATTAAATAAAGGTAAAGGGCCCAAAATAGCCAAAATCATCTTAAAAAAGAAGAATGATGTTGTAGGACTCACACTATCTGATATTAAAACTTATTAGAAAGCTACAGTAATCAAAACAACATGGTACTGGCCCAAGAACAGGTATATAGACCTATAGAATCAAATTGAGAGTTCAGACATCCACCTTTACATCTATGGCCAATGTTTTTTGACAAGGATGCCATATCCATTCCACGGGGAATTAATAATCTGCAAGAAATGGTGCTTGGAAAACTGTATAAGTACATGCAAAATCATGAAAATGGACTTCTACCTCTCACCATACATGGTAATTGATTCAAAATGGATCAAAGATCTACATATAAAATCCAGAACTATAAAACTCTTAGAAGAAAACATAGGGAAGCATCTTGAGGACCCTGTGTTAGGCAATGATTTCTTAGACTTTACATCAAAAGCATGAGCAACAAAAGACAAAATAGATTAATGGCACTTAATCAAAATAAAAAACTTTCTGTGCATCAAGAAATTCACCACAAAGTAAAAAGGCAACCTACAGAATGGCAGAAAATATTTGGAGAATACATATCCAATAAAGTTTTAATATTCAGTATGTAAAGAAATCCTTCAACTTAACAATCAAAGACAAAAAAAAATTAAAAATGGGTAAAAGACTCGAATATACATTTCTCCAAAGAAGGTATACTAATGGTCAAAAAGTACATTAAAAAACGCTGAACATCATCAGTCATTAGATAATGCAAATCAAAACCACAGTGAGACACCATTTCATAACCATTAAAATGTTTACTACTACCAAATGGAAAATAAGGTTTGGAAAGGAGATGGAGAAATAGAACATTTGTTCATTGCTGGTGAGAATGTAAAATGGTGCAGCTGGTATAGAAAACAGTTTGGTGGTTCTTCAGAAAGTATAGAATTAATATTATCCCAAAATCCACTTGTAGGTATATACCCCAAAGAATTGAAAGCAGGCACTTGAACAGATATTTGTACACTGATGTTCATAGCACTGTTAGCTGTTAGTCACAATTGCTGAAAGATGGATGCAACCCAAGTGTCCATCAACAGATGAATGGAAAAACAAAATGTGGTATATACGTATAATGGAATATTATTCAGCTATACAAAGTAATGAAGTTCCGACACTTGTGACAACATGGATGGACCTTAAAAGCATCATGTTGAGTGAAATAAGCCAGATACAAAAGGACAAATATTATATGATCTCTCTGATATGAAATAATTAAAATAAGTAAATTCATAGAGGCAGAAACTCAAATACAGGTTACCAGATGAGAGGGAATAGGAAGTAAATGCTAAATTAGTACTTATTTTCTGTTTGGGTTGATGGAAAAGTTTTGTTAATGAATAGCGATCATTGTAGTGCAACATTGTGAACATAATTAACAGCACTAAATTTTATATTTGAATGTGTTTAAAAGGGGAAATTTTAGGTTGTAGGTATATTATTAGGATAAAAACTTTAAAAACAACAACAAACCTCTGTATACCACACACTGTGAACCCTAATGTAAACCATGCTCTATATTTAATATTATAATTATTATAATATTGTTTCATTTGAAACAAAGATACCAGCCCAATGCAAAGTGTTAATAATAGGAAAATTGTGTGAGGGGGGGTATATGTAATCTCTGTATTCTCTGCTATAAGTTTGCTGTAGGCCTACAACTTTTCTAATAAAAATAAAAATATAACATATAAAACAAGCATAGGAAGACTCCGAAAAATGGAAGGAAGAAGGCAGGCTGCTTAGGAACCCTGGGACATGAGAAACAACGTAGTGGTGAGTTTCCTTTTTGCCTCCCAAATATCCTGGAAAGGGTATTGCAACTGCCAACATACTCAGACAAAAAAATCTCCAAGAAAAACTTCTTTGCCCTAGCAAAAAGAGTGGGAAAAGGGTGGCCTGACAACAGAAAACCTTTCAGGCAATACCAGCTGCAGTGGGTTGAATTGTGTTTCCCACAAAATATATGTCCAAATCCTAAACTCTAATACCTGTGAATGTGACCTCATTTGGAAATAGGGTATTTGCAGATGTAATTAAGTTAAGGATCTTGAGATGAAATCAGACTGAATTTAGGGTGACTGGCAGCCTTATAATAAGAAGGAGAGAGAGATTTGAGACAGAGACACACAAAGAAGGCCACGTGACGGTGGAAGCAGAGATTGGATGATGCAGCTGCAAGTCAAGGGATGCCATGGGTTGCCTGTAGCCACCAGAAGCTAGGAGAGAGGCATGGAATGGATTCTCCCTCAGTACCTCAAAAAGGAATCAACCCTGCTGACATTGATTTAGGACCTTTGGACTCCAGAACTGTGAAAGAATAAATTTCTGTTGTTTTAAGTCAACGAGTTTGTGGTATTTTGTTATGGCAGCCCTAGCTCCCTGTTCAGGCAGTTGATATGTCACCACATTGCACCCTGTTGGAAGCATGCATGGCTCTCTGATCCCCCTGCCAGGTAGTGTCAATTAATGAAACAGGCAACTGATCTTCCATCCCCTGCCTGGCAGAAGTAGGTGGCAGTTATCCAATTCCCTTGTTGGGGGAGTATTTGCAGGATTGAGAATTTTACCAAACATTAAAAGAAGAATTAACACCAATTTTACACAATCTCTTCCAGAAAATCTCAGAAGTGGAACCACATCCAACTCACTTTATGAGGCTAGTATTACCATTATACAAAATGCAAAGGCTATTAATAAGAAAAAAGAAAACTACAGATGAATACCTCTCATGAACTTGGTGCAAAAATCAACAAAGTAATAGCAAATCAAATCCAGCAATACACAGAAAGAATTACATACCACGAACACAAGTGGAATTTATTACAAATATACAAAATTTCCTTAATATTCCACCACCAGTCACTATAATCCTCCATTTCAACAGGCTAAAGATATGTTTATATCAATTGATGCAGAAGAGGCAGATGATAAAATTCAGCACATATTCATGATAAAAGCTCTCAGCAGACTAGGAATTGAGGGAATTTCTTAAACTTCTTAATGAGCATCTACAAAAACCTTACAGCCAACATAATATTTAATTGCGAAGGGCCAAATTATATTCTTCCAAAATTTAGGACAAGGTAAACATGTCCCACACTCTTATTCAACAAAGTACTGGAAGTTCTAGCCATTGTTTAAGGCATAAAAGAGAAATAAAAAGAATACAAATTGTAAATGAAGAAAAATATGTCCCTCTTTACAGCTTACATTGCTGTCTACATAGAAATTTCCAAGGAATCTACAAAAAACTCCTAGAGCTAAGAAGTAAGTTCAGAAAGGCCACAATTCAGCAAGATCAAAATACAATAAAGAGTCTTATTTTTGTATACTAACAGTGAACAAGTGGAAATGAAATAAAAAACACAATACCATCTACAATCATTCCAAATAAAATGAAATACTTAGGTATAAACTTAAAACATGTACAAGATCTCTATGCTGATAATTACAAAGTTCAGATGAAAGAAATCAAAGAATAAATAAATAAATGGAGAGCTATACCATGTTCATGGATTGGAAGACAAACTATAGTAAAAATGTTATTCTGCCTAAATTGGTCTATAGGTTTAATGCAATTTCTATCAAAATTCCAGCAATATTCTTTTTTGTAGGCATAGACAAGCTTATTCTCAAATTTAAATATGAAAGCACAGGCCCTAGAATAGCTAAAATAATCTTTAAAGACAAGAATAAAATAGGAGGATTCCCTCTACTTGATATTAAAGCCTGCTATATTGCCACAGTCATGAAGATAGTATGATATTGGTGGAAAGACAGATACATAGCTCAGTAGAAAATAAAGAACCCTGAAATAGAACCACACAAATATGCCAAACTGATTTTTATCCTTTAGTTTACCCTTCCTAATAATCTTCATTTCTAAAGTCTTTACCAAATCTCTCACCCTTGTTTTTTCCTATCAGGCTGCAGCCCTCCCTTTAGTATCTCTTGTAATTCTCATCTTTTGGTAACATATTCTATTCATTTTTGTTTGTCTGTGAAGACTTTGAGCTCACCCTCATTTTTGAAGGACAGCTTTGCCAGATACGGAATTCTTGGCTGGCATTTTTTTTCTCTTTCAGTGCTTTACATACATCTTACCACTTTCTTTTCTCCTCCATGGTTTCTGATAAGAGGTCAGCACTTAATCTTATTGAGTTTCTCTTGTATGTGATGCTTTTCTTTTCTTTTGCTGTTTTCAGAATCCTCTCTTTATCTCTGATGTTTGTCATTTTGAATAGTAGGTGTCTCAGGTAGGTCTGTTCAGATTTATTCTGTTTGGGGTGTGTTGTCCTTCTTGGATATTGATATTTATGCCCTTCATAAGGGTTGGGAAGTTTTCAGTCATTAACTCTTCAAATATTCTTTCTGCCCCTTTTCCATTCTCTTTTCTTTCTGGGACACCAATAATGTGAATGTTTGTGAGTTTTCTGTTGTCATTCAATTCCCTGAGACTCTGTTCCATTTTTTCCATTCTCTTCTCTTTCTGTTCTCCTGTCTTTTCCAGTTCAGGTGTTCAGTTTTAGAAATCACGAATTCTGTCTTCAAGCAATTCAAATCTGCTCTTATGTGCCTCTAAAGTATTTTTAATCTACTCCATCATGTATTTCATTCCCATAAGGTCTGTTACTTTTCTATGCAGGCTTTCAAATTGTTCTTTATACTCTCCCAGTATCTTCTTAATATCCTTTATTTCTTTAGTCATATTTTCTTTAAATTCTTTGAAGTGATTTAGGAGAGTTGTGTGATTATCACACAGGATTAATTATATTAAATCCTGTATCTCTTCAGGATATTTGGTTATTTCTTTTGTCTGTGCCATTTCTTCCTGTTTCCTAGTATGGCTTGTAATTTTTTGTTGAAGTCTAGCATCTGAATATGTTGGTGAATTTACTCTGATGGCCCATTTCTCTCTCTATTACCTATTGTCTTTTTTCCTACAACTCTTCTTTGATATTTGGTTCAACTTATTCTCAGTCTTTAAAATTACCCAGCTTAAGTTTTCAGAACTGGGTCAGAGACTCACTAGTAGGGTGCAGATTTTCTCCCAGGGGTTGGCTATAGAGAGTATGAACAATTTTTGTCCATGCAACTTCCAGACCCACCAGCAGATGGTGCTAGTCAGCACATCCCTCCACAGAGGTGTTTGAGTCTCGGCTTTCCTGTGTTCTTTTGTTGAATCTCCAGATGGCCATTCAAAGTAGGCTCTGCTGTCCAAACTCACTGAAGAAAAGCAACCCAATCTCCCCTCTCTTTTCCTTTGAAACAGCTGACAAGGTGGAAGATGTTTGATCCCCTCAGTCTGTTGCTGTGAGCCAGGTGTTTTACCCCAGCTTAATATCTTGTGAGTGGGACGGGGAGCTCTTCCCGGCCACCACAGGGGTGTGGTAACTCATGTTTGTCATTTTGACTTCTTCATCTCTCTGTCCCTCACCCTCCTGGGAGTTATGTAGCACTGTCCTGGTCTGCTGGCCTCCATAGTAGGTTCCTCAGACAGTTTTTTACTCTTTCTCTGTTGTTTTCATGAGAACATTCAGCTCTGCCTGTTAGTCTCCCACCATCTCCCCACAATCCTCCTGCCAAACTGATTTTTGACAAAGATACCAAAGCAATTCAAGGAAGGAAGACTAGCCTATACAACAAATGGTGCTGGAGCAATTGGGCATCCATAGGCAATAAAATGAACCTCAGCCTAAGTCTAATTCCTTATATAAAAGCTAATTCAAAATAGATCACGGACTTAAATGCAAAATGTAAAACTATAAAAGTTTTAGAAAAAATATAGTAGAAAATCTTTGGAATGTAGGGCTAGGCAAAGAGTTCTTAGACTTGACACCAAAAACATGAACTATAAAAGGGAAATTTGATAAATTGGACTTCATCAAAATCACAAACTCTTGTTCTGTGAAAAACATTGTTAAAAAGGTGAAAAGACAAGCTACAAATTGGGGAAAATATTTGCATATTACATATACAACGAAGGATTAGCATCTAGAATAGATAAGCATTTTTCAAAATTCAACAATAAAAAATCAAACCATTTAATTAGAAAATAGGCCAAAGACATGAATAGACATTTTATGGATGAGGATATACAAGTGGCAAATAAGCACATGATAAAACATTCAATGTCATTATCCATTAGGGAAATGCAAATTAAAACCACAATGAAATATCACTTAAGACATAACAGAATGGCTAAAATAAAAAAAAAATAATGATAACTTCAAATGCTGATCAGGATGTGGAGAAACTGGATACACTGATGGTGGGGATGCAAAAGGGTATTGCCACTCTGGAAAAAAGTTTGGCAGTTTCTTAAAAATCAAACATGGAAATAATATACAGCCCAGCAATTATACTCTTGGGCATTTATCCCAAATAAATGACAACCTTTTGGCACTAAAACCTGTATACAAATGTTCAGAGCAGCTTTGTTTGAAATAGCTAAAGAAACTGGAGACAATCTAAATACCTTTCAGGGGGTGAATGATAAAACAAATTGTGGTACTGTCATACTATGGCATACTCAGCAATAAAAAGGAACAGACTGGGAGGCAGATGTGGCTCAAGCCATTGGCCTTCCACCTACCACATGGGAGGTCCCAGTTTCCATTCCTGATGCCTCCTAAAGAAGACGAGCAAGACAGTGAGCTGACCCAATGGGCAAGTGTGGCAAGCTGATGCAACAAGATGATGCAACAAGAGACATGAGAGAAACATAACGAGAGATGCAACAGAGTGGAGAGTGGGGGTAGCTCAAGTGATTGGGTGCCTCCCTCACACGTCCAAAGACCCAGGTTTGGTTTCTGATGCCTCCTGAAAAAGAGCACCAGCACACAGCAAATGCAAACAATGAGGGGATAGGGAGAAATAAATAAATAAAATACATCTTAAAAAAAAGGAACAGACTATTAATACATACAACAACTTGGATGAATCTCCAGGGAATTATGTTGAGTGAAAAAAAGCCAATTCCAATAGTTACATACTGTATGATTTCATTTATATAATCTTCTTGAAATGACAAAATATAGATATGAATAACAGATTACCAGTTATAAACAGTCAGAGATGGGAGGTAGACGTGAAGGGGAGGAGGAACGTGGATATGACTATAAAGGAGCAACACAAGGGATCTATGTGGTGATGGAGTTGTTTTGTACCTTGACTGTCTCAATATCAACATACAGTCTGTGATATTGTACTATAGATTTGAAAGATGTTACCATAAAGGGAAACTGGGTAAAGGATACATGGGATATCTTCATGTGATTTCTTATAATTTCATGTGAATTTGCAATGACCTCAAAATTAAAAGCTTAATAAAATTATAATATTATTGCATGACCTGTATCTTATAAAAATTTCTTTGCAAATATATACATATGGAGAATTACATCGTGGATATGCTGCCCATCCTTTGCTCTTGATTAGCAGTTCTCAAAGAGTGCTCTACAGATTCCTTTTCAGGGGAAATTACAAGGTCAATACTATTTGCATACTAACACTAAGACATCATTGGCCTTTTCATTGTGTTGACATTTGCACTAATGGTGCAAAAGTAATGGTCGGTAAATTGCTGTAGCCTTGGCACAAATCAAGGAAGTGGCACAAACTGTACTAGTAGTTACCATATTCTTCACTGCCACATCCTCACAGTAGAAAACAAAACAAAAAGAAACAAAAAAAGCAAGTTTTCCATAAGAATTTTATTAAATCTCAACCTTCAAATACACAAAATAATAGTCTGTGTGAAGAAACAGAAAGCATGAATAAAGCTTTCTACTGCACACAGAAGCATGATGTCAGGGAAAATAACTTGTGCAATTGAGTTGTGAGCTGAAATGGCCTCTTTTTTTCTCTGAACACCATATTTACTTGAAAAAACAACTGACAAACTATGGTTTTTCAGATTTGGGTATCTGGCAAACATTTTTCTCAAAATGAACAAAAGAAGCCTGCTGCTTCAAGGAAAACAACTGATAATATTTTTTTACCCATGGTAAATTTTGAGCTTTCAACTGAAAATTAGAATTTTGGAAAACTTATATCTGCTCCTATGAGCTTGACAGCTTCCCAATACTTAAAGACTTTCTAATGAGGTCAGTAGTGATATTGAGTGCAAGTTTTAAAATATTCTATAATGGAAATGTGTTAACACTTTGAAGATTTGCATATCCCAGTAAACCAGTATTTTCCAAATGACCTATGCATGAAGTCACAAACCCATTCATGGGTAAAAGATCCATACCAAAAAAAGATAGAGCAATGAATTGTAATGTGGTAGCATATGAAAAGTTCTAACCTTTAAGAAATGACCACTTGTCAGGTTTTGTTGTAATATCAAAGAAGAATATTCACAACTATAAAAAAGGGTATTAAAATACTCCACACTTTTCCAACTACAGATCTGTGTGAGGGCGGGATTTTCTTCATGTACTTCGTGTCTTAATAGCTAGAATGCAAAAACAAATTTGAGAATCCAGCTGTCTTCAATTAAGCCAGAGATTTGCAGAAATATAAAATAATTACACTCTTCTCACTAAATTTGTTGCTTTGGAAAATATGTTTTTATATTAACATGTAATGGATTTATTATTTTTGAATGAATTAATAAATATTTTTTCAGTTATTTTAATTTCTAATATGATAAATATAAATATGTATAACCCACATAAACAAAAGTTCTTTAGAGTCCTCAATAATTTTTAACAGTGTGAAGTGGTCCTGAAACCAAAATTTTGAGAATCACATTAAGCCAGAGTATCTAAAAGCCATTAACCTCAATCCATTTGCAATATCTCTTCATGGAATCACTGTTATTGAAATGAACTTATCTAAGGTCTTATACCATTAGACATGTTTTCCTTTTTCCTTTTCTTTTAAAGAATAGCCTTAGGAAACGCTGCTGCAGTCACCATAAGAACATTTGGAGGACTCCATTCGCACTTTTCTAATGTCCTCTTTTAATGGCTTATGGGACAGATTTCTTTTACATTTCTAAGTAACTGGTTTGTTTTAGTATTGTGAACACCACAGACATTTTACTGGTAATGTTTTCTCCTTTGCTTTGGCTGCTGAGAAGTTCAGAGTCAAGTGTGCAGATCGCCTCTAGAATATGTGGAGGGCTTTATGGCCTTTGTCTAATCATACTTCAGAATCATTCGATCCTTATTCTTTTATTTTTCCTTCATCCTCTTTGTTTAAAACATTTCTTTGCTGTGTTTGATAGTATGAATTCTGCCGTCCCCCTTAAGTGCACTTGGAAAATAGAGAAGTGGAAGGAGAGGAAAAGATAGGCAAAATCTACAATATAGCCCATAAATAAACATGTCAAAGCTTTTCTGCTTATCCAAACTGTCTAGAAAAGCAATCCACTTTAAATCTCTTGGGTACAGACCAGGAGCAGTAAGCCAGGAAATCAGAAAGAACCATGGCAACAGGTTTGTTTTCTTTCCTGGGGAGAAGAGAAATGGTCTTCCTTGTGTGCGTCCTGACAGGAAGCCAGTTCTTTCTCTCCATAATTAATCACTTTCTTAAGAGAAGAGTGCAAGCCTTTCCTACTACGCTGAGAATGAGAATGATGAAGAAAAGAGAACAGGGGAAATCAGTGAATTGAGAGACCAAGTAGCCAGGGAAATGTTCCTTTGTGATCTGTGTATAAATCTTCACTGGGTCATGGAGGTCAAGAAGGCAGATACCAAACATGACTGAGATCTCAATTATTAGGAAGAATTCTAGAGTGTAGGACAGAAGCCCAAGTTCTAGTCCTAACTCTGTCCCTATGTGATTTTCTTGGGGTAAATCCTTTGGAATCTTGGGCCTCTGCTTTTTAATCTGTAAAATGGAATTATAATGCCTACCTTAACCTAGAGTTTGAGGATCAAGGGAGAACATAGATACTAATATAATCTTGCAGAGGTCAGATGATATTTAAATTTGTATTTCCATGCCTGAGGATGACTCCAAGGAGCATGAATCCAATATGAACACTGTCATTGTAGTAGCCATTTAGACATTTTTAATTCATTGTACTAGTTCTAGACAACAGCTAGAATCTTCATAAATCTAGTTAATGAAGTGGTATATAATAGAGCGTGTATTTCTGCAGTTTTTTTAAAAAAAATAATTTTTATTTTTTATTTTTAAAGGAGCTTTATATTACATAAATGTTACATCAAAACTATAGAAGATTCTTATATACCCTACCCCCTATCCCTCCCACACTTTCCCCCATTAACAACATCTTTCATTAGTGTGGTACATTTTCTACAATTGATGAACAAATATTGAAGCATTGCTACTAACCATGGTCTTCAGTGCACTGTTTTATAGTGCCTAAGCCTCCTAGTGCAATATCTGATATTGTTCATGCCTTTCTTTATGGCCAACAACCACATATTTGCACCAGATCCTATCCTCTCTCATCATCTCATGGGCATTGCTTCAGTAATTCACTGTTTTCTCCTACCTGATTTTTTCTACTCTCTGCTGCATGACTCCTATCAGCATATAATCATTTTAAGACATTAATTAACTATATTTCCAGGGAAATTGTGATCACCTATCCCTTTTCCTGCCCCAATTTATTCTTTCTGTAACATCCCACAACTTATAAGCACAACTCCTATTTTCTGGTTGTTCAAAATCATGGAGTCATCTTTAACTCATCTTTCCCACACATTCAAACAATCTCTAAATCCTATTGGCCCTGTCTTCAAAATACATTCAAAACCAGATCTTTACTTCCCCAGTCCATGCAATGATCATCTGGTTCCTGGCTTCCATGTTTGCTCTCCTTATAGTCCAGTTTGCCTGAGGAAGCCTTCTAAACTATAAATCAGGTCACATCAGTTCCCTGATCTTCATTCTCCAATGACTTGCATCGCATTTACAACAAAAACCAAGTCCCTCCCATGCTTTTCAAGGCCCTACATAATTTGATCTCCTCACTACCTTTTCTACTTCATTTACTACCAGGCTTTCCCTCACTTGGTGTCCTTCATCCACACCTGACTCCTTGCTTTTCCTTCAACCTGTCCAACATAGTCCTGTCTCCAGGTATTCACACTCTTTGGAACACTGTCATCATACTCAAACGGCCATCTTCCTCACTTCCTTCAGGCCCAAACATCACCTCATCAAACAGGCCTTTACTATTTAAAATAGAAGCCCTTATCTTTCTCTATTTGCTCACACTGCTCTGTTTCTCTTTATGCTACTTATCACTTCTTCACATAATAAAATTATGTATTTGCTGATCTCTTTATTATCTATTTCCCTCTGAGAATGTAGATTTCCTGAGGAGAGGCACTTAGTCTATTTTATTCCTTGATATGTCCTCAGTGCTCCAAGCAAATTTTTGAGGTTTGATAATATTTGGGAAATGAATGAATAAATAAATATACTAAGCCTTAAAGAAATGCTTGGTACCCTTCCACAACCTTACATACACTATATTAATATTCCAGTTTTGTTACCTAGCAACCTGTGAGGTAGTCAAAGCAAGTATCATTTCCCTCAATTTTTGATTCACTTTCATCTGATAGTATTAATTTTGGGGAGCGACTGTTGTCCCAGGCCCTGTGATGGGCCTAGGGATACATAGATAGCCCAGACACAGGTCATGCCCTCATGGGCAGGGGTTACAGATGCTTTTAAATTTAGTATGAAATAGGATGGAAATATTAGGGTGAGGCCTTCAGCTTAACTGGAGGGTCCATGGAAGGCTTTTTGGAGGACATGATAGCTGAGCTGAGACTTGAAGGATAAGTGTGAATTAGTTTGGCAAAGAAAGAAGGGAACAGTGTTTCCCCTGGACCAATATAATTCATGAGAAAATATCAAGCAGTTCAATACTACTAGTAGAGAGAGAAGATGCTGATGAAAGAAGGAAGATTCAGTTACAGAGGGTCTTGTATGTCATACTGAGGAGTGTGAGTCTCATTTGTCTTGTGATTTCTAGCACCTGAAAGTGTATAAAGAGGGCAGTGACATGAGTACATTTGCATTGATAGATATTGGAGCTGAAGTAAGAGTTTGATAGACAGCCTCCAAATTAAGAAAGCTCATTGAAAACTTGAGATGTGGTCCAAATATTCTGACCCTGAATGCAATTTTCTTCCTCACTGTATTCTCTGCCTCTGCACTATTCCCAAATGTAAGCATCCATCCCAGCTTGGAAATGTCTTGAAAGAGCTGTCCCCAGAGCAACAGGAATGCTCACAAAACTAGGAATGAGCTAACCTTCACTTTTTTTACAATATGCCCAAAGATACATCCCCCAGAATATAGGCAAGAAGGAAATGTTTTCACTGGCTTTCCCCTCTTTGGAATAACAGTGAAGCACATTTAAAAAAATTCTTTCTCTTTCATTTTTAACCTGTCTTTCTAACATCCCCATATCCTGAATCCATAATATGGGGTGTCACATCTGAGTTACTGCTCTGGTTTTGATGGCAGTTGTTAGAGTTATTTTCATTCTCTAAATTTTAATTACGACCCATTTTTTGCCAGTATTAACATTGGTAGTAGGAAATTCATATTATTCTAGTTTAAAATGTCTCTTTTTATCTCAATCCCAATAGGGGTAGCAATACTATTTTTGGTCAATAACTCTATTAAATGAGCAATTAAATTGTTTTCTGCTTGCATTCTAATTTTTTTTATTTCTTAGGGTTAAACACAAATTATAAACAACAACCAGATTGGAATGGTGTTCAATGAATAGCTAATTCCAATCAGGAGTAGAATAGAAATAATGAAAAGCTTTAGACTTTATTAGTAAAATTGATAGTTAGAAATGCATAACCAGTGTATTGAATCGAATGTGTTAATGTGCCACCAGGGAGCAAATCTGTTGTTCTCTCACCACTGTTGTTCAGAACCATGATATTTGATCTCTTTTCTCCTAACTAGATGACATTTCTAGCAGATATGGTAATTTTTCGATCATTATCTAACATCAGAAAAGGCTCATTTTCAGATATAAAAGTCCAGCTCAATCTATTCTAATTGAGTTCAAAGTATCTTCCCATTTCCATAGCTTTGGCCTACCTCAGGCTCAGAAACTTGCAATGGAAAAGGCATATGTTGTACCTTTTTTTCTCCTTATTCTTCATCTTTTCTCACTAACCAGCTACTGCTTTTAGCTGTTATGTGGGACATAACATATATAGTTATTAATACTGTTCACCAAATATTTTCAATTCTTTCCCCTTTCAGGCACATGGTAAAATTGCACTTCCTTACCTTCTTGAAAATAGATGTGGCCATGTGATTTGCCTTGACCAATGAAATGTGAGCAGACGGGATACTGTGCTACTTTTGGGTGGAAGTTTTAAGAGCTACTGAAAAAAAAAATCATCATATTTCCTTCTCACTGCTGTAGTGATCATGGAAGCAGGTGTTGAAATAATATTTCAACGAGGCCAACCCATGTTGCATTTGTTGCATGAATGAGAATTAAATCTTTATTGTTTTAAGGCATTGGTTTTGGTTTATTTGTTGCTACATACTTACATAGCCTATTTTGACCAACATACTACCTATCACATCACACATTAAAAGAAACAAAGCTATAACAATCATGAACATGTAGCCACCTGATATTATCCTCAAAACATATAAAAATTTTAAAAGACAGGAATATAAAGAGAAATTGAGAAATCTGCAATCATGGAGGAAGATAAAAATATTAGTAAGAATTTTAAAACTTTGAATAGAAAAATTAATAATCTATATATAATGGGTATATAGAAAACAGATAGAAAATATACATGTTTTCAAGTTCACATGAAATACTTATGAAGATTTACCTCATACTAGGTTGCAAAGTAGTCTCAGCTATTTTCAATGAACCAATATGATAGGGTTCTCTTGTCACAATGAAATTTAAATTAGAAATCAAAGATAAAAAGAGAATAAATGCAAGCAGACACACATATTTGAAAACTTAAAACGCATTCTTAAATAATTTATGGATCATTTTGAGAAATATATATTTAGCTCTGAACAACAATGAAAGCACAACCTATTAAAAATCATGATATGTAATTAAAACAGTACCTAAAGGGAAATATAAAATATATTTGTTATAAAACAAGAAGTACTGAAAATAAATAAACTAAATGTATACTTCAAGGAACCAGAAAAAAGAAGTAAAATCTACCCCAGGAGCACATATGACATCATGTTATTATCTGGTAAAGCTGGATGGTGACATATGGGTTTCATTATATTATTTTCTATTCATATTTTATGTTTGGAATAATTCACAATATTAAATAACCTTTTATTTTTTAAAAATAGAGACATTAGAGCTGGTTAATTCTAAGGTTCCTGACAACTAAAATAAATTGATTTAATAGCTTATAAATATGATGGCAGATTTTTCTCAGAGATCATGAAATAAGCCAATTCTTTTATTGAATTTTCTTTTTTCCTCCTAAAGATACATTTATTTCACTCTTGTGTTATGGCTTGTTGCTACATAAAAGAGTGTTAAAGAAACACCTTCTAAATAAAAGTGCAAATGAGATCACAATGTATCTTTTTCTTTGCTCAACAAATACTGTTCAAATGTGCTTTGAGGTCCTAAGTGCTGTGGTTTTCTAAGTATTACTTGGCCAGTAATAAACTAGCCATTAATTTCAGAATAAAAAGGTAAGCAGAATCATTAAGTAAATTGCTTATCATATACCTAAACAGAATGTGGTCTTACTGCAAGGTCTGGTGCTATAGGAAGGAAGCACCTGCTTTTGTTTTCAACTCCTGTATTTCAGAATAATACATAAATTAATTCATTTCTCTATGAGTGAAACACAGATCCTTACTTTGACTTTATTGGTCTATGTCCATTTTGGAATGGCAAAAGGACTAGATGAAGCTTCCCAAGTTTGGTGGTTTGGTCTAGCCATTCATTACACTGCCCAAACCTATAACTTGGATAAGCACTCACCATCTCTCTTTTCTCTCATCCATCCTTAGTTTCTTTTCATCCTGTCCTATCACTTTCATTTTTTTTTTTTTTTTTTTTTCGATTGACCAAGTAAGGTTTATTACTCCTGTGGAAGG
This sequence comes from Tolypeutes matacus, assembly GCA_026826555.1. Taxonomy (NCBI): domain Eukaryota; kingdom Metazoa; phylum Chordata; class Mammalia; order Cingulata; family Chlamyphoridae; genus Tolypeutes; species Tolypeutes matacus. The sequence goes on along the minus strand of JAKSZT010054419.1, from coordinate 5,394,949 downwards.
GTGGTTAAACATAAGTAAATCAATTAACATGATACTCCATATTAACAAATTGAAAAAAAAAAAAAAAAAAACATGATCATCTCAATTGATACAGAAGAGCCATTTAACAAAATCCAGCATTATTTCTTGATAAAAACACTTTGAAAGATAGGAATAGAAGGAAACTTCCTCAATATGACAAAGGGTTGTATTAGTCAGGGTTCTCTCGGGAAACAGAATCAACAGGAGATATCTGTCAATAATATGAGATTTTAAAAGAGTCTTTCACATGACCATGGGGATGCACAAGTCCAGGTTCCGCAGGCAGGCTGCAAACCAGGGGCTCCAATGAAAGTCCGATGAAAGGTCCTTGATGAGTTTCTGGGAGAAGCTGGTTGTCCAACGATGAGCTGAGAAATTCTCTCTGAATGTTGAAATCACTTCCCCTTTTAAGGCATTCAACTGATTGGATAAAAGCATCACCCATTGATGATGCAATCTCCCTGATTGATGCAGATGTAATCAGCTATCCAGGCAGTAAACTCACTAGTGATCAAAGTCCATAAATGCTCTTGTATTACAATTAGCCCAGTGCTTGCTGGACCAAATTACCTGGCCGAGTTGACACATTAGCCTAACCATCAGAGTCCACCCCTTTCAGCTCGGCAGTCATACACATTACCCTAAACCATGCTTAGTTTCTAAGTAAAAACAATAACAGACAAGCATATTTCTGCCTAACAATGTTCAACTCCCCTGCGTACAACCGGAAACACATTAATTCCCCACAGAATAGAGTGCAAGTCCTAGGATAATATTCACTCTTAAACTTGACATCCTTAAATATTATGATGTGGAATTAATACAAATTTTCATGTGATAGGGGAAAAGGTTGGGGAAGAAAACAAGAAACTCGTTTTGTGTACATATACAATCATACTCATAACGAAACAAGGAAGAAGGGTTCATGACTATTACAGTCCTCGTTTCTGTAACTGGTTACGTGGTTGAAGTTCATATTTATCACTACCTTCTTCTATTACCCATTCCATGTTCCCGTTACCTTCAGCAAGCACTTCAGCTGGCCGTGGTTCTTTGCCTGGTGGGGTGACCCAAACTTTCACTCCCGAAGATTCTGGTCCATTGTTAGTCCTGCTTGAATTGGTTTGTTGCAATTTTCCGTTGACTTCAATCACAGGGCATGGCAGTACTAGGAGATGCCCTAGAGGATCTCCTGCATTCCAGGCAAACTCTTCTTTACCCCCATTATGCAGATGTAGTCCTATTTCCCCTTGATAGTCAGGATCAATCACCCCAGCCAGTACAGTAATTCCCTTCTTTTTTTTATCACTTTCATTTCATCTTGGTAATCGACCAACTCTAGCACTCACTGGATGTCTTCAGAGATGTATTTGCCCATATGCAGGTGCACAATATAAAAACCCATAAGAATCAGAGCTTCATTTTCTTAAGAAATTTGAGCAAAGTATTTTCTTATAAGGAAAAGAGAATTTGAAGGGACAATTTAGAAAATAACCTGTTGATACATAAATGTATTTGTATTCTATGTACCTGAGCCATTCAGATTAAAGTGTGCAGAGACATGACATAAATGAAAATGGGGGAGTAAGAACATCAAAAATCCACCCCTCCACAAAAGCAACTAAAAAACTTGCAAAATATGTCAGTATCAACTTTTTCTGAAATCTGGAAACTAAAAAAAGATTACAACAACCCAGAAAACACTTATTAAAAAAAAAAAAAAAACCTGAATCCCTGTAAAAAAAACCATGAGTTTTGTGGCATTTTAATTTACCTGAGTCCCACCCTTCACTTTCCAACCCAGTGATAGCCCTGTAAATAACAACATACCTTCCCTGTATTGGTGCTAGTAGGAGCATAATGGACCTCATTTGCAAAGAATTATCCTTGGTGGGTTTGTCTTATGGCTCTCTTAAAGACAAGCTCACCTAACTTGGAATTCAACCAATGTTAAAGCTGCCACTCAGGGGCATTGGTTGAAAAAATTTAAAGGCAAATGTTTTAATCACTACCATGTGAGGCAATGTTTAACATTTGGGGAAAACAATACACTCACCAAAAAGCTTGGGAGAAAAGACTGGAAAATAAGATGCTTTGGGGAATGAGGGTTTTGCAAAACTCCAAAATATTTCTGGGAATATAGAAGAACACAAATATGTATAAAGCTAAAAAAGACCTGGTAAGCCCTAAACTCTCACCTCTGGCTGACCTTGAGGCTCTGTACAAGCAAGAAGTGGAGACTAAGGCAGAGATGTAAATTACCTAGGAGGGTGTTTAACAACTTCTGCAAAAGCTAGGCGATATTTGGTTCCAGGTGTTTAAGGAAATCACTATGTTTAAGGAAATCACTGTCCAATATTTAGTGGACCACTAAGCTAAGAGAACAGAAACTTCAGTGGCCAAACAAGAGAAAGAATACAGATTTTACAAAATTAGTTCACAAAAGTCACTAAACAAACAAACAGCAATTACTACAACAAGCAGTAACAACAAACCCTGATTAGGAGGAAGAATCTGATTTCTGAGGTGCCATATTATAATACTAAAGTTGTCCAATATTTCAACAAAATATTGGAGCATGTAAAATAAGAAAGCATACCTCATACACAGGGGAAAATGAATAAGTAGAAACAACTCCCGAGGAAGACTTACCAGAAAAAGACTTTAAATCAACTATTTAAAATATGATCAAAGTGCTAAAGAAAACTATGTACAAAGAACTAAAAGGAAACATGGCAATGGTGTCTCACAATATAGAGGTTATCAATAAGGAGGTAGAAATTATAAAAAGGAACCATATATAAATTCAGGGGTTTAAAAGTACAGTAACTGAAATGAAAAAATTCACTAGGGATCTCAAAAGCAGATTTGAGTAGGAAGAAGAAAGAATCAGTGGACTTGAAGATAGGTTGAGAGTAGCCAATCTCAAGAACAGAAAGGAAATATTAAAGAAAAATTACCAGAGCTTAAGATCCCTGTGGAAAACCATCAAACATACCAACACACACATAATGAAAGTCTCAGAAGGAGAGGAGAGCTACATAGGTACAGAAATAATATTTGAAGAAATAATTGTTGAAAACACCCCAAATTTGATGAAAGACATGAATCTACACCTCCATGAAGCTCAAAAAAATTCCAAAGAAACCCATGCTGAGACATATCATAATAAAACTGTTGAAAGACATAAAGGATCTTGAAAGCATGAAGAAAGAAGTGACTCAGATGGGGAAGCCAAGATGGTGGCAGAGTAAGGAGCTCCTGGAGTCAGACTGTGCTACAGGGCAGTTCGTAATCACCCAGAGCTATCTAAAGTACCTGTTTGGGGGCTCCAGGAGACCAGAAGAGCATCTTGCAACATCCCTGAAAGTATGGAAGGAGGAGACTGCCCATCTGCAGAGAGGATTTGTGAGTAGAGCCCTCCACGCCTCAGAGGGTGGTGCCCGTGGCGCAAGCCACCTTGGGAGCTATTGTGTGGCTGGAGTTGGAAGCTCCATTTCCCAAAAAATGGGGGAGGAAGACACAGTGTGGCACCAACTTCAACTACTGATTAGCAAATTTGGCAGGCTAAATTATAATCCTAGGAACAGCCAAACTTTGAGACTGTCCAGGTCAGAAGGAGGCCAGTAACTGCCATTTTGACTCTGCCCCCAGCATAAGGGGAAGCGGGACTGATTGAAAATCACAGTGCTGGTAGGGACCAGCTTCTTTCGACCCAGATTGGATTTCAGGTCTTGTCTAAACCCCAGTCCCACTTCCAGCAGGGAGGAAACTGGGGGTTCCTGCACAACCTCTCTGGGAAACTGCAAGCAGAGGCTGGTGCCCATCCTACTCTAGTGACAGAAGCCTCCTCAGGAGCTATTCCATGGCTGGAGTTAGAAGCTCCATTTCCCTAAATGGTGGAGGAAAAGACAGATGTCCATCAACCTCAGCTATTGATTAGTGGACTCAGCTGGCTAAAGTATAATCCTAGAAACAGCTAGGATTTGAGCTTGTCTAAATTAGGAAGAGTCCAGTAACTGTCATTTTGACTCTGCCCCTGGCATGAGGGGCAGCCTGATTGACTGAAAATCCAGTGGAGTTAGGGACTGCCTTCTTTCCACCAAGATCTAACTGCAGCCCTAACCTAGACTCCAGCTCCACCTCCAGCAGAGAGAGGAAGCTGGCAGGACCTGCACCAGGCTCTCCAGGCAAAGACTGAATACTTGGTCACCTGGGGCTGCATTTCCATACCCCAATAGGATAAGAGAGGTGCTGGGTATCCTTGGCCTTTCCAGGCAACAGCAGGAGTTTTCAGCCCACACGAACTGGTTTGTTGAGTGCCTTCAAGTCCATCTCCACCTTTGTCTCCCCATACGATAAGAGGGGGCTGGTATTCCCTCAGCCTCTCAGGGCAACTGTAGGTGCTTTTGGCCTGCACAGACCTGACCAATGGGCACCTGTGGCTCCACCCCAATCTACAATAGGACAAGAGAAGAATTGTGTTTGCCCAGCATCTCTGGGTAACTGCAGGTGCTTTTGGTCCACACAGCTTGGACTGGTGGGTACTTGTGGATCCACCCTCATTCCTCAATAGGAAAGGAGAGAGTTGGTGTTTCCACACTCTTTCTGGGTAATGGCAGACACTTTCAGCCCACATGGACTGGACTGTTGGATACCTATGGATCCAACCCCACCCCTAATAGGATAGGAGGGGGCTGGTGTCTCCACAGCCTCTTCAGACAATGGCAGGTACTTTCACCTTACAGGGACTGAACTGTTAGGTGTCTGTGGATCCAACCCCATGCCCTAATAGGATAAGAGGGGACTGGTGTTTCCTCAGCCTCTCCGGGCAATGGCAGGTATTCTCGGAATAAAGGGACTGAACTGTTGGGCACCCATAGAACCATCCCAACCACCCAATGGGATAAGAGGGGGCTGGTACTTCCTCAGCTTCTCCGGGCAATGGTGGGTACTTTCAGCCTACAGGGACTGAATTGTTGGGTGTTGGTTGTTCTGTTCCCACTCCCTAAAGTGCAGAAAGGACAGTACTCCCTTAGCCTCTCAAGGTGATTGCAGGCATACTTGGCCCACACAGATTACATTGTTGGGCACTCCAGAGGGTAAATTCCCTCTCCCAGCAGGGAGGGGGTATGGTGCTACATCAGTTTACCTGGGCAACTGTGGTCATTTTGGACCCACATGGCATAGATTGCTGTCCACAACTATAGCCTCATCTCCACCCAAAGTAGGGGAGGAAAGGGTGTGAAGCTTTATCAGTCTCTCCCGGCAACTACAGACAGTCTTGTCCTGCCCAACTTGGATTATTATACATGGCTGCAGCTCTGTGCCTACCCCTAACAGAGGAGAAAGGTGAGAGAAGCTTCATCAGTTCCTGGGACGACATGGTCAGTGTCAGCCTCCATAGCTTACAGCACCAAGTATATCCTCAATTCTTACTACACAGCAAGCAAGGGGGAAAAGAAAAGAAAGCCGTAAACTAGAGGGAAAAACTGCACCCAGAATAAATACATCTAGCAAGACAGATGCAAAAACACCAACAAAAAATTACAATCCATACCAAGAAACAGAATGATATGGCCCAGTTAAAGGAACAAGATAAGCCACAGATGACAGAAAGGAGTTGAGACAACTAATTATAGATGTTCAAACAAATCTTCTTAATAAATTCAATGAGATGTTTAAAGAGATTAAGGCTATTAAGAAGACACTGAGGGAGTACAAAGAAGAATTTGTAAGCATACATTAAAAGACAGCAGACCTTATGGGAATGAAAGGTGCAATAAATGAAATTAAAAATACACTGGAGGCATATAACAGCAGATTTGAGGAGGCAGAAGAAAGGATTGGTGAGCTTGAAGACATGGCCTCTGAAAGTGAACATACAAAAGAATAGATGAAGGAGAGAATGGAAAAAATTGAACAGGGTGTCAAGGAACTAAATGCCAGCAAGTGACATGCAAACATATGTGTCATGGGTATCCCAGAAAGAGAAGAGAAGGGAATAGGGGCAGAAGGAATATTTGAAGAAACAATAGTGAAAATTTCCCAACCCTACAGAAAGGCATAGATATCTGTGTCCAAGAAGCACAACGTACTTCCGTCTGAATAAATCTGAATAAACCAACTTGGAGAAACAGACTAATTAGAATGTCAAATGCCAAAGACAAAGAGAATTCTGAGAGCAGGACGTGGTATGATATATTTAAGATATCGCAAGAGAAAAACTACCAGCCAAAAAATTTATATCCAGCAAGATTATCTTTCAAAAATGAGGGCAAGATTAGAATATTCACAAATAAACAGAAACTGAGAGTTTATAACAAAAAGATTGGCATTGCAGGAAATACTAAAGGGAGTGTTACAACCTGAAAAGAAAGGACAGGAGAGAGAGAGGCTTGGAAAAATGTCTAGACAATGGCCGTCCCAGGGGATGGAGAGAGTCTGCAGCTGCAGGCAGGATAGTCCCACCCATCTTCCCCATGGGATATAAGCCCCCTCTCAATCAGAGGTGGGGTGGATGTCACTATCCCAGAATCCTCAGGATTGGGGGAAGTGCTATGGACTAAAGTGGACTTACTGGTATTCTATTATAGACATATTGTGATTCTACAAATGGAAGAAATTACAACACTGATGTGGAGCCAGTGGTCACTGGAGGCTCTGGGATCAGGGAAAGGGAAAAACAGTTGTAATGTGGGGGCTTTTTTGGGACTTGGGAATCATCCTGAGTGACATTGCAATGACAGATACAGGCCATTTTATATCATCACATAACATGCCGAACTGTATGGGACAGAGTGTAGACTACAATGTGAACTATGGTCCATGTTTAATGGCAAAGGCCCAGGATGCATTTATCAATTGCAATGAATATGCCACACTAATGAAGGATGTTCATGTGGGAGAGTGTGGGAGGTATAGGGAGCAGGGCATATGGGAATCCTTATATCTTTTGTGTAACATTTATGTAAATGTATCTTTTTTTAAAAAAAAGTGTCTAGAAATGACACTTCATTTCAGTAACAGTAACTAAAAGCATCAAAAATAAAATGACAGATAAAATGCAAAGATCAAAATGGATGAAATAAGAACTGCTTTTACAGTAATAAAATTTAATGTTAATGGATTAAAATCCCCAGTTAAAAGACACAGACTGACAAAATGGATGAAAATATGAGCCATCTATATGCTGTCTGCAAGAGACTCACCTTAGACCCAAGTACACCAACAGATTGAAAGTGAAAGGTTGGAAAAAGATATTCCATGCATGAAGTAACCAAAAAAAACTGGGGTAGCTATATTTAGATGATATAGATTTAAAAAGCAAAACTATTATTAGAGACAAGGAAGTACATTACATATTAATAAAAGGGATGATTTATTAGGAAGAAATAACAATCATAAATGTATAATGCACCTAACCAGGATGCCCCAATATACATGAGGCAAACACTGGCAAAACTGGAGGGAGAAATAGACATCTCTACAATAATAGTTGGAGCCTTCAATACACCACTCTCAGCATTGGGTAGAACATCTCACAGAGGATCAATAAAGAAACAGAAAGCTTGAATAATATGATAAATGGACTAAACCTAAAAGACATATATAGAACATTGCTCCCTAAAACAGCGGGATATGCATTCTTTTCTAGTGCTTATGGATCTTACTCCAGGATAGACCATATGTTGGGTTTCAAAGCAGATCTCAATAAACTCAACAAAATGAAAATTATACAAAACATTTTCTCTGATCATAATGGAATAAAGTTGGAAACTAACAAGTGGCAGAAAAAGGGAAAATTCGCATATATATGGAGATTAAACAACACATTCTTAAATAGTCAGTGGGTCAAAGAAGAAATTTCAGAAAACATCAGTAAATATCTCTAGATGAATGACAATGAAAATATAGCATATCAGAACCTATGGGATGCAGGAAAGGCAGTATTGAGAGGAAAATTTATAGCCCTCAATGTTTACATTAAAAAAAGAAGAAAGAGCTAAAATCAAATGACCTAACTACACAGCTGGAGGAACTAGAAAAAGAACAGCAAACTAATCTCAAAGCAAATAGAAGGAATGAAATAATAAAGATCAGAGCAGAAATAAATGAAATTGTGAACAAAAAAACAATAGAGAGGATTAACAAAACCAAAAGTTGGTTCTTCAAGAAGAGTAACAAAACTGACAAACCCTTAGTTAGACTGACTAAGAAAAAAATAGAGAAGAAGCAAATAAATGAAATAAAAAGGAAAACGAGAACATTACTACTGACCTCACAGAAATAAGAGAGGTCATAAGAGGATACTATGAACAACTTTATGCCAAAAAACTAGGCAATGTAGAAGAAATGGAAAAGTTCCTAGGAATGTACATGCAACTTACACTGACCCTAGAAGAAATAGATGACCTCAACAAACCAGTCACAAGCAAAGAGATCGAAACAGTCATCAAACAGCTGCCCAAAATGAAAAGCCCAGGACCAGACGGTTTCACAGGTGAGTTCTATCAAGCATTCAAAGAAGATTTAATACCAATCTTACTCAAACTCTTCCAAAAAATTGAAGAAGAAGGAACACTATCAAACTCATTTTATGTAGCCAATATTACCCTAATATCAAAGCCAGATAAAGATATTATGAAAAAATAAAACTACAGACCCATTTCTCTAATGAATACAGATGCAAAGGGGGAGGATGTAGCTCAAATGGTTGGGTGTCCATTTCCCATATGGAGGGACCTGGGTTTGATCCCTGGGACCTCACGCTATAATAAAAGAAAACTATAGAAGGTGCATGGGTGAGCCACCCAGGCCCCACCTAACCATGCAGCAAGACGATGACGTAACAGGAGAGTGACACAAGGGAGAGCCAAGACAAGATGCACCGAGAAACCAGGAACTGAGGTGGCACAAGCAGTAGGACACCTCTCTCGCACAACTGAGGTTCCCAGGATTGAATCTCAGTGAAGACAGGAGGAGAAGGATGAGAGCAGAGGGCAGGAAAGAGACACAGAGAATTGCCCAACAAATGGACACAAAACAGCAAAAACGGAGGTGGGGAGGGGGGTAAAAATGGATAAAAAAGTAAATAAATTAATTAATCTTTTTAAAAAAATACAGATGCAAAAATCCTCATAAAATACTTGTTAATCAAATCCAACAACACATTAAAAGAATTATTCATCACGATCAAGTGGATTTTATACCATGCAAGGGTAGTTCAACACAAGAAAATCAATCAGCATAATACACATTAATAAATCAAAGAATTGAAACCAAATGATCTTATCGATTGATGCAGAAAAGGCATTTGATGAAATACAGCATCCTTTCTTGATAAAAATACTACAAAAGATATGAATTGAAGGAAACTTTCTTAACATGATAAAGACCATATATGAAAAATCCACACCTAACATTGTACTCAATGGTGAAAAACTGAAAGCTTTCCCTTTGAGATCAGGGACAAGACAAGGATGACCACTGTCATCACTGTTGTTCAATATAGGGCTAGAGGTTCTAGCTAGAGCAATCAGGCAACAAAAAGAAGTAAAAGGCATCCAAATTGAAAAGGAAGATGTAAAACTTTCATTATTCTCAGATGATATGATCCTATATCTAGAAAGTCCTGAACAATCTACAACAAAGATGTTAGAGCTAATAAAAGATTTCAGTAGAGTGTCAGGATACAAGATCAATATACAAAAATAAGTGGTGTTTCTATACACTAGTAATGAGCAATCTGAGGATAAAGTTAGGTAAAAAATTCCCTTTACAATAGCAACTAAAAGAATCAAATATTTAGGAATAAACTTAACCAAGGATGAAGAAAACTTGTATTCAGAAAACTATAATGCATTGCTAAAAGAAATTTTAAAAAGACATAAATAATTGGAAGAACATACCATGCTCATGGATTAGAAGACTAAATATCATTAAGATGTTAATTCTACCCAAATTGATATACTGATTCAAAGCAATCCCAGTAAAAATTCCACCAGCAATTTTTAAACAAATGGAAAACACAATTATCAAATTTACCTAGAAGGGTAAGAGGCCCTGAATAGCCAGAAACATCTTGAAAATGAAATGTGAAGTTGGAGGACTTTCACTTCCAGACTTTAAATCATATTACCTAGCTGCTGTGGTAAAAACAGCATGGTACTGGCATAAAGATAGACACACAGACCAATGGAATCAAATTGATGGTTCAGAAACAGACCCTCACATCTATGGCCAAATTATTTTTGAGAAGCCTGTCAAACCCACCCAGCTGGGACAGAGCAGTCTATTCAACGAATGGTGTTGGGAGAACTGGATATCCATAGCCAAAAGAAAGAAAGAAGACCCGTATCTCACACCTTATACAAAAATTAACTCAAAATGGATCAAAGACCTAAATATAAAAGCAAGTACCATAAAGCTCCTAGAAGAAAATGTAAGGAAACACCTTTAAGACCTGTTAATACTTACACTGAAAGCACGAGCAATGAAAGAAAACATGGATAAATGGGAGACAAGCAGATACAAAGGCAGACAAGCAGACACAGAGGAAATGCATAGAGAATGGACAAAGAAAGCAGACAGCAAGCAGAAGTGGCAAAGGTGGGTGGGTGGGATAAATAAATAAAAATAAATCTTAAAAAAAAAAAAAGAGCAAGCAATCCAATTAAAAAATGGGCAAAAGATTTAAATAGACGTTTCTCCAAAGAGGACATACAAATGGCCAAAAAAGCATAGGAAAAAATGTTCCATATCACTAGCTATTAGGGAAATGCAAATCAAAACAACAATAAGATATCATCTAGCACCTCATAGAATGACCATTATTAAAAAAAAAAAAAAAAAAAAAAGAAAAAAAAACAGACAGCAATAAGTCCTGGAGAGGATTTGGAGAAATGGGAACACTCCTTCACTGTTGGTGGGAGTGTAAAATGGTGCAGCCTCTGTGGAAGACAGTTTGGTGGTTCCTCAGGAAGCTAAATATAGAACTGCCATATGATCCAGCTATTACTCTACTAGGAATATATCCAGAAGAACTAAAAACCATGACACAAACAGACATCTGCATACCGATGTCCATAGCGGAGTTATTCACAATTGCCAAAAGATGCAAGCAACCCAAGTGTTCATAAACTAATGGATGGATAAACAAAATGTGGTATATATATATGATGGTATACTATGCTGCAGTAAGAAGAAATGAAATTGGGACACATATGATAACACGGATGAATCTTGAAGACATTATACTAAGCAAAGTAAGTCAGACACAAAAGGACAAATATTGCATGGTCTCTTTAATATGAAATAAATATGAAGAATGAACACATGGAGTTAAAACCTAGAGTATAGGTTATTAGAAGATAAGAGGAGGGTTGAGAAGAACTACTGATGCTTAATTTATGTAGAAATTTTAATTAACTTGAGTGTAAAAGTATGGAAATGGATAGAGTTGATAGTGTGTAGCAACTGGTTTATAAATGGGATTGTGTCGGAAAAGGGTAGTCTGGGGAAGTAAATGTCAATTGAAAGAAAGCTTAAGAATAATCTAAGGATTGAATAGCACAGTGAACCCAGAGGTGGATGAGAATTGTGGTTGATGGTACAAATGTGGGAGTGTCCTTCTATAAGCTGGATCAGATGTATATAACTATTACAGGGTAGTGGGAATGGGGAGAAGCATGGAAAACTAAAATTGGTGTGACCTATAGACTATAGTTAACAGCAATACTATAATATTCTTGCATCAATGCCAAAGATGTACTGTGTTGATTATGGAGGTGTATGGAAAAAGTGTGCCAAATGTATGCTGTGGACCATGGTTGGTGGTAATAGTCTGATGATATTATCTCATATTCTGTAAGAAATGTTCCAGCACAGTGTGGTGTGTTGGTGAAGGGGTGTTGTATGGGAATTCTACACGTGTGTATGATTGTTTTGCCAGTTCACAACCTCTGTAATAAAATATATTTTAAAAAAATAGGGTAGGTATAATCTAAGCATCTTTTAAAATATAAAATAAATTAATTAAAAAAAAATAGGGTGGGTTGGGGGAAAATACACCAAATGTAAAATAAGGACTATGATGATGCTCTTGCATAGTTTGTAAAAAATGTTTCACAACAATGCAAAGTGTTGGTGGAGGGATGATTATGAGACTCCTGTGTGATGTTATGTATGTTTATTTCGTAAGTTCACAATATTTACTATACACGTATTGTTTATGTATGTTCATGTACGAATGATTTACTTCAATAAAAATATATTTGAAAAAAACAAGGCCAACAAACAAAAAACAAAACTGTCTTAAATAGGTAATCAGAAAAAAAAAAAACTTCACCTTGGCCTTGACAATCAAATTGTCTCTTCGAGTTCCCTTGCAGGTATAAAGTATGCTCTGTTGTGGTGCTGGGGTAGCCTCCTGTCATTTCCTTGACCCCAGGCCTATTCTCTTCTCCTTGCTCTGCACATGGTAGGCACATTGCCTATAAAATAAGCCTAAACTCTTGACCCTGCATTAAAAACTTTCTACAATGTCCTCAAACTACTGTTTTTCCAATTCGACTTAAATTTTCAGAGTAGTTTTAGGTTTATAGAAAACTTGTGCAGAAAGTACAGAGTTCCCATAGACTTCCTCGCCATCCTTCCACAGTTTCTCCTACTATTAACGTCTTGCATTAGTGTGGTTCATTTATTACAATTGATGCACCAATTGTGTTACATTGTTATTAACTAAAGTCCAAGTTTATATTAGGGCTCATTCAATGTGTTGCTTTTGAAAATTCATAATGTCATGTATTTGCCATTATAGTATCATACAGAATAGTTTCACTGCCTTAAAAATGCCCTGTGCCCCACCTATTTATCCCTCACGGCCTCCCTCCTGCATCACTGGCAACCACTGATCTTTTCACTGTCTCTGTAGTTTTGCCTTTTCTATATGTTATATAGTGAGAATCATACAGTATGCAACTTTTCTGATTGTCTTCTTTCATTTTGCAAAATTCATTTAAGCTTCCTGCTTGTCTTTTTGTAGCTTGATGTTCATTTCTTCTTTTTATAACTGAATAATATTCCATTGTATGGATGTACCAGTTTGTTTATCCATTAACTTATGAAAGGACATATCGGTTACTTCAAATTTGGAGTAATATTAATAAAGCTGCTATTAACATTCAAAAAAAAGGAAAGAAGTGACTCATCATGTACATTGGATCTTCAATGAGATTAACAGCTAATTTCTTATCATAAGCCATGGAGGCTAGAATGCAGAGGGATGATATATTTGATCTGCGGAATGAAAAAAAAATCAACCAAAAAATCTATATAAGGTAAAACTATCCTTCAAAAATGAAGGAGAAATTATTGTGTTCCCAGATAAACAAAAGTTTAGGTTGTTTATCACTAGTAGACATGGCATACAAGAAATACTGAAAGGAATTCTTCAAGGTGAAATAAAAGGACACTAGACAGTAACATGAATCCATAAGAAGAAATAAAAAACACCAAAACAGTTAACTATATAGGTAAATATAAATGTCAGTATTAATGTATTTTGGATTATAACTTCCCTTTTTCATATCTTATTTAAAATGCAACTACATAAGGTAATAATTATAAATCTATGTTGATGGACATATACTGTATAAAAATATAACTCATGAAAATAACAGCATAAAGGGACAGTAGCATTATATTGGAAACAAGTTTTTATATACTATTGAAAATAAGTTGGTTTTAACTTTAAGCAGATTGTTATAAAATTAGATGTTAATTGTAATACCAAGGGTAACTACTAAGGAAGATACCTACAAAATATATAGTAAAATAAATGAAAAAGGAATTAAAATAGTTCACCAGTAACTATTGATTTGATACAGAAGAAGGCAGTAATAGAAGTCTTGAACAAAAAAAGAAATGACATATAGAAAACAAATAGCAAAATGGTAGATGTTAATCCTTCCTTATCAGTAATTATATTAGATATAAATAGATTAAAATTCCCAATTAAAAAGTAAATATTGGCAGAACAGATTAAAAAATATGATCAAATTATATGCTGTCTACAAGAGACTCATTTTGGATTCAAAGACACAAATATGTTGAAAGTAAAGGGATGGAAAAAGATATTTTATGCAAAGAGTAACCAAAAGAGAGCTGACAGTGGTTAATATCATATAAAATAAATTTTAATATGAAATAGTTCCTAAAGCAAAAGAAGGATATAAAAAAGTTAATGCATGAAGAAAATATAACAATTATAAACATATATGCACCTAGGGAAAGAGTCCCAAAATATATGAAGCAAAAACTGAAAGAATTTAAGGGAGAAATACACAAAGCAATAATAATATTTGGAGAATTCAATATCCCACTGTCGGGGGCCAAGATGGCATTAGTGTAGGAGGGCACACACTGCCAGCTCCCAGAGCAAGGCGGATTGTGGACGGGGTCCTGCCCAGGGGTCTGTGCTGTGCACGCGTGGAGTGAGAAACTTGGGACATCTATCTGCGCAGATCAATGGCGTGGACGGAACGGTAGAGATTCATGAGTTTTAAGCCTGCCGGTGGTGGTTGGCATGGACGGCTGAGCCCCATGGTTAGGGAGAAAAAAAGAAAAAATAATAATAAAACGGCCAGTTGAAGCCGCGAGCGGGGCGAGAAAGTTTTATTTTCTGGGGATCTGGCTGCCTGGCGACCCTTGGACCTTGTGTGAACAGAACAGCCGGAGCTAATCGGTACCCGGTGAACGCGTGGGGGGATTCCGGTCGGGGGAGGGAGTTGATAAGACCTGGGCCGCCGCAAAGCCAGGAAGAAGGGACACTCCCCAAAAAGAAGGAGGGTTCTGTTGGAGGACAGGGAAGGGTATTTTTTATTTTTATTTTTCGACAACGATCTGGCTGCCTGCATTGCCCCATAGCTTTGGGGAGCAGATAAGCTGACCTGAAGCAGCATCAGGCTGAGAGCAGATGCGAATCTGCAGTCAAACTGATTTACATAGCAACCCGGTGACGCTGGTCCTCGACTCCAGAAGGGGCAGAATCGGCCGTATTTAGTACTCTGCACTGACTAACATCAGAGCTACAGCTACCCTGGGGAGTCCAGGAAGTGGGAGGTGCTTGATTAATTTCACGGGCCCAGCTAGGGTCCCTTCCATAAGGGGGTGGGTCTAGAGGAGGAATTATTTTGAGTCCTGTATTTCGCTAAAAATATATATAAATAAATAAATAAGTGAGGTCACTTCAATAAATGAAAAATAAATTCTTTTTAATTTACTTTAATAGCTAAAAGCTGCTTCAGGAACTGCATATAGAACCCTGCGGGGAAATTGATTGATAAACACAAGTAGGCAGAGAGGTTCCACGTGGACCCTAGGGGAATAATTGACCCCCCTTAGCTCTGTTTGACTGCTTGCCTGTGTGGAATTTTGGTTTATCTCTGTTTCTTTCTGTCTCTTGCTTTTATCTCCTCTTTCCACCCCCCTTTATTTTTTCTTTCATTTTTTTAAAATTAGGTGCTGCTGGCTTGTCGCTTCTTTGCTGTGCTTTTTCTTCAGTAATTTCCCACTCGCTGTCTATATTGATTCTGTATTACAACCTATCGCTTAGCCTTCCTTCATCTTTCTGCCTTCTGCTTTCTGTTGTGGCTCTTACATTTTTTCATAGGCTCACAACTTAAGGGTGTCAATTTCTATTCCATCTATTTTGTTTTCTTCTTCTTTTTTATTAGTATTAACTTTTTCCTTTCAGACCTTTCTTTACTAATTCTCTCCCTCCTTATAATTCTAGCCTTCTAAATCACTAGATATATATTCCTCCATTTGCTTTCCCAGTCCATTGTAGGAACTCCACTTTTTTTCCTATTACTCTACACTGCCTACACAAGTTAAATATTCATCTCATTAAGTCTCATTTTGCTCCTCTTCTAACTTTTATCAATATTACTATTATCCTTCTGCCTTCCTTACATCTTTTGATTCCTCTGGCCCTAATCTTTTGCCTTCAAGGGAACATAGAAAGAAGTAAGGAAATAAAATAAGAAGAAAAACTGCCAAAGAGAAAACTTAACTCACACACAGAACCACCAGCTAAATAAAACTCTAGAGCATAGAAAAAAGCTAATAAACTGAACAAACCCATCAAGATAATATGATGACCAGAGGGCAACAAAAAATACAAATGACTCTGAGAAACAGGAAAACATGGACGAGTCCAATGAACAAATTAAAAACCAGGAAGTAATGCAGAACATTGAACAACTAATCAAAGCTATCCAAATAAATATCATGGACCAACTTAAAGAACTGAAGGAAGAGATTAAGGATATAAAGAAGACACTGGGAGAACATACTGAAGAAATAGCAAACATGTCTAAAAAGGTAATGGATATGATGGTGAACAATGGCACAAGCCAAGAAATGAAAAAGACACTGGATTCACATAACAGCAGATTTGAACAGGCAGAGGAAAGAATTAGTGATATGGAAGACAATAAAGCTGAAATCAAAGAGATAGTAGATCAGATAGACAAAAAGATAGGAAAAAATCCAGCATGGACTCAGGGAATTAACTGATAACACAAAACGCACAAACATACGCATTATGGGCATCCCAGAAGGAGAAGAAAAGGGAAAGGGAACAGAAGGAGTGTTGAAGGAAATAATGGCTGAAAACTTCCCAACTCTATTGAGAGAGATGGATGTGCAGATCCAGGAAGCACAGGGCACCCAAATAGTATAAATCCCAACAGACCAACTCCAAGACATATACTTGTCAAAATATCCAATGCTCAAGACAAAGAGAAAATACTCAAGGCAGCAAGAGAAAAGAGAACCATCACATACAAGGGAAGCACAATAAGATTAAGTGCTGATTTCTCAGCTGAAACCATGGAGGCAAGAAGAAGTGGTATGACATAGTCAAAATACTAAAAGAAAAAAACTTCCACCCACTAATACTCTATCCAGCAAAATTGGCATTCAAAATGATAGAGCTCAAAATATTCACAGATAAACAGAAATTAAGAGAGTATGTCAAGAAGAAACCAGCACTTCAAGAAATACCAAAGGAATCTCTACAAGTTGAATGGAAAAAATCAGGGAGAGAGAGTTGGAGGAGAGTTTAAAAACAACTGAAAAGATAAAAAGAGAAACAAAACAACATATGACATACATTAACCCAAAGAAAAAATGGCTGAAGTAAGAAATTCGTTATGAGTAATAACACTGAATGTTAATGGATTAAATTCACCAATCAAAAGGCACATATTGGCAGAATGGATAAGAAAATATGATCCATCTATATGCTGTCTATAAGAAACCCACCTTCGACCCAGGGATTCAAGGAGGCTGAAAGTGAATGGCTGGAAAATCATTTTACAAGCTAACAATAGCCAAAAAAGTGCAGTAGCTATTCTAATATCAGACAAAATAGATTTTAAATGCAAAACTATTGTAAGAGACAAAGATAGACACTACATATTAGTAAAAGGAGTAATCTCTCAAGAAGAAAGAACAATCATCAACATTTACGCATCTAATTGGGGTGCCTCAAAATACGTGCGGCAAACTCTGGAAAAACTAAGATGAGAAATAAATGCCTCTACAATTATAGCAGGGGGCTTCAACACACCACTATCATCATTAGACAGAACATCTAGACAAAGAATCAATAAAGAAACTAAGGCACTCAACAATACATTAGAAGACCTGGACTTAATAGACATATACAGAACACTACACCCAGATACAGCGGGATTTACATTCTTCTCGAGTGCACTTGGAACATACTCCAAAATAGACCACATGCTAGGCCACAGAACAACTCTCAAAGAATTCAGAAAGATTGAGATTATACAAAGTAATTTCTCTGACCACAACGGAATGAAGTTGGAAATCACTAAGGGCCAGAGAAACAGATTAGGCACAAGAATATGGAAGTTAAACAACACACACATTCTTAGACAAACAGTGGATCAAAGAGGAAATCTCAAAAGAAATCAGTAACTACCTTGAAACTAATGAAAATGACAACACAACATATCAAAACCTATGGGATGCAGCAAAAGCAGTCCTGAGAGGGAAGTTCATAGCCATAAATTCATATATTAAAAAAGAAGAAAGAGCTAAAATTGAAGACCTAACTGCACACTTGGAGGAATTGGAAAAACAACAACAAACTAAACTAAAAGGAAGTAGAAAGAAGGAAATAACAAAGATTAGAGCAGAACTAAATGAAATAGAGAATAAGAAAGCACTGGAAACAATAAACAATTTGAGAATATCAATAAAATTGACAAACCCTTAGCCAGACTAACAAAGAAAAAGAGAGAACAGATGCAAATACATAAAATAAGGAATGAGCAAGGGGATATCACTACTGACCCCACAGAAATAAAGAATATCATAAGAGGATACTTTGAAAAATTATATGCCAACAAGAATGATAATTTAGAGGAAATGGACAAGTTTCTAGAAACCCACAAACAGCCTACATTGATGAAAGAAGAAATAGATGAACTCAACAGACCAATTACAAGTAAAGAGATAGACTCAGTCATCAAAAACCTCCCAACTAAGAAGAGTCCAGGACCAGATGGCTTCACAGCTGAATTCTACCAAACATTCTGGAAAGAGATAACACAAATTCTACTTAAGCTCTTCCAAAAAATAGAAGTAGAAGGAATATTGCCTAACTCATTCTATGATGCCAACATTACCATAATACCAAAACCAAATAAAGATACCACAAGAAAGGAAAATTACAGACCAATTTCTCTAATGAACCTACATGCTAAAATCCTCAACAAAATACTTGCTAATCGCATTCAACAACATATCAAAAGGATTATACACCATGACCAAGTGGGTTTCATCCTGGGTATGCAAGGATGGTTCAATATAAGAAAATCAATCAATGTAATACACCACATAAACAGATTGAAAGAAAAAAATCCCATGATCATCTCTATAGATGCAGAAAAGGCATTCAACAAAATACAGCACTCTTTCCTCAAAAACACACTACAAAAGATAGGAATAGACGGAAATTTTCTGAATATGAAAAACCCAAAGCTAACATCATTTTCAACGGTGAAATCCTAAAAGCCTTCCCTCTGAGATCGGGAACTAGACAAGGATACCCACTATCACCACTCCTATTTAACGTTATCTTAGAAGTACTTGCGCGAGCACTGAGACAAGAAAAGGACATAAAAGGCATCCAGATTGGAAAAGAGGAAGTAAAAATTTCATTATTTGCAGATGACATGATCCTATACATAGAAAGCCCTGAGAAATCCACAACAAGGCTTCTAGATCTTATAAAGGAGTTCACTAATGTTGCAGGCTATAAGATCAATGCTCAAAAATCAGTAACATTTCTGTACAACAATAACGAGCAAACTGAGGAGGAAATCAGGAAAAAAATACCATTTACAATAGTAACTAAAAGAATCAAATACCTAGAATAAATTTAACTAAAGATGTAAAGGACTTATATACAGAAAACTACACAACACTGTTAAAGGAAATCAAAGAAGACTTAAATAAATGGAAAAATATTCCCTGTTCATGGATAAGAAGACTAAATATCATCAAGATGTCTATGCTACCCAAACTAATCTACAGATTTAATGCAATCCCAATAAAAGTCAACACTGTATTTTTTAAGGAACTGGAAAAACTAACTGCAAAATATATTTGGAGAGGCAAGAGGCCCCAAATTGCCAAAGACATATTGAAAAAGAAAAATGAGGTTGGCGGTATCACACTACCTGACTTTAAAACATACTGCAAAGCTACAGTGATCAAAACTGCGTGTCATTGGCACAAGGATAGACATACTGACCAATGGAACTGAATTGAGAGTTCTGATATAGATCCTCACATATACAGTAATCTGATATTCAACAAGGCCACCAAGCCCACTTCAGTTCGGAGAGAATGGTCTCTTTAACAAGTGGTGCTTGGAGAACTGGATATCCATATCCAAAAGAATGAGAGAGGAATACCATCTCACACCTTATACAAAAATCAACTCAAGATGGATCAAAGATCTAAATATAAGAGCCAAAACCATAAAGACCTTGGAAGATAATGTAGGGAAGCATCTACAGGACCTTGTAATAGGAAATGGTTTCATGAACTTCACACCCAAAGCACGAGCAGCAAGAGAAAAAATAGATAAATGAGATCTCCTCAAAATTAAAAACTTCTGCACCTCAAAGGACATTATTAAGAAAATAAAAAGGAAGCCTACCCAATGGGAGAAAATATTTGGCAACCATATATCTGATAGGAGCCTAATATCCTGCATATATAAAGAAATCCTACACCTTGAAAATAAAAGGACAAACAACCCATTTAAAAAATGGGCAAGTGACTGAAAAGACACTTCTCCAAGGAAGAAATACAAATGGCTAAAAAGCACATCAAAAAGTGCTCAACATGGCTTGCTATCAGGGAAATGCAAATCAAAACTACAATGAGATACCATCTTACACCCATCAGAATGGCAGCTATTAAAAAAACAGGAGACACTAAATGTTGGAGAGGATGTGGAGGAACAGGAACCCTCATCCACTGCTGGTGGGACTGCGGTATGGTCCAGCCACTGTGGAGGACAGTTTGGCGGTTCCTCAGAAAACTAACAATAGATCTTCCGTATGATCCAGCAATTCCACTGCTGGGTATATACCCAGAAGAACTGAAAGCAAAGTCACAAACAGATATATGCACACCAATGTTCATAGCAACATTGTTCACCATTGCCAAAAGTTGGAATCCGCCCCGGTGCCCATCAACAGATGAATGGATAAGCAAAATGTGGTACATACATACAATGGAATATTACTCAGCTGTAAGAAGGAATAAAGTGCTAACACATGGAATAATGTGGATGAATCTTGAAGACCTTATGTTGAGTGAAGCAAGCCAGGCACAGAAGGTTGAACAGTATATGACCTCACTGATCTGAACTGAGGAAAGTGAGCAGTCTCTGAGAACCATTGTCTGAAAGACAGGTTAACAAGGGAGAGTAAGAGAAGAGCAGGCTTTGAGCCATCACCCATAGGGACATAATCTATGGTAAAGGGATAGAGTGTGGTTGCATTTTGGGGGATGGGGCAGATGGGTGGTGGTGTTCCTGGATTTGGTGGTGCACCGCTGGCGGGTGGGTGGATTAGGAAGGGCAGGTTCAAATTCCCAGGGCATATAACTGTGAATCTTGACATTTCAGGGGTCAGGATAGAGTGGTGTCATGTGCATTGGGGGGCTGGGGGGAAGGGAACAGTCTAGATCTAATGGGGTGTTTGGTGGTCATGGGAAAGGTTTTTCATTACCTTACAGTAATGGACACAGGACATGGTAAATATCATCAAAATTATTAAACTGTATCATCTAAATTGTAAACTATACTGTAAATCATTGACAATGTTTAGTTGCTATATTTTGCTATCTGTATAACAGTTATAACAATGTTAACATCCAAAAAAGGGGGGGTAATATGGGGTGGGAAAGGGGGGTTTTGGTATCTGGGAGTCTCTGATACTCCATGTGTGACCTTACTGTGACCTAAAACTTCTTTGAAAATTAAATGAAAATTTGGGAGACAATGGGGATTGAGAGGGGGAAGGTGTCATGGCACACCGGACATCCGATAACACAGTGATAAAAGGAAAAAGAGAATATATATATATATTTCAAAGGCATTTCTTTTGCTTTTTTCCCATTTTTTGAATGTCCCAATCCACTAATTATATTTTGTTTTGTTTTGTTTTTTTGTTTGATTATTTTTTTCCCTAAGTTTCCTTATGTTTGTCTCTTGCATGTAAGCTTATCATTGTTGTTTCTTTTTCCTATTAACTGTATTTGATTATTTTATAGACTATATGTTCATGGAGGATTTGGATCATAGAAGGGTTACAATGGGTACTGCAGGGAATTATTGGTGGGGGGTGTCTGGGAGGGGGGATTAATGGGAGTTAGTTCATCCGAATATATATGAAAGATATACAAAGTTGTTCATAAGATCAAAACATGGGGCATGGTCACGATGGGTGGACAATCACACAATAAATGAGGGAATCTGAATTCCTAGCCTGGAGAGCTCTGCCACGGTCTCCAAGAGAGCAGCAATAGTCCTCTGAGTGCAGGGACAATGTCTGTCAAAAGAGGATGACCCACTGATGTGTTCTTTTTATTGATGACTACCCTTGTGAGTCTTTGCTCTTGTAACTGAGACTTAGCTTGCTGTCGTGGGGTGCCTAAGGGTTGCCACCTGAGAGCCTCCTTGTTGCTCAAATGTGGCCTCTCTCTAAGCCAAACTCAGCAAATGAATGCATTACCTTCCCCCAGCGTGGAACATGACTCCCGGGGATGAGCCTCCCTGGCAACGAGGGATTAATACCAAGTGCCAACTGGCAACACAACTGGAAAAAGACCTTGAATAAAAGGGGGAAAAGGTAAACACAAATGAGTTCAAGTAGCTAAGAGACTTCAAAGAGAGTCAGGAGGTTATCCCAGAGGCAACTCTTACGCACACCTCAGTAGGAGCTCATAGAACGTCAAAGTGCCTATCACCCCACACAGAGGGGCTCCTGAGAGCTCTGGAGACATCCAGGTCCTCTATAAGGGGGGATAGCCCCAGAGACTGACGCCTTATCAGTGGGCTCTATTTTGGAATCTGTGCTCTTGAGAGTGACAGAATTGGACTCAAATAAGTCCTCCCTGCACATGGTTCATCAGTCCCTTCTATTCTAACCTATATGTGATGCTGGAGTTTTTAGGTATACTTCTAGAGACTGGAGCCTCTGGCCTACCTATGTGCCAGGTGTGCGTGGAATCTCGGTGGAGCTGCAACTCCTACCCTACAGCTCAATGGACTCATCCAAGTCACCTGGCAAGGAGACAATGATGGGCAACGGCCAGCCCAGGGAATGGAGAGGGCCTGCATCTGCAGGCAGGATCATCCCACCCACCATATCCATGGGATATAAGCCCTCTCTCACTTGGAGGTGGAGTGGACATCACCATCCCAGTCCCCTCAGGACTGGGGGAAGAACTATGGACTAGAGTGGACTTGATGGTATTCTGTTGCTCACATATGGTGAATCTAGCAATGGAAGAAATTATAACAATGAGGTGGAGCCAGTGGCCACTTGACACTTTCAGGGCAGGGAGGGGATGTGCAGTTGAAATGCAGGGGCTTCTTTAGGATTTGGAGTTTGTCTTGAGTACTGTTGTGGCAACGGATGTAGGCCATCTTAAATCAGCACACACCACTCAGAACTGTGTGGGAGAGAGTGTGCTCTACGATGTGAACTGTGGTCTATGGTTGGTGGCAAGTTCCCAGGATGTGTAAGTCCATTGAGGGTGGTGGGCCACACTTGTGGGAGATGTTTGTGTGGGATGTGGTTGGAGGTGTGGGAAGTGGGCAACATTGGAATCCCGGTGGGTTCCGTGTAATATTTTAGGTAATCTAATCACCTCTTAAAATATATTTATATATATATAAATAACATTTTTTGTAAGCAAATGCCCATATATGCATATAAATTTATATATCATTTTACAAATATTGGTATGTATTGTGAAAATTTTGATTTTTACCCACAATAAAAAATAAATTAATTAAAAAAGAATATCCCACTGTCAACAATGGATAGGACAACTAGGCAGAATACCAGCAAGAAAATAGAATACGTGAATGCTATATACCAATTTGACCTAATAGACATAGATAGAACACTTCAATCAACAACAGAAAAATACACACTCCTTTCAAGTGCACATGGAATATTCTCCAGGACAGAACATATATTAGGTCACAAAACAAGACTCAATAAATTTTAAAAGATGGACATTATGCTACAAGGGAATAAAATGAGAAATAAATAATATAAGGAAAACTGAAAAAGTTGCAAATATGTGGAAAGTAAACTGCACATTCTTAAAACGTGGGTCAAAGTAGAAATCACATGAAAAACTAGAAAATATTTTGAGATGAACGAAAACAAAAACACAACACACCAAAACTTACGGGATGCAGCAAAAGCAGTGCTTGGGAGAATTTTATATCTATAAATCTCTCAAACAAGAAAGAAAGATATCAAGTTAAAAACCTAACCTACCATCTTAGGGAACTAGAAAAGAGGAGCAAAATAAGCCCAAAGCTATCAGAAGGAAGGGAATAATAAAGATCAGAGGAAAGATAAATAAAATAGATATTTAAAAAAGCAAAAGAGAGAATCAATGAAACCAAAAGTTGGTTCTTTTAAAAGAGAAACAAAACTGACAAGTCTAGCTAGACTGACAAGAAACTAAGAGGAAACTCAAATCACTAAATTCAAGAATGAAAGTGGGATATAATTACTGACCTTACAGAACTAAAAAGGATTACAAGAGGATACTATGAACATCTATATACCAACAAATTAGAAAACGTAGATGAAATGGGCAAATTTCTAAAAATGCACAGAATACCAAAACTGACTCAAGAAGAAATAGAAAATATCAACTGACTTTAGCAACAAAAGAGATTGAATCAGTAATAAAAAATTTCCAACTAAGAAAGGCCCATGACAAGACAGCTTCACTGGAGAATTCTACCAAATATTTAAAGAATAATTAACACCAAACCTTCTCAGGTTTTCTGAAAGTTGGCATCAGACAGAACATTTCCTAACTCATCCTATGAGGCCAGTATTACCTTGAGAACATGCCAGACAAAGACCTCATAAGAAAGCAAAACTACAGACCAATATCTCTTATGTATATAGATGCAAACATTCTTAACAGAGTACCAGTATATTAAGAGTATACCAGTATACCAGAATATAGCAGTATATTAAGAGGATTATACACCATGACCAAGTAGGATTTATTCCAAGAATGCAAGTTTGGTTCAACATATAAAAATTATTCAAGGTATTACAACATATTAAAAGAATAAAGTGGAAGACACATGATCATATCAATATTCTCCAAAAAAGCATTATACAAAATCCAAAACCTTTTCATAATTAAAACACTCAACAAACTAAGAACAGAAGAGAACTTCCTTAACATAATAGAGGGCAACTATGAAAAACTCAAAGCAACGTCAACTCCCAGGGAAAACTCACCCTCTCTGTACACATGGGTGTGGTTCCTCTCTTGGTCCAAGGCAGTTTCTTAATTCCAGATCTCAACTTCCATGATTTTCCTCTTAAAGCTATTTCTCCTTCCATCTCTCTCGTCAATGTCTTTTTATGTCCCAGCTGACAGTGGTTTTGTTCATATAGGTCTCTCAAAAAGTTTGTTGGTTTAGCATGCAGGAAGCAGTGGTCCAAGCCATCAGACAGTAAGACTTTCTACAAGTCTTTCCTGGACAACTGCATTTCTGATCCTGATTCACAAGTTCCATGTTTAGTCAATTCCTCAAATGAGGCACTATCATCTGGAAGCTTGATTTCCAGAGGCTTGGAATTTCCAGAATCAGTTTGTTTTCTTTGTGCCCAACAGTTCAGTCCTCAGCTTATCTCTCCCATCTAGCATTTTGCTATAAGCTGCAAGGAGAAGCCAAGCTGCATTCTCCAGGTTTACTTTGGAAAGTTCTTCAGCTAAATGCCCAGGCTCTCCATTTTCAAATTCTGCCTTCCATATAACATTAGGAGTTGATCTTGTTAAGTTTTATGCAACTTTAAAACATGGATCACCTTTCCTCCAGTTTCCAATAATAGTTTCATCATTTACTTCTAAGGCCTCATAAAAAGTCTCTTTAGAGTCCATATCTCTATCAACAGTCTCTTCAAAGCACTGTAGGTCTTTTCTACCAATCATCTCACTATTCCTCCAAAAAAATACCCCTTACCCATTATAATACCATTCCAGCATTTTGGTAATTGCAAAAGCACTTCCCCACTCTCCAGTACCAAATTCTGTATTAATCAGCCAAGAGGGTGTTGATGCAAAATACCAGAAATCTGGTGGCTTTTATAAGGGTATTTATTTGGGGTAGAAGCTTACTGTTACCAGGCCATAAAGCATAAGTTACTTCCCTCACCAAACTCTCTTGCCACATGTTGGAGGAAGATGGATGCCGATATTTGCCAAGAGTTCAGGCTTCCTGGGTTATTCTCTTCCCAGGGCTTGTTTCTTTCCAGGCTCAGCTGCCCTGCTCTCTCCACAAGGCCAGCTATAGACTATCAAGCAACTGGCTCTGTCTGTCTCCCTGGGGCTCGATTCTCCTGGGCTCAGCTGCTCTGCTCCTCTGTGTGCTTACTTCCTGGGCTCCAGCTCAAAACTCCAGCCTCCCTTCTCTGTGGTGCATTTCTCTGTGACTCCCCGTCCCCTTGGTCCCCTACTGCAGTAGCCCAATCAAAGCCTGTATTAGTCAGCCAAAGGGGTGCTGATGCAAAATACCAGAAATCTGTTGGCTTTTATAAAGGGTATTTATTTGGGGTAGAAGCTTACTGTTACCAAGCCGTAAAGCATAAGTTACTTCCCTCACCAAAGTCTATGGCCACATGTTGGAGCAAGATGGCTGCTGATGTCTGCCAGGGTTCAAGCTTCCTGGGTTCCTCTCTTCCCAGGGCTTGCCTCTCTCTGGGCTCAGGCTTGCTTCTCTCCACAAGGCCAGCTGTAGGCTATCAGGCGAACCGTTCATCACTTTTCCCAGGGCTTTCTATCCTTCCTCACAACCAAGCTTCTCTGTGTGTTTACTTCCCCAGGGTCCAGCATTAAAACTCAGCAACAAATATGACAAGGAAGTGCTACTGGTTTAGGGTGTTGAATTGGGGGCAAGGGGGGACATTTGGGACAAGGCAAACCTGGGACCGTTTTCTAGAAAATGTGTGACTCATCATTTTGTCATAGTGGGCTGTATCAGTGGGGGAGACCCACATAATGAATGGGAAGGAGTTGGACTCCCATGCTGGGGAGGCCCAATGTGTTTTCAAACGGGGGGGGGGGTATCTCTCGAGAACATGGGCAGTTCCTAATAGGGGAGGACAGACTAATGTGTCCAGCCCTCAGTATTGTTGCAAGTATCCAGAATCTTGTCCTTCAAGGAGTGAAACCTTGTAGTCTCCTTGGGCCCTGAGGGTAGGGGAAGGGAGATTGAAGAGGGGATATTTGGGGACAATAGAAGTATTCTGCATGATCATGCAATGATGGATACAGGCCATGTTAAATTTCATCAAAACATTATAAAAATGTATGGTCTAAAATGTAAACCATAATGTAAACCATTGACCAGGGTTGGTAGCTATGTTTTAATATTTATACATCAGTTGTAACAAATGTACCATCCACATATAAAAAGATTATTAATAGGGAAGGGGGAAAGGGGAGAGGATGTTGGGTGTATGGGAGTCCCCTATATTCTGTATGTAACCTTACTGTGACCTAAAACTTCTTTGAAGATAATATTATAAAAAGTAAGACACTGGGGAAGAAATGGAAGAAAATGCCACTGTACATACAGGACAACTGATATTACAGTGATGAAAGGAAAAAACGTCAAAAAATTATTTTATTTTATTTCATTTTGTTTTTTTGATATTTTTCATTTTTTAAATACCCAAATCTTTTTTTACTTTATTTTAGTTTTAGTTTCTCTAAATTATTATGTATTTTAATTCTTATGTTTAAACCTATTATTATTATTTCATTTTCCTATTAATTAAATTTGGTGGTATTTTTGGCTTTGTTTTTGAGGAGGTTTTGGATCACAGAAGGGTTGCAGCTGTGACAGGGGATGATCGGTGGGGTGGGGTGTCGGTGATGGGGGATGCATGGGAGGAGGTTCACCTGGGCATACATAGAGGTTATATAAATATGTTCAGTGTTTGTGGAGCATTGCCACAGTGGGTGGAGATTCATACAACAACTGAAGGGTTGTTGAGTTCCTACCCTGGGGAGCTCTGCCACATCCTCTGGTGGAGCAGTGGCAATCCCCCAAGTGCAGGGGCAGTGACTGGTGGGGAGGAATGGTCGTTGATGGGCCCTTGATGTTGATGACTACGCTTGCGAGCCTTTTGCTCTTGAATTTGCAACTTGGCCTGGTGTTGGGGAATGCCTGGGAGTTGCCTCCTGGGAGACTCCTGTTGCTCAGGGGTGGCCTCTCTCTAGGCCAGATTCAGAATATGGGTGCATTGCCTTCCCCCCAGCATGGGGCATGGCTCCCAGGGATGAGCCTCCCTGGCACTGAGGGATTACTGCCAAGCACCAGCTGGTAATGCAACTGGAGGAGGACCTTGGGTGGAAGGAGAAAAAGGTAGGGGCAAATGAGTGTATATGGCTGGGAGACTTCGGGGTGAGTTGGGAGGTCATCGGAGAGGTGGCATTTGTGCATGTCTCAGCAGGATCTTGTGGATGGCCGGGGTGGATGCTACCCCAGGTTGTGGGGATCCTGGGGGCTCTGGGGACACCCAGGGCCTACAGTCATGGCTGATGGCTCCGGAGTTTGGTGCCTAGTCAGTGGCCCTAATGTGGAGTTTGTGCTCCTGGGTGTGACAAAGTTGGACTCAGGTGTGTCTTCTCTACATGTGCTTCTTCTGTCCTTTATTTGAACCTATACTTTGTGCTGGAGTAGGTAGGTGTGCATCCAGGAGACTTCAATCTCTGTGCTCTCCACCTGCCAGGTGGGCCCTAAAATTCAGCAGACTTGCAATACCTGCTCTCAGTTCATTAGACTCACCCGGGAAAACTAACAAGGAGGTGATGATGGACTACGACCATCCCAAGGCACCAAGAGAGTCTGCTGCTGCAGGCGGGAGAGTCCCATCCATCAGCCCCATGGGATCGGGGTTTTCTCTCAGTTGGAGGTGGAGTGGGCAGCGCCATCCCGGGGTCCTCAGGAATGGGGAAGAACTGTGGACTGGAATGGACTTGCTGTTGTTCTACTGTGGACTTGTTGTGATTCTAGCAATGGAAGAAACTGTATCATTCATGTGGGGGCAGTAGCTGCTGGAGGTTCTGAGGTCAGGGAGAAGAAGATACAGGTGAAATGTGGGGGCATTTTGGGGACTTGGGAATTTTCTTGAATGGCATTATGGTGACAGATACGGGCCATTGCATGTCTTGTCATGGCCTGCAGTGTTGTGCGGGAGAGAGTGTGGACTATAATGTGAACTATAATCCATGTTTAGTGGCAATGCTCTAAAATGTTTTCATCAATTGTAATGAATGTGCCACACTAATGAAGGATGTTGTTAATGTGGGAAAATGGGGGAGGTGTGGGAAGCGGGGCGTATGGAAATCCCCCATATTTTTGTGTAACATTTATGTAATCTAAATACCTTTTAAAAAAATAAAAATAAAAAATATATTTAGAAAAAACAAACAGCATCAGAACTCCAACTCTGTCTTTTGCCACGTCTTTTATCTCTGAGTCCCCACCCACCCTACTGACGTGGCCTGATCAAAGCCCTAATCACAATTTAACCATGCCCAGAGGAACAGATCAGTTTACAAACACAATCCAATATTTCTTTTTGGAATTCATCAATAATATCAAACTTCTACAAAGCCTTAATCATTATTTAATCAAGTAAAAGTGAAACCTCTGAAGCCAATATAACCTAATATGTCCAGAGGGACAGACCAGTTCACAAACATAATCCAATATCTCTTTTTGGAATTCATAAACAATACCAAACTGCTACAATGTGTATGGGCTTCCTCTTTGCAATGATGAAAATGATCTGTAATTAGATGGTGATGGTTGCACAACGTTGGGAATGTGCTAAAAGCCGCTGAAATGTACAATTTAAAATTGTTAAAATGGTGAATTTTATGTTATAGGAATTTTACCTCAAAAAAATCTGGGTTGACTCTTCTGTTGTTTCAGCACTTTAAAAATATTGTGTCACTTTTTTCTGGCTTCCATGGTTCCTGAAGAGAAATCCACTATTTGTCAACAGTGCATCAGGTATGCATTGTTTCTCTCTGGCTGCTTTCAGGATTCTTTGTTTTTCTTAGTTTTCAGAAGTTTGCTTATGATATATATGGCCATGGATTTCTCTGGGGTTATCCTGTTTATGATTCATTCAGTTTCTTGAATCTGTAAGTTTTATGTTTTTCAACAAATTTGGGAAATTGTCAGCCACTATTTCTAAAAAAATATATTTCAGCATCAGTTTCTTTCTCCTCTACTTCTGGGATTCTATTGACATAGATGTTAGATATTTTTATTTTTTCCCTACAGGTTCCTGAGTGTCTATTTTTCTTTCCAATCTATTTTCTCTGTTATTCACATTGTGTAATTTTTATTGTTCTATTTTCAAGTTCATTGATTATTTCCTGTCATCTCCATTATGCTATTGAGCTCTTCCAGTGAAATTGTCTTAAAATTTTGTTTAATGTATTTTTAGTTCTAAATTTTCATGTTACCATATTTTGTTTTTCTTTGCTGAGTGTTTTGATTTTCTTAACTTATTTCATTAGTGTTTTAATTGCTTGTTGAAGCATTTATGATAGTTACTTTTAAAATCCTTGTAAGATAATTCCAATATCTGTGCCATCTTGGCATTGGATTCTCTTGATTGGCTTTTCTTGCTGGGCTTTGATATGATGAGTTATTTTACCATTATGAGTATTATGTTATGAGACTTTGGTTCATATTTATATCTCATTTATTACTGCCAGGCTTGGATAGTAGTCGGAGTTCTCTTCGTAGAAACAGCCTGTGTAGATATCCGCTCATCAGGAGGCAGAGCCTCTTCATCCACTGTTGTGAATGTGTGGTAAGCTGGCTCCACTCTCAAAAAATGGCATCTACATGTGTGGGAAAGAGCTGTCTCATTGTTGGAGTATTTGTTAGTCAAGTTTTGCTCTCATACACTTGCCTGTAGACCATTGCCACCTAAGAAGTGGAGAAGTATTATTACCAGGGTTGAAAGGTAGACAGGTTGAATTCTCAGGCAAAGCCTCTGCAGACACCTCCTATCCAGAAAACAAAGCCACCTCATTGCTAGGTGGGGTAGTAGACAGTCTCCATTCCCACACTAAGGCTCCCTAGATACCCACAGGCCAGGATAGGGAACCACATCATTTCCAGCACTGGTAGGTAGTCCCTTTCCTTAAATACAATGCTCATAGACCCCTGCCAATGGAAAGAAAGAGTTGTCTCATTACTGGGGCAGAATGCTAGACAGGCTCAGCTCTCAGGCACAGCCTCCACAGAATCCCATCAGTTGAAAGGCAGAGTGATTTTGTTTCAGTGGTAGGATGATAAAAAAAAAAAAAAAAGGTTCAGCTCTCAAGCAGAGTATCTGCAGACACCTGCCAACCAGGAAGTGGAAGCACCTTGTTGCAGCAGGATAGTCAGACTCAACTCACTCACACAGTGTCTGTAGATTCCTGCCAGCTGGGAAGCAGAGTCAGCTCTTTTTTCCAGTGCTTTATGGTAATTGGATCTCCACTCACACAATCTTAGTGCTGTCATCTGCATACAGTGAAGAATTGTCAAAAAGTTCTGTCATATAGAGATAATCCTTCTTAGTCTCCTGCCTAGACAGAGAAGCCCAGGTCTGTAATTTTTTCTTGGGTGAGGTGTGTTCAGAACTTCAGTGCCCAGTCTGGAATATATGGAAGGCAAAAACAAAAAAACAAAAAATCAGGCAACTCAAGAGTAGTTTGTTCCTTGAATTCATGGTCTCTACTAGGATAGTCAGTGTTCTTTTCTCTATCACTAGGAATCTTCTGCTGTCCATTTCATTTATTTTATCCAGGATGTTTAGTAGTAATAAGGGGAGAAGACTAGAGTGAAATGTGCCTCCGCCATCTTTCCCAGATCCTCCATAAATTTTGAAATGTTTTGTTTTCATTCCATTGGAAATATTTTCTAATTTTCCTTTGATTCTATCAGTTTTTGTTTTTTTTTGGTGCACTACTGTTAGGTGTGTATATGTTAGGTTTTTATAACTGTTTTATACATATATATCCAATTATTTGCAGATGGGCTCTATGTGTGCTTGTGTATGTTGAGGCATGCCTTCAACTCTCAGCCAGGCAACTTATTAATCAGCCATAGCCTTCACTTCCTGCTTTCCTAGAAACTCAGGGTTAACCAGAGGTGAGAACTTAGGTCCTTGTCAGGTCTTTTCTGAGAATATGCGCAGCCCTGGGGACGCAAGTGGCCTTCTAGATTCCCAGGAATAGGTGAAAACTTTTCAAGGCCCTCATGTCCCAAAGTGTCTCATTCCCCAGTCTTTCCTCCCAAGCTTTTCAGTTTGTCTATTATTTGCCCCAACTGTTATCCCAGGTGGCAGTGGCTAATGCATTTGCCTTTAAATATTTTTGACAAATGCCTCAGCCCTGGGATTGTTCCAAGTGAGGTGAAATAAAGGCAAGTACTTTGAGCTGTCTTTCAAGGAAACACCAGATAGATTAAAATAATCTAACCACAATTCTTTGAGAACAAGGTCCATTCTGCTCCCTTAGAAATAGAGAATTGAAGAAATAGAAACCTATTTGAGAAAAGCAGGATGTTGTACCCCAAATTCTTTAATCCATATTAATATCCTTCTAGAATAAAGGTAATATGAAGACATTTGCAGATAAAGGAAGACTAAGAGTTTGTCACCACCTGTGTTATTGTAGAATGGCCAAAGGAAGTTGCCAACCAGAAAAGAAATGACAACAGAAGGAATCTTGAAACAACAGGAATGAAGAAAGAACAAAGGAACAGATAAATATATGGATAAATAAAATAAACCATTCTTTCCTTCTTGAGTTTTTAAAAACAAATTTACAATAATGACTTACATGTTTCTCAATGTATGTAAAGGAAACATTTAAGAAACTTGGACTGGCTATACTTTTATCATATAATGTATACTTTAGAGCAAAGAAAATTAACAGACAAAGAAAGGGACATACATAATGATACAAGTGTCAATTTATCAAGAAAGCATAAAAATCCTAAATGTGTTATGTATCCAATAACAGAGCTCAAAAATACCCAAAGTAAAAACTAATATAACTCAAATGAGAAATAAACAAATCCACAATTATAGTTGAGGGCTTCAATAATCATGTCCCAATAACTGACAGAATGATTAGAAAAACAGCAAGGATGTAAAAGATTGAACAACAGCAACAACAAAAGGATCTAATTGACATTTCCCCCTATTTAAAGTGTAAAATACAATGATTTTCAATATATTCACAGAGTTGTGCAACCATCATAACCAACTTTAGACTCACTCTAATCCATTTTAAAATTGGGTGTTCATTTTTCTTTAATCAAGATAAAATTCATACAATATAATCACTTTTTAACCATTTTAAAGCACACAATTTGCTGGGTTTTAATATAGTCACAATGTTGTGCAGCCATACCACTATTTAATTCCAGAACACTTGCATCATACCAAAAAGAAATCCCATACCCATTGGCAGTCACTTCTAATTTCTCCCCAACATCTCACCTCCCCACCCCCATCCCAACCTTACACAATCACTAATCTATTTTGTGTCTCTATATATGTACCTATTCTGGACTTTTCATATAAAGGAATCATACTGTATGTGGCCATATGTGGCTGGCTTCTTTTGCTTAGCATAATGTTTTCAAGGTTCATAGATGTGTGGCATGCATAAGTGCTAGAATTTATTTTAGTTGCTGAAATAATATTCCATTGTATGGATATACCACATGCATTTATCCATTCATTAGTTGATAGAAATTTGGGTTGTTTCCACTTTGGGTATATTATGGACAGTGTTTGCTATCAATATTCATGTACAAGTTTTTGTGTGGACAAATGTTTTCATTTATCTAGGAGTGGAATTGCTGGGTCATATGCTAACTCTGTTCAACACTTTTAGACACTGCCAGATGATTAGCCAAAGTGGTTGTATCATTTTACATTCTCACCAGCAGTGTATAAGGGTTCCCATTTCTCCATGTCCTTACCAAGAGTTGTTATATCTCTTTTTTTATAGCCATCATAGTGGGCATGAAGCAGGATCCTTTGTCCATTTTATAATTGGTTTAGCTTTTTATTATTGAGTTGTAAGATTTTTTTACATTTTCAAACAAGAACTTTATCAGCTATTTTCTTCCATTCAGCAGGTTGTATTTTCTCCATCTTGGTAGTATCCTTCTAAGCAAAAAATGTTTTTATTTTGATGAAGTGCAGATTACCTACTTTTCCTTTAGTTTCTTGTGCTTTTGGTATCATATCCTTTTATTAGAGAAGTTGTGGGTTTTAAGAACTGGTATCATATTTAAGTAGATTATGCCTAACCCAGGGTCATGATGGTTTACATCTATGTTTCCTTCTAAGAGATTTATCATGTTATTTCTTACATTTAGGTGTTTGATCCATTTTTTAAAAAAGAGTTATTATTTATTTATTTACTTCTCTCCTCCCCAACCCTGTACCCACGTTGTGTGAGCTTGCTGTCTGCTCTCTGTCTGTTCATTGAGTGCTCTCTGTGTCTGCTCGTCTTCTTTTTAGGAGGTACAGGGAACTGAACCTGGGACCTCCCATGTGGGAGGGGGTGCTTAATCGCTCCCTGCTTGTTGTATCTCTCATTGTGTTTCCTCATTGTGTCACCTAGTGGCATCATCTTGTTGTGTCAGCTTGCCTTGCCAACCCATCGCATCAGCTTGCTGTCTTGCTCTTCTTCTTTAGGAGGCACAGGAACTGAACCCAAGACCTCCCATGTGGTAGGCAGGTACTCAACTGCTTGAGCCACATCCGCTTCCCGTTTGATCCATTTTGAATGAATGATTCTTTTTTTTTTTTTTGTATGTGGTGTGATGTACAAGTCCAACTTCATTCTTTTGCATCTCTATATCTAATTATCTCAGGACAATTAGTTGAAAAGACTATTCTTTCTCCACTAGACTGTTTTGCTACCATTTTGAAATATCAATTGACCATAAAAGTGAGGGTTTATTTCCAGACTTTCAATTTTAACACACTGATCTATATGTCTATCCTTATGCAAATATCAAGCTCTCATACTCTCTTGCTTACTGTTGCTTTGCAGTAAATTTTGAAATCAGGAAGCATGAGTCCACCAACTGTGTTCTTTTTCAAAACTGTTTTTTGCTATTGCATGTTCCTTGAATTTTCATAGAATTTTAGGATTAGTTTGACTATTTTTGCAAAAAAAGCTAGCTGGGATTTTTATGAGGATTGTGTTGAATCCAAAGATAAATTTGGGAATTATTGGTGTCTTAACAATATTAAGTCTTTTGATACATGAACATATTAGTTCTTTTCATTTATTTAGATCTTTTAAAATTTCTATCAACAATGTTTTACAGTATTCAGAGTATAAGTTTTGCACTTAAAAATTATTCTTATTTCATTCTTTTTGATGCTATTATAAGTGTTTAATGGATTTGTTTTCTTAACTACATTTTGGATTGTTCATTGCAACTATATAAAAAACAATTGACTCTTGTCCCTCAATCCACAAGTCAGGTAACCAGTGTGGGGATTCTGCCAGTTACTGAGTATGTCTATTCCAATTATGCATCCTGGAACTGGGGAAATAAGCACAGAATGGGTCCAGGGATCTACTGGACCCACTGTGAGACGGACCCAAGCTAAAACTCAATTCACTTGACTTCCATAAGCTCCTACTCTGACTGGTGGATCACAGTGAGGTTTTAGGTATTCTAGAATCACTTCCATTTCCAAGCCAGTGTCTAATACCCTGAAATGTCTGGGAACAACTCAAAAACCCCCAAAACCAATTCATAAATCTCATCTTTAAGATTCTGTTTCTCAAGAATGACTCCCAGTACCAAAGTTGTATTATGCAGGGTTCTCTAGGAAAACAGAACCTACAGGATCTATATCTATATAATATGTATATACATGTATCACATATATGTGTAAATATTATGAGATTTTTATAAGTATTGCCTCATGCAACTATGGGGATAGGCAAGACCAAATTCTATAGGGTAGGCCACAAGCTGGGAACTCTGAAGAAGATTTTCAATGAATTCCCCAGGAGAAGTGTAACCGTTGGCCAATTTGATGTAATTATGAATTCCAAAAATATAATTGGATCATGCTTGTAAACCATTCTGTTAATCTGGGCATGATTAGGTCATGATTAGGGCGTTGAGCCCCACCCCTTTGGTGGGTGGATAATTGAATATAAAAGGCAAGGCAAGAACAGAGTTGAAGCAGTCTTTTGAGAAGCAGTTTTGATGTTGGAAAGAAGGCCCCAGGAGAAGAGAAGCAAGCCATTCGCCTGATCGTCTATAGCTGACCTTGTGGAGGAAACAGGAGCTAAGCCCGGAGAGAAACACAGCCCCGGGAAGAGAGGAAACCCAGAAGCCTGAACCCTGGCAAACGCCGGTAGCAGTCTTGCTCTAACATGTGGCAATGGACTGTGGTGAGAGAAGAAACTTAATGCTTTATGGCCTAGTATCTGCGGACTTCTACCCCAAATAAATACCCTTTATAAAGGCCAACCCATTTTTTGGTATTTCACATTAGCACCCCTTTGGCTGACTAATACAAGAAGCTAGCTGACTGAAAGAGAGATGGAAATTCTCTCTTCTGACTGCTGAAATCACTTCTCCTTTTAAGGCCTTCAACTGATTGGATGAGACATCTCTGGTTGCTGAAGTCGATCTCCTCAGTTGATTTTAGATGTAATCAACCATAGATGCAATCAACTTACTGTTGATTTAAATCCATGAAATATTCTCACAGTAATAATCAGTCCAGTGCTTTCTTGACCAAACAACTGGGCACCATAACCTGGCCAAGTTGGGATATGAACTTAACCCTCACAACTGTGTATGTTCATTTTGTATCCAGCCCCTTGATGAACTTGTTTATTAGCTCTTAATAATCATTTAGTACAATCTTTTAAGAGTTTCTATATACAAGATCGTCATTTGTAAATAAACATTTTTTCCCATCTGAATGTCATTTTTGTTTGTGTAATCCTCTGTCACTGCTTTCATTTGCATTAAGTGAATATTTTTAGTATAACATTTAATAACTTTAATGATTTTCACTCTGTCTTTTTAGTTATTTTCATTACGATTTCTTAAGGCTTACCATATTCATCTTAAGTTCTAAGAACTTATTTTGTATTTCTACTAACTTAGTTTCAGTGAGATATAGAAAATTTACTCTTATGTAGCTCTATTCCCTTATCCTCATTTTTGTGCTATTATTGCTATAAAAATTATCTGTATATTTACAGACCTAACAATACATTTTTATAGTTATGTTATATAATTTATATCTTTAAAGAACCTGGTAGTAAAGGAGACCAAGTATGTATTTACAGAGTTTGTTACATTAAACTTTTTATTTACCATTAATGATTCTCCTTATTTATTTCTGTGCATTCAAGTTACAAACTGGTGTCATTTCCTTACTCCAATACAACTTGCTCCTACCCACCTCCTTTTTCCTGTTACTGTAAAATATATTACATTTCTATGTACTGTTGGCCCAACTATATAATTATATGCACATTGTTTATATAATGCTTTTTAAATCAGTTTAAAAAGAAAGGAGAATAAATACATAGTTATACTGTCTTTATAATTATATAATTATCTCCACCAGTGCTCTTTTTTTTCATGTGCATTTGAATTAGCATCTGTGGTCACTTGCATTCAGCCTGAAGATCTTCACTTTTGTTTATCTGGGACTGTCTTTATTTCTCTTTCTTTTCTTTTTTTATTAATGAACTCTATTTTTAGAGCAGTTTTAGACTTACATAAAAATGGCAAAACTAGTACTGAGATCTCCCATATAACCCACACCCAGTTTTCTCCATGACTAACATCTTATATTAATATGGTACATTTGTTACAATTAATGAACCAATATTGATATATCATTATTATTAACTGAAGTCCATACATTATTCAGATTTCCTGAGTTTTTACCTAATGTACTATTTCTGTCCCAAGATCTTATCCCCAATATACCATATTACATTTAGTCATCATGTCTCTTTAGGCTCCTCTAAGCTCCAGTTTCTCATATTTTCCTTGTTTTTGGTGACCTTAACAGTTTAGAAAAGTAGTGGAGTTATTTTGCATAATGCACCTCACCTGGGATTCATATGATGTTTTGCTCATGATTAGACCAGGGTTATGGGTTTCAGGGAGGAAAAGCACAGATGTTAAATGGCATTTTCATACTTCAATATCAAGGGTATTATTTTAGTTTGCTTAAAGTCTGCCAATGCAAAATACCAGAAATAGGTTGGCTCTTACAATGGGAATTTATTGGGGGTAAAGCTTATAGTTCTGAGGCTGTGAAAATGTCCAAATCAAGGTATCATCAGAGATGCTGTTTTACCGAAGGTCAGCTGCTGGTGATCCTGGACTCCTGCCCTGTGGCAAGGCAAAATGGCAGCTGGTCTCTGCCTTCCCCTCCAGGCTCACTTTCTCCCCAAGCTCAGCTGTGGGCAATCAGGCACATGATTCATTTCTCTCCTCTCCTCTGGCTTCAGCTTTGGGCTGCTCTGCTGAGAGCACTGCTCTGCTGAGAGAGCCACTGGCCTCTCTCTCAGCCTCTTAAGGTTTTTCTGTCTTTCTGTAGCTGCAAGTGATCCTGGAGTCCTCCCTCACACGACATGGCAAAATGGCAATTTTTCCTCTCCCCTTTCCTCAGTTTATATAGGACTGCAATAAACGATTAAGACCCACCCTGGGTCCCACAACCTAATCAAGACCCTTAACTGAAGCAATCTAATTAAAAGTGATCTAATCCAAAGATCCCTTAACTGAATCTAATCAAAAGGCCCTATCCACAATGATTTTACAGGCAAAGGAGTGGGTTTGCTTTAAGAACAGGATTTTCTGGGGTCCACAAAAGACTCAAACTAGAACAGATATATACTATCAACATGACTTATTACTGTTAATGTTGACCTTGATTACCTAGATCAGGTAGTGCTTTTCATGTTCCCACTGTAGAGTTAGTCTTTTTATTCCCTTTTTCCATACTGAACTCTTTGAGGGGAGTCATTATGTACATCCCACACTTAAGGGGTAGGAATTATGCTCTATTTCCTTGAGGGCAGAGTATCTCCACAAATTATTTGGAATTCTTCTGCATGGAGATTTGTCTCTTCTCTCTTATTTATTTAATCAATCATTTAATCAGTATAGATTCATAGATATTTGTTTTATATTTTGATCATAATCCAATATGAACTTATTTATTTTGTTGCTCAAACTGTTCCAGATTTGACCACTGAGAGCTCTTTCAGTAGCTGCTGTGTCTCTCTGACATATATTCATCATTATGGAGTATTTTGGGGCAGGGGGCAGCACAGCCCTTCTTTATTTTCTAATAGTACAAGATGCTCCATGCTCATCTTATATATTTTCTGCCCCAGTCCTAGAACAACCATTTCACCTAGGATCCCTTGTTCCTTTTAACAGAGAATGGTATTAGAAACCAAGATCTGGGTGCTAAGTGTGTTCATTGCTATTGCCATGTTGTTGCTTTTAGGCCTTCTTAATTGACCGAACAAGGAGATATATGTGTATATGCTAACCTGTATATATTCAGGTATGAATAAATATTTCCATATGTAAATATCTATATTAAGCTAAACCTGACTTCACATTGATGTGTCCAACTCTACTCCATTACCATATGGATCATTCTAGCCTCCTCTTTTTTCTCATCTATAAACTCCAAGTTAATGAAAGATACTGGTCTGTAGTTTTCCTCTCTTGTATGTCTTTATCTAGTTTTGGTATTAGGATAATGCTAGCCTCAAAGAATGAGTTGAGACGAATTCCCTCTGTTTCTATTTTTTTAAAGAGATTGTAGAGAATTGGTATTCTATCTTCCTTAAATGTTTGGTGGAATTCATCATTTTAAATCTCAGTACTTGATGCACTCTTTTTTGTAAGGTTATTAAATATTGATTTAATTTTTAAATAGAATGGGGCTGTTCAGATTATCTATTTCTCTTTTTTGCATTTTTGTAGTTGTATCTTTCAAGTAATTGGTTCATTTTATCTAAGTTATCAAATTTGTGAGAATAAGGTTGTTTATAATATTCCTTTATTATCTTCCCTATGTCCATAGGGCCAGTAATGATGATACCTTTTATATTTCTGATATTGGCAATGTGGATCTTCTTTATTTCTTTGTCCGTCTGGCTAGAAGCTTATCAATTTTATTGATCTTTTCAAATAACCACCTTTTAGCTTCATTGGTTTTTTTTTCTATTTTTTCCCTGTTTTCGATTTCATTGATTGCAGCTCTGAATTTTATTATGTCTCTTCTTCTGCTTGCTTTAGGCTTAAATGGCTCTTCTTTCTCTGGTTTTCTAAAGTAGAGGCTTGGGTGATTGATTTTAGATATTTCTTCTTTTCTAATACATGCCTTTAATTGTATAAATTCCTTTCAAGTACTGCTTTGGTTGAAGCCCTACACATTTTGATAAGTTGTATTTTCATCCTCATTTAATTAAAATATTTTAAAATTTTCTCCTGAGACTGATTCTTTGACTAATGTGTCATTTACAAGTGTGTTTTTTAATGTCCAAATATTTGAGGAATATTTCAGCTATCTCTCTGCTAATTGATTTCTAGTTTAGTTCCATTGTGGTCTCAGAAAACATGTTGTATGATTTCTATTCTTTTAAAAATTTTAGAGTATGTTTTATGGTCCCAAATTTGATCTATCTTGGTGAGTGTTCCATGCAAGCTTGAGAAGAATGTGTGTTCTGCTGTTGTTGGATGAAGTATTCAACAATATCAGCTGGATCCTGTTCATCTGTTTTTCAGCTCAACTATATCCTTACTGATTTTCTAACTAATTATCTATCAAAAAAAGATAGGTATTGAATTCTCAAACTGTAATAGTGGATTTGTCTATTTCTCCATGCAATTCTGTTAGTTTTTGCTTCATGTATTTAGATACCTTATTGTTAGATTATTATATCATCTTGGAGAATTAACCCCTTTATCATTATGTAATGCCTTTACTTATATGAACTTTAATATGATTCCATTTTATCTTCTCTCTTAGCAAATCAACTATATCCTTTTTAAAAGTTATTTTAGTAATTGTCCTAGAGTTTGAAATATACATTTTAAACTAATCTATGTCTACATTCACATAATATACCTCTTCATGTTTACTTCAAGTACCTTTTAACAGAGTTTTCTCACTTTTTTCCCTCTTGTTCCTATAGCATTGTCATCATTCATTCTACTTATCCATATGCTATAATCAGTTAATATATTGCTAATTTTATTGCTTTTAAACAATTATCTTTTAGATTAATTAATAATAAGGAAAATATAAAGTTTTATTTTACCTTCTGTTTTAGTTTCCCAGCTGCTAAAACAAATACCATGCAATGGGTTGTCTTAACAACAAGAATTTATTTGCACATGGTTTCAGAAGTTAGAAGGCTTGATTCCTCCTTGGGCCAGTATTTTCTGGCTGACTGGCAATCTTTGGAGTTCCTTGCCTTTTCCATCACATGGCAATGCACATGGCAATATTTGCAACTTTCTCCTCTGGGTCCCATTGATTTCTGGTTTCTGGCTGCTCCAAATGGCTTCTCTCCTTCTGACTTTCACTCTGCTTATAAAGGACCCCAGTAATCTGGATTAAAACCCAACCTGATTTGGTTGGGTCACACCTTAACTGAAGTAACATCTTGAAGAGATCTTATTTATAATGGGTCTGCACCCACCAGAATGTGTACCAAGACCAAGCACATGTCCAAATTGAGGTAAATAATTCAGTGCACATCACCTTCTTTATTGCTTTTCCAATGCTATTCCTTTCTTTATGTAGATCTGAATTTATGATCTATGTCATTTTCCTTTTACTTGAAGAAAATATTTTAACATATCTTTCAGGGATGATCTTCTGGAAACAAATTACGTCTATTTCAATTTGACTGAAAAAGGCTTTATTTCTCCTTAATTTGATGAATAATCTTGTTGGGTATAGAATTCTTGGTAGGTAGATTTCTTCTTTCAACTCTTTAAATATTTTATTATACTCTCTTCTTGATTCTATGGTTTCTGACAAGAAGTCTCATGTGATTCTAATCTTTTTTCTTCTATAAGCAAGGTGTTTTTATTCCTCTATCTTCTTTCAAGGTTTTCTCTGTCTTTGGTTTTCTGCAGTTTGAATATAAAATACCTAGGTGTATATATTTTGGCATTTTTCTTGATTGTTCTTCTCTGCGATTCCACATCTGTGGTTTGTTGTCTGTCATTAATTAGGCCACTATTATATCAAATATTTCTTCTTCTATGTTCTCTCTTTTCCTTCTGGTATTCCAACTATACATGTATTACAACTTTTCAAATTGTTCCACAATTCTTGGATGTTATATTCTTTTTTATTACTCTTTTTTCTGTTTGCATTTTAGCTTGGGAATTTTCTATTGACCTATTTTCAAGCACACAGATTCATCTGTCAGCTTATCCAGTTTGCAATGAAACCATCAAAGACATTCTTCATTTCTGTTACAGTATATATTAATAGCATTTCCTTTTGATTCTTTCTTAGCATTTGCATCTCTCTGATTATAGTGCTGATCTTTTCATGCATGTTCTCTACTTTTATCATTAGAGTGTTTAACCTATTAATAATAGTTATTTTCACTTACCTGTTTGATAGTTCCAAAGCCTGTGTCATATCTGAGACTGTTTTTGATGTTTGATTTGCATCTTCAGGCTATGTTTTTCTTGCTTTACAGCATGCTTCACAATTTTTTGTTGAAAGCTAAGCATGATGGGTCAGGAAATAAGAGGTAAATGGGCCTGTTTGTCAGTGAGATTTATGTTAATCATGCTAAGAGTTGGGCTGTCTTTAATATTTGCTGTAGCTTTAGGTGCCAAAGGCCTTGAATTCTTTTAGTGTCCTTATTTTGATACCCCTATTGTGTGGGCTGCTCTAAGTACTCTTTATTGGATAGAATCTTTGTCTTTCAACTCTCTAGCATAATCAACTGTTATTATACTGGAGTATTTTTGGTGTGGTGGAAAAGCATGGGGGTGGGAAAGCGTTTTATAATTTCGTTATTAAATCTCAGTCTTTTAAAATAAAAAACATAAATATAAGAGCTAGGACCATAAAACTCAGAAGAAAATGTAGAGAAGTATTTTCAAGATCTTGTTGTAGGTGGTAGTTTCTTAGACTACACCAAAAGTATGAGTAATGAAAGAAAATAAATAAATAAATAAGACCTCCTCAAAATGAAATACTTTTGTGCTTCATAGGGCTTTGCTAAGAAAGAAAAAGGAAAGCCCACTCAATGGGAGAAAATATTTGCAAATCACATATCTGTTAAGGATTTAATATCCAGAATATATAAAGAAATGCTACAATTCAACAATAAAAAGACAAACAACTTCATTAAGAAATGGGGAAAAGACTTGAATAAACACTTTTACAAAGAGGAAATACAAATGACTAAAAAGCACATGAAAAGATGCTCAATATCTCTAGCTATTAAGGAAATGCAACCCCAAACCACAATGAGATAACATTTCACACCTACTAGAATGGCCATTATTAAAAAACAATAGAAAACTACAAGTGTTGGAGAGGATGTGGAGAAATAGGATTACTTATTCACTGCTGATGGGAATGTAGAATGGTATAGCTATTGTGGAAGATAGTTTAGTGGTTCCTCAGGAAGGTAAGTATAGAATTGTCACATGATCCAGCAATCCACTACTAGGAATATACTCAGAAGAACTGAAAGCAGGGATGTGAACAGACATCTGCACACAATGTGCATAGTGGCATTACTCACAATTGCCAAAAGAAGGATACAACCCTAGTGTCCACCAACCAATGAATGGATAAACAAAATGTGATATATACATATGATGGAATATTATTCAACTGTAAGAAGCAATGAAGTCCTGATGTATGCTACAATGTGGATGAATCTTGAGGACATCATGTTGAATGAAATAAGTTAGACACAAAAAGGCAGATATTGTATGGTCTTACTATTATAATATGAACTAATTATAATGAGTAAACTCATGGAGTTAAAAGCTAGAGTACAGATTAGCAGGAGATAGAATGAAGGTAGAGAATGGGGAGCTGAAGCTTAATGTGTGCCGAATTTTTAAAGGTTGATTGTAAATGTTTGCAAATGGATAGAAGTGATGGTAGCACATTATTTTAAGTGTAATGAACAGTGCTGATTTATGGCTGTGATTGTGGTTAAAAGGGGAAGTTTAGGGTTATATATATCTATAGAAGTAAAGCTAGAGGATAAAACCTGGGACTGTTTAACATAGTGAAACTTGTTGTGAATGATGATTGTGGTTAATAGTACTAATATAAGAAATGCTCTTCCGTGAACTAAAGCAAGTGTCTGTCATTATTACAAGGTGTTAACAATAGGGTGGTATAAGGGGGAAAAACTGATGCAAATTATCGACATAGCTAACAGTAATATTGTAATATCTTTTCATCAATTGTAACAAGGTATTATACCAATGCTAAGGGTCAATAATAGAGGTATGGGATTTTCCTTTCTGGCATTATGAAAATGTTTTAAAATTGATTGTGGTGATGAATGCGCAACTCTGAGATTATACTGAAAACCATTGATTGTATACCTTGGTTGGATTGTATGTTATGTTAATATAGCTGTTTAAAAAAACTCACTCTTTTAATTGGCCTATTTCCCTGATTTCCCTGAGCTGTGAACTTCACAAATATTTCTTAGCTTCCCCTGTCTTCCCTTAGGTTAGGCAGGAAGGATAGAGAGAATTTTAGTCAGGGAAATGCCCTCTCTCAGGTGGGATAAGGCTCTGGTAAAGTATTTTCCCTGATTTATGGCTCCAGAGGCTTCTGCTCCACATAAAT
Organism: Tolypeutes matacus; assembly: GCA_026826555.1. Taxonomy (NCBI): domain Eukaryota; kingdom Metazoa; phylum Chordata; class Mammalia; order Cingulata; family Chlamyphoridae; genus Tolypeutes; species Tolypeutes matacus. Next base: position 5,350,097 of record JAKSZT010054419.1, on the reverse strand, counting down.
AGATCTCTTGTGTCATTCTCTGTATTCACCTGTTGCTCCATATTTTGGGGTGGTGATTTGCCTCCTAACGTCAGTTTTCTGGTAGGTCCAAGAAAAGTAGTTGGTTTTCAGTTTGTTCAGCTTTTATTTTGTTGTAAGGATGGAAGTGACAACTTCTAAGTTCTTGGTGTGTTGGAGCTGAAACTGGAAGTCTCAGCTTCATTTTTAAAAATTGAAGTGAATTCACATAAAATAAAATCCATCATTTCAAAGTGTACAATTCAGTGGCATCTAGTATATTCAAAATATTTTGCAAACTCCACCTCTCCTTAGTTCCTAAACATTTTCATAACCCCAAGATGAAAACATTTATCCATTAAGGAGTCACTCTCTATTTTCCTCTCCTCTCAGCCCCTGAAAACCACAAACCCAATTTCTGTCTCTATGGATCTACTTATTCTGTATATTTCATATAAATGGAATCATACACTACATGACATTTTGAGTTGGGCTTTTTTCACTCAGTATTATGTTTGCAAGTTTCATCCATGTTGTAGCATGTATCAATATGTCATTCCTTTTTATGACAGAATAATATTCCATTCTATGAGTACACCACAATTTATTTAACCATTTATCCATTAATGGACATAGCCATTTAAGTGAATTTGAAGTGATATCTCATTGTGGTTGTTTTTGGTATTTCCCTAATAACTAATGATGTTGAGCAACTTTTCATGTGCTTATTGGTTTTATTATCTTCTTAGTAGAGATGTCTATTCCAGTAAAATTCCATTTTTATTTGGGTCGTTTGTCTTTTTGTTGTCGAGTTGTAAGTGTTCTTTATATATCCTGGATACCAGATCCATACCATATATATTATTTGCAAATATTTACACCCCTATCTGAATGCTGTCTTTTTGCTTTCTCATAATGTCTTTTGATGCTCAAAAGTTTTTAATATTGATGAAATCTATTGACTTGCCCTTGCTTCTTTGTCAAAGATCCTGTGTGAGTCTATTTCTAGGATTTATATTTTCTTCCATTGATCTATTTGCCTATTCCTTCATCTGTACCTTTATACTGACTTTACCACTGAAGCCTTAAAGTAAGTCTTGAAATTGGTTAGTGTCAATCTTCCAACTTCGTTCTTCAGTACTGTGTTGGCTATTCTATGTCATTTGCTTTTCCATATAAATTTCAGAATTACTTTGTCAATATCTGCTGGGATTCTGATTGGTATTACATTGAATCTAAAGATAAAGTCGGAAAAAATTGGCACCTTAATGATATAGTTTTCCTATCCAGGAACATGGACTATCTCTTCATTTATTTAAGTCTTTGATTATTTATCAAAGTTTTGTAGTTTTTCTTATATAAGAGATCTTGTATATATTTTGTTAAATTTATGTCCAAGTATTTCATTTTGTTCTTGGTGATAATGTAAATTGTATTGTGTTTTTTATTTCAATTTTGAGCTATTTTTTGGTGGTATATAGGAAAACAATTGACTTTTGTATATCAACATTTTATCTTGTAAACCTTGCTAAAATTGTTTATTAGTTCCAGAAGTATTTTTTTCATTTCTTAGATTTTTTACATAGACAATCATGTCATCTGTGTAAATAAACAGTTTTGTTTATTTCTTCCCAATTGGTATATCTTTTATGTCCTTTCTTGTCTTACTGAATTTTCTAAGACTTCTAGAATGATGCTGAATAGGAGTGGTGAGAGCAGACATCCTTGCCTTGTTTTTGATCTTAAGGGTAAAACATCTAGTGTCTCACCATTAAGTATTATGTTAGCTGTATATTTTTTGTAGATGCTTTTTTATCAACTTGAGGAGGTTCCCCTTTCTTCATAGTTTGCTGAGAATTTTAAACATGGATGGTTGTTGGATTTTGTCAAAAGCTTTTTCTGCATTAGTTGATAATGTCATATGATTTTTCTTCTTTAGCTTGTTATTGTGATGGATTACATCAATTGATTTTCAAATGTTTAAAACCAGCCCTGCATACCTGGAATAACTCTCATTTGGTCTTGGTGTATAATTCTTATTATACATTGTTGGATTCAATTTGCAATTTTTTTGAGGATATTTGCATCTGTTTTCATGTGAGATATTGGTCTGCAGTTTTCCTTTCTTATAGTGCCTTTCTGTGGTTTTGGAACTACAGTTATTCTGGCCTCACAGAATGAGTTAGTGTTCCCCCCACTTCTATTTTCTGGAAGAGATTGTAAAGAATCAGTATCATTTCTTCCCGAAATGTTTGGAAGTATTCAACAGTGAAACCATCTAGGCCTGATGTTTTCATTTTTGGAAGGTTATTAATTGTTAATTCAACTTATTTAATAGATATAGGGCTTCTCGGGTTATCTATATCTCCCTGTGTGCTATGGTTGTTTTCTTTTATGATTTTCACCAATTATGGTTGTTTTCCTGTGGGATAAGTCCACAAAGCTTCTAATGTGACCATTCTGGAAATGGATCTCCCAAGAATATAATTAACATTTACAGAACATTCTGCCCACTAACAGCAGAATACACATTATTTCCAAGTGCACATTCACTAAGATACACTATATCCTAGTCACAAAACAAACCTCAACAAATTTAAAAGAATTTAAATTCTACAGTGAGTGTTCTCTAACAATAAGGGAAGCAAACTAAAAATCAATAAAAGACAATAGGAAAGTCTCCAAACATTTGGAAAATAAACAGTAAATTTCTAAACAATCTATGAGTCAAAGAATATGTTCCAAATTTAAAAATTGAACTGAATAAAAATGAAGCTACATTTAAAAACTTGTGGGATTCACCCAACAGCCTTTTTTTGCAGAAATGGGAAAGCCAATTATCAAATTTATTTGGAAGGGTAAGGGGCCCTGAATAGCCCAAAAATGTCTTTAAAAAAAGAAGATGAATTTTTTTCTAAAGTCAAGAAGGCCTCTCACTTTCTGACTTTAAAGCATATTACTTTGCTATAGTGGTGAAAAATAGGATGGTACTGGCATAAAGACAGGCAGATTGACCAATGGAACTGAACTGAGAACTCAGAAATAGACCTCACATATACAGTCAAATGATTTTTGACAAGGCAGTCAAGCCCTCCCAGTTGTGCCAGAATAGTCTATTCAACAAACGGTGCTGGGAGAACTGGATATCTATATCCAAAAGAAAGAAAGAGGACCCTTATCTCACACCTTATACAAAACTTAACTCAAAATGGATCAAGGACTTAAATATAAAAGTGACACCCATAAAACTCCTAGAAAAAAAATGAAGGAAAACATCTTCAAGATATTGTGGTAGGTGGTAGTTTCTTAAACCTTACACCCAAAGCACGACCAACAAAAGAAAATATAGACAAATGGGACCGCCTCAAAATGAAACACTTTTTCACCTCAAAAGACTTTATCAAGAGGGTGAAAAGGCAGCTGACTCAATGGGAGAAAATATTTGGCAATCCCATATTTGATTAGGGTAAAATATCCATGATATATAGAGATCATTCACCCCAACAATAAAAAGGCAAACCACCCGAATTTAAAAAATGGGCAAAAAACTTGAGTAGACATTTGTCCAAAGAAGAAATACAAATGGTGAAAAAGCACATGAAAAAATGTTCAACATCACTAGTGATTAAAGAAATGCAAATCAAAACTACAATGAGATATCATTTCACACTTATTAGACTGGCCACTATTAAAAAAGTTGGAAAACTGTAATGTTGGAGAGGATGTGGAGAGATAGGAACACTTATTCATTGTTGGTGGGAACGTAGAATGGTACAGCCACTGTGGAGGACTGTTTGGCAGTTCCTAAGGAAGTTGAATATAGACTTGCAGTGTGGCCCAACAATACCATTACTAGGTATATACCCAGAAGAACTAAAAGCAGTGAAACTAATAGACATCTGCACACAGATGTTCATAGCAGCATCGTTCACAATTGCCAAAAGTTGGAAACACCCATGTGTCCATCAACCAATGAATGGATAAACAAATTGTGGTGTATACACAGGATGGAATATTATGCAGCTGTCAGAAGAAATGAAGTCGTGAAGCTTGACAACATGGATGAACATGGAGGACATTACATTGAGTGAAGCAAGTCAGGTACAAAAGGACAAATACTGTATGATTGCACTATTATGAACTAAAAATATTATATAAACTCATGGAATTAATAATTAGAATATAGGTCACAAGTTCATAGAATGGAGGTAAAGAATGCAAAGTTGATGGTTAATTTGTGTAGAATTGGTTGAAAGATTGTTTGTAAATCTTTGGAAATGAATGGAAATGGTGAGAGCACATCATGGTGTTTGTGACTTGCAGAGCTATTATGTGGATATGACATGATTGAAAGGGAAAGTCTAATGACTTATATATTATTAGAAGGAAAGGAAAAATGTAACATGGGACTTTATAACACAGTGAAATCTCATGTAAAATACAAATATGGGTGATATTTCATATATAAGACATTTTACAAAATATAAATACAAATATACTAGAGAAAAGGAAACAGAAAAGCAGCTATGTATGGCAAGGGAAGCATAGAGAGATTGAGAGGTGATGAGTTTTGTTTGTTTGGTTGGTTGGTTTTTGTTTATTATTATTATTATTATTACTGGAATAATGAAAATGCTCTAAAAATGATTGAAATGATGAATACACAACAATGTGATTATAATGAATACCATGGATTGTATACTTTGGATGGATTTATGCTTTATTAATATGTATCACTAAAATTGATTTGTCTAAAAAAATCTTGTGGGATTCAGGTAATTCAATGTATAGAGGCAAATTTATAGCACAAATTCTTATATCTAAAAGTAACAATGTTCTCAAATCAAAAAACTAGCAGCAACCTCAAGAAACAAGAAAAATAAAGGCAAAAATAAACTCAAAGCCAGAAGAAGGAAAGAAATAACAAAGAGAAGAGAGAAAGCCAATACAAATTTTAAAAAGTGGGGGAAGGGAACCACTGACACAAAAGCTGGTTCTTTGTAAACACCAATAAAATTGATAAACCTTTAGCATGACAAATAAATAAATAAATAAATAAATAAGAAGACACAAATTCCTTTTACCAGGAATGAAAGAGAGGAAATCACTAGAGAACCTGCAGACTATAAAAATGCAATAAGAGAATTGTATGAACAACTATATATACATAAACCCCAGAACTTTAATGAAATGGACAAATTCCATGAAAATAAAAATCTATCAAAATTCTCCCAAGGTAAAATAGATAATCAGAATAGTTCTGTAACTATGAAAGAAACTGAATCTGTAATTTAAAAGTTTCTGAAAGAAGAAATCCCAAGACACATGAATTCTACCAAGTGTTTAAACTAGAATTAATATAAGCTTATACAATCTCTTCCAGGAAGTAAACAAAGAAAAGGCATCATTTCCCAACTCATTTTATGATACCAGTTTCTGAAAAAGAAATTCCGAGACACATATGATTCTACCAAGTGTTTAAAATAGAATTAATATAAACTTACACAACCTCTTCCAGGAAATAAACAAAGAAGAGGCATCCAACTCATTTTATGAGACCAGTATTACCCTGATGCTAAAAACAGACAAAATAAATAAAAAGAAAGAAATCTACCAACAAATTACCCTCACTTTAAAATTTAATTTATTTTATTTTTAAAGAAGCTTTAGATTATACAAATAATACATCAAAAATATAGGGGGATTCCAAATACCCCACCCCCTACCCTTTCACATTTTTCCTCATTTAACAACATCTTTAATTAGTGTGGTACATTTGTTACAATTGATAAACACATATTGAGGCATTGCTACTAACCAGTTAATAGTTTACATTATAGTTTACACTTTGCACAACACATTTTTATTGGTTTTGACAAAATGTATAATAGCCAGTTTCTATCACTGCAATGTCATTCAGAACAATTCCAATGTTCCAAAAATGTCCCATGTTACATTTATTCTTCCCTCTCCCTCCCCTCAGAAACTCTGGAGACCACTGTCTTTATATCAATATTACAAGTTCTTCCATTGTTAGAATAATAATAAGTCTACTTTAGTCCATAGTTGCATTATCCCTTAATGTTTGTTCATTCCACAATCTTGAGGATTTGGGGATGGTGATGCCCACTCTGCTTCTGATTGAGAGGGGGCTTAGATCCCATGGGGCAGATGGATGGAACTGTCTTGCTTGCAGTTGTGGATACTCTCTGGTTTTTCGGGGGATGGACATTATCCATCATCATCCTTTTGTTAGTTTTCCTGAGTGAGTGAGTCCAATGAACTGGAGAGTAGGTGCTACAACCCTGCTGAGATTCAGGGCTCAACAAGCATATGAACAGACTGAAGATTTAAGTCTTTGGTACATATATTTAATGAATATGTGCTAATTATAGGTTCAAATAAAAGGGGTAGAAGAGCCATGTATAAGGAAATTATAAATGAGTTTAACTCTGTTATATTGAAGAAAATATATTCCAAGATAAGGGCCACTGATAGGGTACCAAATTCCTGAGATTATCTGCCCTACCTATAGAGTTTAGTTGCTTCTAGAGTACTCAGGAGCCCTGTTGCTTGAGGCACTGTTTACTTTGGCAATCAATGAGATCCTCCTGAGGTGTACATAAGCATAAACTCTGGAATGACCTCCCAACTCACTTGAAACTCTTAACCATAAAAACTCATTTGTATTTAATCTTACAGGGATGAAAATTAAAAAAAAAATTGGCTTTGTTTTGGGGGGGGGGGTTTGCATTGCAGAAGAGTTGCAACTGTGGCAAGGGAGGACCACTGGTGTGGGGTGTCAGTGATGAGGGGCTGTGTGGGGAGAGGTGCACCTGGGGAATGCCTTTGAGGAATATGAATATGTTCAAGTGGTCATGAGGTGCTGTCTTGGTGGGTGGAGACCCATACAATAACCAAAAGAATTTTAATTCCTATCCTGGGAAGTTCTGCTACATTCTCTAACAGAGCAGCAAGATTCCCTAGAGTACACGGGCAGTGCCTAGAGAAGGAGGACAGACCAGTATGCCAGACCCTTGACACTGATGCTTGTACTTATGAACCTTGTTCTTGTGAAATGGAAACTTAGCCTAGTATTATATATTGCCTGAGTTACCTCCTGAAAGCCTCCTTGTTGCTCAAATGTGGCCTCTCTCTAAGCCAAACTTAGCATATAAATTCACTACTTTCCCCCATTGTGGGGAATGACTCCCGGGGATGAGCCTCCCTGGCACTGAGGGATTATTACCAAGTGCCAACTGATGATGCATTTAGAAAAAGACCAGGGAAGCGGCTGTGGCTCAATCAGTAGGGCTCCCGTTTACCATATGGGAGGCCCCGGGTTCGATTCCCGGGGCCTCCTGGTGAAGGCAAGCCCGCCCGCACGGCGTGGTTAGCTGACCCAGCGAGTACAGGCAGCAAGGGGGGGATAAATGAATAAATAAATAAAATCTTAAAAAAAAAAAAGAAAAAAAAAAAAAAAAGAAAAAGACCAATTACCCTCATTAACATAGAAGAAAAGTATTAGCAAATTTTCCATGAAATATATTTTAAAAAGTATCCACCATGGGTAAGTAGATTTATTCTAGGAATGCAAAGCTGGGTCAAAATTAAAAAACCCATCAATGTTACCCATTATATTAACAAATTAAAGAAGAAAAGCCACATGATTATATCAATTGATGCATAAAAACTATTCAGCAAATTAAAATCACAGTGAGATGCCGTTACACACCTATTAGAATGGCTACAATAAAAAATGCTGATAATATCAAATGCTGGTGAGGATGTGGAGAAACTGGCTCTTTTACACATTACTGGTGGGAATTAAAAATTGTACAAAAACTCTGGAATTTTCTTATAAAACTGAACATGCACTTACCATATGATCCAACAATTGCACTCTTTGGCATTTATCATAGAGAAATGAACACATATGCTCACATGACAACTTGTACATGAATAGCAGCTTTATTCATGATAAAACTGAAGCAATTCTCATGTCCTTCAATGGGTTCATGGTTAAACAGTGGTTCATCCATATAATGGAATACTACTCAGCAATGGAAAGGAGCAGTTTGAATGCAGCTCCAGGGAATTATGCAGAATAAAAGAAGCCAAAGACCACATACTCTTTGATTCTATTTGTACAAAATTCTGAAAAAAGAGAAAACTGTAGGCATGGAGAACACTTCAATATTTTCCAAGAGTTAGGGGTGGGGTGGGGAGAAGGAGGTGTGACTGTAAATGAATTTTAAGAAAGAGTCTTCAAATTGTAGCATTTTATTACTAGTTCTACTCCTCTTTCTCTACCACTTTCTCCTGCATTCTGACTTTTCGTTCCTTAAAGAGCTTAAAGAAGAGATATTCATTCAGCTTTCTGTGGACCTACATACTATACCCAGTGCTGATGTGGTTCAGAAAGAGTACCAATTCTTCCCTATTTCAGGTTTGTGGCAGGTAGTAGCAGTGTTACAAAAGTATGTGATACAAGGGGTCACGTTTGTTTCCACTCTATTTTGTTAAAATGACTTTGAAATTCTACATTTGCCTACCCATTGCTTTTATATTAATACTAGCTTTTGATTTGGGGTCTATCTTGTTTCCTTCATTGTATTTGGTACTTCTTTTGACTACTGTGTGACCAGGACCTTCTCCTGCATGCTGGAGAAAGGGTAAATCTCATAATGCAAACCTTGTCCTTTTCTCCCAAAGAAAACAGCTTAATTTTAATTCTGAGGACATTGGGTAAAAATGATAAGTGAAATGTTTAGATTATCAGTTTTGAAATAAATCTGATGTAAACTTGTAGTAATCACTGCTTCAAAAGAGCTAAGACTTTAGTTGTGCAATAGTTTTCTATTTGGCTGTTGATGCAAGATGACAATGCACCTTTCTTAGATAAGGATCATTCATTTCTGTTCTTATCATTTTTGAAAGGAATATATCCATAAAGCTATGGGAGGGGGGGTTGAACTAAATAGATAGTTTCATTTATTCTATTATAAAAGTACAGGTATTTAGAAAATTCTAAAATATATCTGTGTTTCACTATCTTAAAAAGAATTTTAGCAGTGTTTTTCTGAAGATTTTAGTACAATTTTTATCTCTTAGCCAATCACAATAATAGTCTAATATAGGCTCATTGTGTTTTGTTATATTTTCATTTTAACTTTGAATATAACACCAGAGGATATAATAGAGAAGCTGAACATGATCCTTTCTGAACATCTGTAGTATGCCAGGTAACATGGAGAAGATCACAAGTGTAGTACAAACCTTTCTATGAGGAAACAAGGCTAGCAAATAAGTGCATGTTTAATTGCTTTTCCTGGGTGGAAAACACACTTCTTTCACTCTCAAACTTTGCTCCTATGCCTCTTTGCCTCTCATTCTGCCTTTGCCTCTTCCAGTCAAAGTTTTACCAGCTATATTCAGATTAACTTATAGTCTTAGCCAATATCCAGCCTGAGGTGGTAAAAATATATCTAAGCAGAGACATTAGTGAGATGGTAAGAAATAGGAGGTAAATACTTAAAGAAGGTGATAGACCATCCCCAAATTCCAGTTAATCAATAAAATCTCTCATCTGGGAATGCATGGAAAACTATGATAATGTTCTGAGGGCATCCCTAAAAAAGGATTTTCCAAGGATATGTTGAAGCAGTAATTGGGCATATGGCAGAGACTGAAGAATATGTCTTTACAGATGAGTTCTATTCTAATGGGAAATGCTTTAAAACAGTTACAATGTATCTATTTGTAGTCAGATGCTGCCTTAAACATTAGTGAGATTCAGCATGAGAAAAAAGCCAACTATGCTGAAGTGTCAATGACATTCCAAAACCTTGCCTGAGAACCTGCAGTTTTTGACCATTGCAGAGATAGGTATAGTTCTTGGGCAAGAATAGAGGCCCATATATTCATTAACAGCTGACACATATAAAGGTTCAAGAAAGAATTCCTAGGACATCATTTTAAATACCGAAGTTAAAAAGAGAGACTCTCACAAGACTAAGGGAGTGTTAATCTTTTCCAGTGGACATAAGGCAATGAAAATGTTTTCTTAGATGGGAGGGAAAAAGGGAATCTGGAGCCTTCCTTTCTTTTTCTTTTCTGGATTACCCACGGTACCAAAAGTCTACAAGTTTTGAAAGTAGATAGAAAATCTCAAGTTCAATATTATTAAATCATTAAGTGTCCCTGACATCTGTGATTGCATGGCAACTGCTAAGAAGTCGATGGCATCCCAATCCTTTTTATAGATTATTTTCCTCATTATTTTCAGCTCAAACTTTACAAATATCACAAAAACCTGCAATTACAGTAGTGCCGCAAGAATATAAAGTTAACAAAGTCTTCTGTTAGAACAGATGGGCCTCTAGAGTTCCAACTAAATGCAGATTAAAGCTATTATAAGTATAAAATCAGACCATTGTGAATTTCTTTTGTGCTTTTAACATAAAGCCCTGCTCCATGTGGTCATGCTGACCTGTAGCGCTTGCAGCTCTACATTGCATGCAGATTAAAATTTGTTTTGTTGATGTTTGAGTAGTTATGTAGTTTAGTGGAGAAAAGAAAAAATATGTAATGCTCAGAGGCTATCTCTTCATAACTTTCCAGAGTATATACTATATTGTATATATTTTATTTGGCAGCCCTAAACCTGAATCCCCTTCCCAAGTTTGTGAAATGACAAAATTATGAGTTTTGGTGGGAGCCAGAGCTATATTCACCAATAGGAGATAATCACTTTTTAGCCTCCCTTGAAGCTGTGACACAGGCATGTAACTTGGGCTCAGCCAATGAGATGCTGCCACGGAGGTTGTTAAATCCAGGATAAATGAGGAAAAGAATCAGGTGCACTTCTAATTAAGATTCCTCAGTGAATTCTTGCTTTACAAATCCTCTCTGATCCAAACATTTAACAAAGATTCATAAAATATAAAAAGTAAAGCTAAAAAGGCATAGTTGATATCAAATGCAAGAGACATTTATCTGTGAATCAGAAATAGGCTGAGCCTATGGGCTTGCTGAGCATAGGGTCCAAGAACTGGTAGTGGTGGCCAGAAATTTAGCTCCTACATTGCCAGGGGGATTGGAGTGATCCATACAAAGCAGGGAAACAGAGGGAGATTCACAATGTGAAGATAAGGGCCCCTTTGAAAGGAAGCTAAAATTATTGCCCCAAATGTTATCAGGGACTAGAGTTTGAATGAACCTGCAGGGCCAGGAAGGTAAAAGGACAGACACACAGGCTTGGAATCCAGGATGGAACAAGCCTGCTGCTGACTTTGACTCTTTGACTGGATCTGCCAGGTTCCCAAGATAATTGTGAGACAGGGGCCCCACAGTGCCATTACTAAATTTAGTTTTGGACTGGGAACCCAGAGGGACAAGAACAGACAACTATGAAACTGCTAAAATAAAGAGGAAAATACAGAAGTGAGTAAGAGAAAGGAAAAAAATGAGGCTGCATACCAAAATTTCAAAATGCAAAAATAAATCTTATGCTATGAAAGACAACCAACAAAGTAAACAGCTGAAACAGAAATTTACTCTTCAGAAAATTATTTTTATGTAACAGTCTGAAGATTTGAAAATAATCTAGCTTAACTGCATATTCTGCTTCGGGTCTCACAAGACTGCAATCAAGTTGTTGGCCAGGGTTGGGTTCTCATGTCAGTCTTGGGGTACTCTTTCAATCTCATGTGGCTGTTGGCAGAATTCATTTCCTTGCAGCTGTGGAACTCATTGCAGCTTGTTTCTTCAAGGCCAGAAAGAGAATCTCTCTAATCACTAGACCCTCTTAAAAGGTCTCACCTGATTAGGCCAGGCCCACCCAGGAGAATTTCTCTTTTAATTGCTTAAAGCAAACAGACTCAGGACTTTAATTACACCTGAAAAATCCCTTCACCTTTGCATATTCTATTTGTTAGAAGCAAGTTACAGACCCCACTTGTACTCAAGGGGAGAGTACTACAAAAAAGGCATGGATACCAGAGGGTAGCAATCACAGGGGCCAATGTAGAATTCTGTCTACCATGACCAAGTAAAATTTATCCCAGGAATGCATGGATGATTTAACATCAAAAACATCTATTGATGAATAAATATGCTATATTAACATATACAAGGAGATATATTATTATATAAAGAGATATTGAAAACACATTCAATAAAATTCAACACTCATTCAGAAAAAAAAAAAACCCTAAGCAGATTCAGAAATGAAGGTAACTTTTCTAGCCTAATGTGGTCATTTGAAGCTGTATATACTCCAGAAAAACATATTCTTAAATTTAATCCATTCATGTGGGTGTGAATCCATTGTCAGTAGAACCTTTTGATGAAGCTACTTCAGTTAAGGTGTGTCCAACCTCAGTCAGGATGGGTCTTAATCCTATTACTGGAGTTCTTTATAAGAGAATGAAATTTAGAGAGAGAGAGAAAAAAAGCCATAGAAGAAGAAGCTGAAATCAATAATGCCTAGAAGAGAAGGGAGAGACTAGGATACCCTGTTCTGTGCCTTGTCATATGACAGAGGAACCAAGAATTGCTGGCAGCCAGTCTTCAGGAAGAAAGCATTGCCTTGATGATGCCTTAACTTGGACATTTTCCCAGCCTCAAAACTATGAGAAAATAAATTCCCATTGTTTAACATGACCCATTTCAAGATATTTGCTTTAAGCAGCCTAGGAAGCTAAAACACCTCATAAAAGTAGCTATCAAAATTTATAGAGGGACTTCTGGGAAGATGGCATCAGAATAGGTAGGCAGAGCTCAACTCTCTTAAAAAAGCAATGGAGAAAGGGCAAAAACTGGTCTGAGGGAACTGTTTTGAAGCTCCGCAGACCAGGAGGGTGCTACACACACCCCAGGAGGGCAAGGGACAGAGAGACGAAGAAGCCAAAATGAAAACCTTGAGTTGCTAATCCCCACAGCTGGAAACGGTACACATTCCCCACCCTCAAAGCAAACAGCCTGGATAAAACCTGTGGATCACTGCAGCCAACTGAGAGGGGAACAGATATCTTCATCCCTGGGAAGAGGGGGGGTATGGCAGAGGGTGGAGAGTGGTTTCTCTTCAGTGAATTTGGTCAGCAAAGCATGCTCTGAAGCTTGGCTCTAGCCAGACCAGAATCACAGGCAAGTAGGGATTGAGTCACCTCTGTAGTAAGATTTGCTGATGAGCACCATCTGTTGACTGAACCAGAAACTGCAAGGAGCAAAACAGCTCTTAAGCTCTCTTGTCCGATACTCCTGGGGGCAGAACTGCACCCATTAGTGAGTCCTTGGCCCTAGTTTGATAACTTAAGCTGAGCAGTTTTAAAGAAGAGTAAGCTGAAACAAAAATCAAAGAAAAGCTATGGGGCAAAATCACTAGGCAAGAGAGAGAAACTGACCATCAGAATAAATTCACCAACATAATCAGATGCTCAGATATCAGCAGAAAATTACAAGCCATTCTACAAAACAGGAAGATGTGGCCCAGCCAAAGTAACAAACCAAAAATCCTCACAAAACACAGGATTTAAGACAATTAATCAGGGAAGCGGATGTGGCTCAATTGATAGGGCTCCCGTTTACCATATGGGAGGCCCCGGGTTCGGTTCCCGGAGCCTCCTGGTGAAAGCAAGCCAGCCCGTGCAGCGTGGTGAGCTGACGCAGCAAGATGACGCAACAAAGGGAGACAAGTAGACACAGAAAAATGCACAGCAAATGGACACAGCGAGCACAAGCAGCAAGGGGGGATAAATAAATAAATAAAATCTTAAAAAAAAAAAAGACAATTAATCAGTGATAATCACACAAATCTCCATAATCAATTCAAGGAGTTGAAGGGAAATATGACTAAAAAGATAAAGAATATTAAGAAGACATTGGGTGAACAAAAAGAACAATTTGAAAGCCTGCAAAGAAAAGTAACAGAGCTTTGGGAATGAAAGACACAATGGATGATATTAAAAATACATTGGGTGCATATAACAGCAGATTTGAATTAGTGGGGGACAGAATTAGTGAAAGTGAAATTGAGAACAAAACATCTGAACTTAATAAGACATGAGAACAGAAAGAGAAAAGAATGGGAAAAATGAAACAGGGTATCAGGGAATTGAATGACAGCACAAAATGCACAAACTTTTTAGGTTATCAGTGTCCCAGAATGGGAAGATAACAGAAAAGGGGCAGAAAGAATATTTAAGGAAATAATGACCAAAAACTTCCTTACCCTTATGAAAGACAAGAATGTCAATACCCAAGAAGGAAAATGCATCCCAAACAGAATAAATCCGAATAGACCTACTCCGAGACACCTTCTTTTCAGAATGACAAATACCAGAGATAAAGAGAGGATTCTGAAAGCAGCAAGAGAAAAGAATTGCATACATTCAAGGGAACTTCAATAAGGCTAAGTGCCAATCTTTCATCAGAAACCATGGAGGTGAGGAGAAAGTGGTATGATGTATCTAAGGTACTGAAAGAGAAAAACTGCCAGCCAAGAATTCTTTATTGGGCAAAACTGTTCTTTAAAAATGAGGGTGAGGTTAAAGTCTTCAGAGACAAACAAAATCTGAAAGAGTATGTTACCAGAAGACCAGATTTACAAGAGATGTTAAAAAGAGTGCAAGAGCATGAAAGGAAAAAATAAGGGTGAGAAACTTGGAGAAGAGTGTAGAAATGAAGATTATTAGGAAGGGTAAAAAGTAAAGAGACAGACAATAGTAAGATATGACAACAGAAAGCCAAAGGATAAAATGGATGAAGTAAGTAATGCTTTTATATTAAGAACATTGAGCATTAATGAATTGTATACCCCAATCAAAAGACATACTGATAGAATTGATTAAAAAATATAAGCCACCTATATGCTGTTTAAAAGAGACTCATCTCAGATGTAAGGACACAACCAGGTTGAAAGTGAAAGGTTGGAAAAAGATATTCCACACAAATATTAATCAAAAAAGATCTGGAGTAGTGATACTAATATTGGACAAAATAGATGATAAGTTAAAAAGTGCTATAAAAGGTGAAGAAGGACATTATATATTAATAAAATGGGCAATTCACCAAGAAGAAATAACTATAATAAATATTTATGCACCTGACCTGGGTGCCCCAAGATACATGAGGCTCACACTGGCAAAACTGAAGGGAGACATAGATGTCACTACAGTAATAGTTGAAGACTTCAATACACCCCTCTCAGCATTAGATAGAAAGTCTGGACAGAGGATAAATAATGAAACAGAGAGGTTGTATAATATAATAAATTAACTAGAGCTTAACAGAAATTTATAGAGCATTATACCCCAAAACAACAGGTTATACATTCTTTTCAAGCGCTCATGAATCCTTCTCCATGATAGACCATTTGTTGGGTTATAAGACAAGTCTCAATAAATTTAAAAACATTGAAATTATACAAAACAATTTATCTGATCATAATGAAATGATGCTGGAAATCAATAATGGTTAATTGTATTCAATGGTTGAATACTTTCTCACTGAAATATTGAGCAAGACAAGGATGCCCATTGTCACCACTGTTATTCAATATTGTGATAGAAGTTCTTGCTAGAGCAATTAGGCAAGAAAAAATAAATAAAAGACATCAAAATTTGAAAGGAAGAAGTAAAACTCTCGCTTTTCGCAGATGACATGATCCTATAGCTAGAAAGTCCCCCAAAATCTACATCACATCTACTAGACCTAACAAACAAGTTCAGCACTGAGGTGAGATACAAGATTAATACACAAAAATAGTAGTGTTTCTATACTATAGTGATGAGCAATCTGTGGAGGAAGTCAGGGAATAATTTCATTTACAATAGCAACTAAAAGAATTGAATATTTCTGAATAAACTTAACCAAGGATGTAAAGGAACTGTATTCAGAAACTACAAAACATTGCTAAGAGAATCAAAGAAGACCTAAATAAATGGAAGGACATTCCATGTTCATGGATTGGAAGCCTAAGTATCATTAAGAAGACAATTCTACCTAAATTGACTTACAGATACAATGCAATTCCAACAAAAATTCCAACAGCCATTTTTGGAGAAACAGAAAAGCAAATTATCAAATTTATGTGGAAGTGTAAGGGGCCCCATGTAGCAAAAAAAAAAAAAAATCTTTAAAAAGAAGAACAAAATTGGTGGGCTCTTGCTTCCTGACTTTAAAACATATTAAAAACTACAGTGGTAATGATAGCATGGTATTAGCATAAAGTTAGTCATATAGACCAATGGAACTCACATCTAAGGCCAAGTGATTTTTGACAAGGCTTTCAAGTACACCCAGCTGAGACAAAACAGTCTATTCAACAAATGGTGATGGGAGAACTGGATATCCATATCCAAAGAAAGAAAGAGGACCTTTATCTCACACCTTACATGAAATGGATCAAAGGCTAAATATAAAGGTGGAACCATAATAATCCCAGAAGAAAATGTAGGGAAACAACTTCAAGATTTTTGTGGTAGGAGGTGATTTCTTAAACCATATGCCCAAAGCACGAGAAATGAAATAAGAAATAGATAAATGGGCCTTCCTTAATCAAAATTAAACACTTTTGTGCTTCAAATGACTTTGCCAAGAAGGTGAAAAGGCAGCCTACACAATGGGAGAAAGTATTTTGTAATCATATATCTGATAAGAGATTGATTTCTAGGTATATAAAGAGATCATACAACTCAATGATAAAAAGACAAACAACCCAATTAATAAATGAGCAAAAGACTTGAGTAGGGAAGCGGCTGTGGCTCAATCAGTAGGGCTCCCGTTTACCATATGGGAGGCCCCGGGTTCGGTTCCTGGGGCCTCCTGGTGAAAGCAGACCCGCCCGCACGGCGTGGTTAGCTGACCCAGCGAGCACAGGCAGCAAGGGGGGGATAAATGAATAAATAAATAAAATCTTAAAAAAAAAAAAAAAAAAAAAAAAAAAGACTTGAGTAGATATTTTTCCAAAGAGTAAATACAAATGACTGAAAAGCACCTGAAAAATATTCACCATCACTATCTATTAGGGAAATGCATATCAAAACTACAATAAGATAGCAATTCACATCTTATAGAATGGTCACTATTAAAAGTTCTGGAGAGGATGTGGAGAACTAAGAACAGTTCTTCACTGTTGGTGGGAATATTGAATGCTTCTGCTTCTGTGAAGGACAGTTTGACAGTTCCTCATGAAGCTAAATATAGCACCACCCTATGATTCGGCAATCCCATTACTAGGAATATATTCAGAAGAACTGAAAGCAGGGAGACAAACTGGCATTTGCATATTGATGTTCATAGTGGCATTATTTGCAATTGCCAAAAAATGGAAACAACCCAGTTGTCTATCAACTGATGAATGGATAAAGAAAATGTGGTATATACATAGAATGGAATACTATTCAGCTGTAAGAAGAAATGAAATCAGGATGCATATGACATCATGGATAAACCTTGAGGATATTATGTTGAGTGAAAAAGGCCAGACACAAATGGACAAATATCGTATGGTCTCTCTACTATGAGCTGAATAATATGAGTAAACTCATGGAGTTAAAATCTACATTATAGGTTATTAGGAGATAGAATGAGGGTTGAGAAGGGGGTGCCAATGCTTAAAGTGTGTAGAATGTTTAAATAAAGTTGATTGTAAATGTTTGGAAATGGTTAGAGATGATGGTAACACATTATAGTGAGTATAACTAACACTGCTGAAGTATAAATGTGATTGTGGCTGAAAGAGGTATAAGGTTGTAAATGTCAATAGAAAGAAAGCTAGAGATAAACTTGGGTCTGTATAAAAATAGTGAACTTGGTGATGGATCAGGATTGTGGTTAATAGTACAAATACAAGAATGTTCTTCCATGAACTAAAACAAATATATGTCACTATTATAATGTGTTAAGAATATGGTGATATATGGGAAAAATACTAATGTAACTTTATGGACTATAGTTAACAGTAATATTGTAATATTTTTCATCAATGGCAATGAAGGTACTAAGGGTCAACAATAGGGGGGTTTAAGGGGTTGTGAGATTTTTCTTTTTGGAGTAGTGAAAACCTTCTAAAATTGGCTGTGATGATGGCAGCACAACTCTGTGATGATACTGAGAGCCATTGAGCTTACACTTTAGATGGATTGTACAAGGTCTGGGATTGTATAGTGAATGCTGTGAACATTCTCTCATGAACTATAACAAATATGCAATACTATTACATGGCATTAATAATAATGTGACTTATGGGAAAATACACTTAATGTAAGCTATAGACTATAGTTAGTGGTGATATTTTGATGTTCTTTCATCAATTTGTAGCAAAGGTACAACAATAATGCAAGGTGTCAGTAATGGGGTGTTATATGAGAATGATATATTTTTTGCATAATTTTTTTCTGTAAACCTACACTTTTCTGATAAAAGAAAATACAGGGAAGTATAAAGAAGGATTAAAAAATAAAAAAATTTAAGATATGAGAAAAAACATGGGACTGTACAATACAGTGAGCTCTATTAGAGATGATGGACTATGATTGGTGGTACAAGTGAAAGAATGTTCTTTCATGAATTATAGCAATTGCACAATATTAATGTAGATGTTAACAATATGGTGGTATATGGGGGAAACTACACCTAATGTAAACAATGGATGATAGAGATATTTTTAATAATCTTTCTTCAATTGTAACAGAGGTAACTACTGTTTAAAAGAATAGTACAATTATAAAATAGAGCTATCATCAATTGTGACAAATGTTTCACACCAATGCAAGGTGTTGGTGGTCGTGTGGTGTACAGGAATCCTGAAGGCATGATTATTTGGTAAACTCACAACTTCTCTAAGAAAAAAATCCTGTTACAAATTAAAAATTATAGAAAACATCATTTGAAAAATTAGAAGCATGTCCATTAAATTTAAGAATAAAACAGAGATGGTTGCCATCACTTTTTTATTAAAAATTGTACTGGAGGTCCTTGTCAGTGCAACAAGACAAGAAAAATAAAAGAGGCAAAAGGACTAAAACATCAAATTGTTCTTATTTGCAGATAATAGGATGTCTGCAGAGAAAATTGAAGAGAAGATGCAAACGTGTTGAATTAGTAAAAGTGTTCAGCATGGCTGTTAAATACAAAATCAACATACAAAATCAATAGTCTAGATTTGGGCACCAGTTATAACCCATTAAACAATGGAAAAAGATGGGGGAAAAAGTAGCTCCTTCTGTTGACAGGATTTCTCCTTGCCTCTTCTGGGAGCCACTCAAAACAAAAATAATTCCAAGGAAAGAGAAATTTAAAGAGACTCAGAGAGGTATGATATCAGAAGAAAGACCTCAAGCATCTAGCCAAGTCAGGTAGACTCATATCTAAAAGCTTGTCCTTGGAAGTGTCAGGAGCAAAGGTGCCTATTGTCTACAGGTCCCTGCATGGGAGATGCTTTGATGACATCCTTTCTGGATATCTAAAAGCACTTCATAGCCCAGAACAAAACTGACCAAGATCCAAAGTGGCATCTTGACTGGAATCTCCCTCCAGGTGGGGTCCTTCCTGTTTTGAGGAAACCGATCACCTAAGAGATGCTTAGGTGTGAATGACCAATAAGGCCATGTAATATAGTCTTCTAAGACAGATTCTATTTGCATTTGAACAACTGCCTTCAGTGTTGTACAACCAGAAGAGTGATTAGAGGTGGGAAGTTCAGACACTAGGGCAGTCTGGTGAATCTATTAAATATTTTGTAGAGAGGGGTTAGGACCTCTCAAACCACACTATCTAACTCTGGGCCCCAAGAGGCTGATTCTATATTTACAAAGCAAAGAAGACACAGCCAGTTCTTTTGTTGCGGCTGTTGCGATGAGAAACCCAAATGGCACTGGGAGAAGCGGAGGAACCAGGCTTTATTACGCACGCGGGCCCAGAGGAAAGTTCAGTTTCCAAATTCTGGGCTCCCAGCCCCAGTTTTCTGGAGTTTTTATTGGGGTCTGCAGGCTCCTGTTCATTGGCTAGTGAGTTGGCAGGTGGAATTTTTCCATTACCTTAGGCAACTAAGCAAGCATGGTTACAGAAGCAGAACTGGAGGTTACGAAATCAAGCAGGCAGGATTACAGAGCCAGAAGTACAGGTTTCAGTTCTAAGGTGGGAGATTCTTGTCAGGAGAAGGAGGAGGGGTAGAGCTGCAGTGACTTTTCCTTATCATTTCCCCCCTTTCATGCCCTTATAATTCCCATAGGGCATCATCTGTACTCAGGGGACTGTATCCCCTTAGGGCTAGAATCTTGGTGATAGTTAACCTGATGAGTGCCTTTATCAGGCATGGGACAAAGATGGCCACTATGACCAAGACAGCCAGAGGCAGAAGCCAAGAGGTCCGCTGTCCGAGGTTCCAGCCCCAGAACTCGTTTAAGTGGTTTTTCCTCTTTTGGATTTGATCTCTAAGTTCTTTCACTTTGGTAGTGACTATTCCTGTCTTATTAACATAATAACAGCACTCTTCCCCTGGAAGATACATGTCTCCCCTTTCCTCACAAACTGAGGCTTTGGATAACTTATAACATTCTGCCAGCATATAGGTACGGTGGGTAAAGGAAGAGGAGGGTTAGTATTTCCCTGTGAGCTGTTTCAACCTATCTGTTGCTGAGAGAGGGGCAGTTTTGTAACAACTGGAGCAGGGCTGGGGACTGGCGTCAGCCCTGAAGGAGAATAGGAAAAACAGCCTAAGGCACAGAAACATCCTACTATGCACCAGTATGCTATAGCAATTAGGGTTCTATTCATAACAGTCCAGTCCGCGGGGGCCACAGCCCCAAGTCCAATTCCAAACACCAAGGCAATCAGGCCGCATAAACACAAGCCCAACCAAGAGCAGGGGTCCATTCAGCTGGTATTCAAGGAGGTTGGTGCTCGAGGATCTCGGGTGATTCTCACTTTCAGGGGGTGGTCAGGTACGGGTTCAGCTGCCCAGATGTTCTGCTCCTTATCGTGATGGGCCTTCTTGACCTTGGAATGATGAACCCAGGGGGTGATACCTGCAACTTTAAGAGCAGTAGGAGGATAAGGGTATGTGGACCTGTCCAGGAAGGCTGGAGGTGTTCTTTCCTCCAGTCTTTGACCCAGACCTGGTCCCCTGGCTGATGAGGGTGCACCGGGTGTCCCAAGGGGATGAGGTTTTGGGATAGGTCAGTTTTATGTATTTCAGCTAGAGTTCCTCCAAACTGCTGGAGAATGGAATCTAGGTTGGCCTCCCCCGGAAGCCTGAGACTTCCTCTGAATGCCCGGACAATTGGGGGTGGCCGCCCAAACAGAATTTCAAAGGGAGAGTAGCCTGTGGGTCCTGGGGTGCACCTAACTCGGAGAAGGGACAAAGGGAGTAAATCTACCCAAGGGGGACCAGTTTCCTGGCAGAACTTTGCTAGGGTGGTTTTGAGGGTTCGATTCATGCGCTCAACTTTCCGTGAACTTTGAGGCCTGTGCTACTTTGGTTTTTTCATGTACAAACAGGCTAAAGTCTCGAGTCACATTTGGAAGCCCCAAGGCAGGGGCTTAGCTGAGTTGTTTCTTGTTATTTTGAAAAGCCCCCTGTTGGACTTCTCCCCAGTCAAGAGATTCCCTTTCCAGCCCCATCAGAGTTTCGTTAAGGGGTCTGGCCATTGTTGCAAATCCAGCGATCTAGATGCAGCAGAACCCTGCCGCTCCGAGAAACTCACGGAGCTGTCTTTTCGTGGTGGGTGTGGGGATGGAGCAGATCACCCTTTTCCGCTCAGGTCCTAGCATCCAGAGCCCTCGTGAGATGTTGAACCTTAGGTATTCGACCCACTGTCTACAGATCTGAGCCTTTCTCCACGATACTTTGTACCCAGTCCATGTTAAAAGTTGGAGGAGGGTTTGGGTTTCCTTCCAGCAACTTTCTTCTGCGTGAAGTCTCCATTCTTTGCTTCAGGGCACGGTGACGAGGAGAGTGAGACTGGTTCCAAGGCTTAAGCTTGCTGGCCCTTCAGGTTTGAAGGTAATCTGGGCCCCAAGTTTGGTTAGGAGGTCTCTGCCAAGCAGGGGAACCGGGCACTCAGGCAGGTACAGAAACTCATGAGTTACTTCATGGCCGCCGAGCTGGCAGGTCCTTGACTTGCAAAAGGGCCTTCGGTTCAACTGGTCTCCAGTCGCCCCTATGATATTAGCGGTCTTTCTGCTAAAGGGGGTGATGGGGGTTGTGACTACAGAATATTCAGCACCAGTGTCCACCATGAAAGTCATTGTCTGGCCTCCGACTTGTAATTTGACCATGGGCTCATGGGGCCAAGTTCCAGTGAGCCTGGTCGTCCCTATTCAGGGTTGGGTCCTGCCAGCCCGATCAGGTGGTCTTGGGGCTCAGGTTGGTATTTTCCTTTAAGGGTGTTTCCTTTTGGTGTCTGAGACTTCTGGGGGCACTCATTTTTCCAGTGCCCGCTCTCTTTGCAGTAAACACATTGGTCTCTGGCCAGCGGCATCCTCCTGGTGCTTCCCCGCCTTTTGCGAGGCAGTCTGTTTCACCTGGTGGGGTCAGCATTTCCCATGACTGCCACTAGTAAGGAGGTTTGGTGTTTCACTTGCTTCTTGGCTTCCCACTCGGTGACTTTGTCCCGATTGACGAACACTTTGTTGATGACCTCTAGCGATTGAGAGATGTTCATGCCCGCGAATCCTTCCAACTTTTGGAGTTTTCTTTTGATCTCTGCCACCGCTTGTGCCACAAAAGCGGCGTTCACCATCCTCTGGTTTTCTGGAGCCTCTGGGTCGAAGGGAGTGTAGATCCTGAAGGCCTCGCAAAGCCGTTCATAGAAATCCCCCGGAGATTCATCAGGTTTTTGGATAACTCAGGTTGTTTTTGTCATGTTCGTGGGTCGTTTAGCCCCTTCTTGGACCCCTCAGAGGAGCACTTCCTGATATAGTTGAAGCGCAGCCAGTACATGTTCAGTGTTAGTCCCAGTTAGGCTTAGTTTCCAGTGCCGCCACCCATGCCCAATCCTCCGGGTCTAGGACACCAGTAGGGGCTTGCTCTTGTCCTGAGGCCAGAGTAGACCCTGCATCTCACAGAGGGGCATCTGCAATGCGGGCTGTGCCACCCGGAGTCTCCTTGCCGATGGGGTTGCAGGAGCAACCCCCCTCTGGGGGTATTGTTGGTTCTGCAAGGGCTGGGGGTGGTGTCGCCACGTGATTCACCTGTACCCCTGGGCCAGGAGGGGAGACCGAAGGGGGAGGCATCTCTGGGAGACCCACTGGTGCTCCTGAGTCAGGAGGAAGGGCTGGGGTGGTTGGCACATATGGCGGTGGGGGCAGTGGTCGGTCTTCTTCCAAGGACCCCTGATAAATGGCTGGTTTCTGGTGCCTCACTTCTTGTGCAACTAAGACCCTGCTCTGTCCCTTCTTTCCAATGCACAAGCGAACCCAAGGGGGCAGAGTCCAGGGTATTTCTAACCAGGAGTCATTATAGGAGAACTAATCTGGGTGGCCTGGGGTTTCAGTGACTACTAGCCACACCGCACGGACCTTGGCTACGTCTAGGGTCCCTTCTGAGGGCCAGTAGATGTTAAAAGTGGGCCACTCCAACTCACATAGAGTTCAGAGGGTGCCGGAGTTCATCCGGATACCATTATCTCCGGAAAATCTCTTCCTGAAGTTTTTAAGCATGTGGTTCAAGACAGTGGGTTTTGACTGTGATGAGCCCATACCCTGTGCTGGTGCCTCAAGACAGACAAAGGTGGAGTGCCTCTTTCAAGGCTACTCAGGGGCCCACCTGTCTGTTTCCCTCACAGGAACTTAGGCTCGTCTTAGCTAAGGTGTCTGGACAATTTTCCAGGTGGGCCGTTATGCCAGATGACATAGCCACGGACACAGGTTGGGGCCCATGCTGACCCTGTGGCACAAGCCATGGAGCCACAAACTGGTACGATAGGTGCAAGCCCCTACCATCCACATTCACGCACACAATCACTCAGAGGTTAAACAATCCCTCCCACAGGAATTGCCCTGTACTGGAGTCTTGTCACGCTAGAACTTAGGAGGTGAGCAGTCTCCTCTTCCTTCTAGAGACAGGCCTAACTGGGGCTTGACACCCGGGTGCTTACCTTTCCGAAGTCTTCTGATATCGTTCAGTCCGTCTCTCTCCCTTGAGTCCAACTGGGACATGGGGACGTGGCCTGCGGGGGTCCACCTCAGAAGGAGGTCCCGTCAAGACAACAGGAGGCACCTACCTCGTTCGCTCGGAGATCACCGTTGGCTGCACCCTTCGGTCCCAAGCTGGAGGCATAATGGGCCTGCTTGGTTGGGTTTCCCGTTCAGGGAACCAAATGTTGTGGCTGTTGCGATGAGAAACCCAAATGGCACTCTGAGAAGCAGAAGAACCAGGCTTTATTACGCACGTGGGCCCAGAGGAGAGTTCGGTTTCCAAATTCTGGACCCCCAGCCCCAGTTTTCTGGAGTTTTTATTAGGATCTGCAGGCTCCCGTTCATTGGCTAGCGAGTTGGCAGGTGGAATTTTCCATTACCTTAGGCAACTAAGCAAGCATGGTTACAGAAGCAGAGTTGCAGGTTACGAAATCAAGCGGGCAGGATTACAGAGCCAAAAGTGCAGGTTTCAGTTCTAAGGCAGAAGATTCTTGTCAGAAAAGGGGGAGGGGTAGGGCTGCAGTGGCTTTTCCTTATCACTTTCTTTGGGAACTTGTGTGTAAATGGCCTGCCTCTTAGCCTTTATTTTCTGATTATTTTGTCCATTAACTTTAAAAAGATTTTCTGAGCACTCTAGAGACTATATAGGAAGATTTTGTACTTTAATGGGAAAATAGGCTTGCCTACAGAAGGGGTCAGCAAACTTTTTCTGTAAAGAGCCAGATAGCAAATATTTTAGTCTTTGTGGGTCATAGGGTCAATATTGTGTCTACTGAAGTCTGCCATTGTAGTGTGAAAGCAGTCATAGACAATATGTAATGAATGGGCATGACTGTGTTCTAATAAAACTTTATTTATAAAAATCAGGCATGGGGCTTGATATTTCCTCAGCGTCTTAGTTTACTTATCCTCTGATCTAGAAAACTCTCCTCTGGCTTATTGATTCTGATTCCATGGGAGCTATTTTAAAACTTTCTAAATTGTAGATAATTGATAGCAATCAAAATAAATCTCTATAGTCATGCAGATTCTGCCCCCTCTGGTAGAGGCTTAATTGACTTCCCTCTCTCACTAAATAAGAAGTCAGGTTAGCATCCATTTGCACATTCATTTCAATATTACTAATCTATAAATGTTCTGTTCTTTAGAGTCTCCTTTGAATTGATTATAACATCTGCCTGGTTCCTCCCTTATAAGTTAAATGAAATCAACATGTGTTTACTTTTATATTTATTTGAGAGTCATAATTTTATCATTTTTTGAAAATTATCTTCAACAGACCAAATACCATTTTGCAATGGAAGTAGTGGAGAGGTACCCAAAAGAAATAGAGCATAATTTGTGTGTTCATTCTGTATTGTTGTATTTCCTTTAATGAGAACTCACTGGTTAATTGCTGATTGGGTGAATTTCCTTTTATAGAACTTTCATGCTTTTCTGCTCTAAACCAGTTGCTGTGTTGAGATGAGAAGGTAAAAGGATTTCAATTTAGACTGCACTTAGCAAAGCCTTTGGGAGCTCAGAAAAATAGTTCCTCCAGTCACGGGTTTAACATTGCAGGAACCATGAACAGTTTTGGCCTTGGTGGGAAATGAATATCACATGCCAGCTCAAATGTACAAAATTAAACCTGTGGTCTTATCTATATTTCAGGTTTTCCAGAAAGAACAAAGGGCTGACTAAACCGTCCTTTCATCTTTGCCAAGAAACATTCTTTATGCTTATATAGTGTATTGCCTTTCATTTGAGGTGTTCTAGATGTCTGGAAAATGTTTAACCTCATAACCACCTGAGAATCTGTCTGGGAATCATTTATCCCCATTTTGAAGACAAGGAAACTGAGAAGTGTGGCTCACAAGATTTACCCAGGGCAGCAGAGAGGGCTGTAGAAAAGGCAGACAGAACTTTTGAGTCTTAGACCAGTCCTCTGAATGGAGGCAGACACATACTCTAATCCTTGACATTCTTTACAGCCATGGGGAAAAAAATCTAAGCTTGTTACCAGTGTATATGGAAAAGGCATGACTTAAAAATTCTCATAAAACCTCCAATTTTCATAAAATTCTTATATGAAATTTTACATTAACTAATATTCTGATTGTCAGTACTTTTCTATCACTGCCATTTGCTCTGCAAATGTCACAGCCTTCCACAGCTCCACTAATAATAATATTCTGCCTGTAAATGAGGGTCTAAGCTAAGTTTAAATTTGCTTTCAGTATAAAAAATATATAAATTGCTGTGTCCACACAATCTTATATGTGAATGTTCATAGTAGCAGTATTCATAATAGCCGAAAAGGGGAAGCAACCCAAATGCCCATCAATAGGTGAATGAATAAACAAAAATAGGTACCTTACAATGGAATATTATTTGGCAATAAAAAGGAATGAAGTACTGATACATGCTACTAATACGGATGAATCTTAAAAACATTATTCTAAGTGAAAGAAGCCAGACACAAAAGGCCACATATTGCATGATTCCGTTTATATGAAATATTCAGAAAAGGCAAATCTATAGAGACACAAAGTAGTTTGTTGGTTGCCTAGGGCTGGGCTGGATGTGGGAATGGGGAATGACTGCTGATGGGTGTTTCTTATGGGGGTGATGGAAATGTTCTAATATTGCATTGTGGTGATGATCATACAATTCTGTAAATATACTATCAATCATTGAACTGTACACTTTAAATGAGTGGATTTTATGGTATGTAAATTATACCTTAATAAAATTGTTAATAAATAGTTTCCTAATGACTTCCGCACATATACCTCTACCTCTACATATACAAGAACACCAAAGAAACAAATTGCCTTTGCAAGGACACCGGGAAACATTTTCTATCATTTGAAGTTTGACTTGAAGGACAGTAGTCTAGGTGCCATGGGGCTCAAAAGATTCAGTATTGTGATCTGAGGGTAATTTCACCATAGGTGTGCAGCTTAATAGGGTGCTAATTGGGGAGCCCATGAACACCCCTCCACAGGCAGCCCAGAAAGCTGTGCCAGCATTTGCTGGTGAATAGATAACTTCAAGAGCTAAAGCCATGATCAAAACATAGAGAAATTTAACTTGTTTTTATACAGTATAGCCGTTACCACACAGAGCGGCTTAAAGTACACTTTAATTGAAGCTGAAGCTTTCTTGACTTCATCACTAATCAAAACGCCTTCAAGTTTTGGAAATATTGTGGAAGGAAAATAAAAGAGCCAAAGTAAGCGCTGAGGCTTTCTAGCAGAAGTAACTTCCCCACATTCAGCAGGTTGATTTAGAAAAGTTCTTGCTAATTCCCTGGGGGATCAGATGTCCAAGGTTTTTACATATAATAAAGGTACTGCTAGCTGATGGTGTAAATTAGAAACATTGCTTCTCCCACACTCCTGCTAGGGTGGGGGATGGTGAACTGCTCTTGCCTGGAGATCCTAGTTAACACTTGTGGCACTGAGGAAACTCTTGGCAAGAAATCAGCTTTCCAATTAGAGGCCACAGGGTCCTAAGTCCTACATCTTTAACTTGACCTTTGATATCCATTCCCTTGCTCTTCCAGGAAGACTCCAAGACTCCAAGAAACAAATAAACAATTATTCTTCAGAGACAAAATTCACTAGCTCGACAATAAGATGATTTCTAAAATCCTCAATGACTTTCCCTAAGTAAAAGAGTCTTCTATTTAATGGGAAAATGGTATTAAAAAACGCTTCGAAAAAAAAAGAAAAGAAAGAAAAAGAAAAAAAAAATGCTTCAAGGTGATTTTATTAACTAAAGTTACCTTTCCAAGAGTCCTGGTCCCATCCAAAAAGTAATGGATAACAATCTTACTCTTTTGAAGCCCCGTTTAATACATAATTGTATCAAAATACTTAAGAAAAAAAAAATCATTCTCATGTCCAACAGTATTTGTAGGAAAAATGAAATATAAAACAAAACATTAAGAAAGCATGGCTTGCCCTGTGGGAAAGGCAGTGTTTTCCCATAACCATCTCCAATTGCTGCATCCCAACCTAACACTGCATAAAAGCAATAAGCCTCAAATCCCTACAACCAACCAAACTTCTCTGAAAACAAAATTATTGTCTTGTCCTTGGCCTAATGCCAAGTACAATTTGACATGTTAAAATTTGCTAAAACAGTCTCTTAGCATTTGCCATAAGTGGATTTGAACCACATCCTTTAATGTAATCCACAAAACAAAATCTTACTTCAGGATTAAGAAATGAAATATTAATGTTTTCTGATGTTCAGGTTCGAGTAAACTCTTTGGTTTTCAACTTGTTCTGTCTTATCGTGGCACTGCTTTGGACAGAGTTTATGGAATTTGGACCAAGCTCATTGCAGAAGCAGTATCTAGAGCAATTTGTTTCAGTTTGTTTCACAGGACAAAGTTAACAGGTCTCCTTAATACTGGACTTCTCAAAACATATAATATGACCATGTTCATTGTGAATATCTAAGAGGAGATTATATAATGCAGCATGTCCTAAATTTCTATAACCATGATCCCCCTTCCTATAGAAAATCTTACACAATAGCATTCTGATTCATTTTAAGAAATACAGTGAAATTATTACAAGAAAGTTGGGCTCCAAGCCTGTCAATAGTTAACTGGGATTGCAAAAATATGCCACTTGGCTTTTTAGTGCCCACCTTTCGTCCTTTTCAATGTCTGGTCTATGAACGGTCTGGAATGTCTATGACCTTCCAGGGATTTTGTAAGAATTAAATAACAGAGATATGAAAGTATTTTGAAAAGTTAAAAATGTATCCCAAATGTGAAGAATAATTCCAATATCTGTTCCCCATACTGCTAACGTCTCCCCCATTCACATAATTCCTTCTTAAAAGTTTGAAAGATTCAAAATGAAAACAAAGTAATGTAATTTAAATTCAAACCCCAATGTGATTTAAATACAAGATAAGTGTGTTTATAGCAGTTGAAAATAGATAGTTCAATACACAAACCTTGAATCTTAAGTTAAACCATGGACTATAGTTAAAAGTACAATTATAAAAAGGTGTTTTCTTCTATTATAACAAAAGTACCACACCAATGCAAGTTGTTAATAATAAGGTGGTATATGGGAATCCTGTATTTTATGCATAATTGTTTTATAAACCCCCAGTGTCTCCAATAATATATATACATTTCAAAAAGGAAGTCAAGAGAAACATCTTCTTACCCAGTGAATGAACACTTGCGTTATTTTTAATGGCAGATTGAGGAAAGACATATTTAGGAACCATTGAGACAGATTACTCGCCTAGGTTTAGATCTCTTTGCCTATTGGTACGATTACTTTGTTTCAAGTTCTCCAAAACAAAAAGTCCGATCCATTAGAGTTTCCTGTGCTGATACAGTGGTTGTACTTGCCCACTCAATAAAAGAATTGAAAATTCGTGTCTTTTTTCTTTCAGTATTCACATTACAAGCCAGAATCCATGTGTTGCTAACTTTATTAGCCTTTATTCACTTTTCATTTCAGCTATCTGAACTGCCTGTACTGAACACTGCTCCAGGTCTTGACCTGAGAGGGCCTGCCAGGGAAAGGGTGGGGTGGGGAAAAGCTGAGGGGCCTGAATTCCAGTGTGGTTTCTTAGACTGTAATTCTGATTTTGGTCCTCTACTTCAAATGAGACAGATCCTTTGCTGTGGCTCTTCTTTTCATTTTCCCCAGGCCTCCGCTTTTCCCATTTCCTTCATTTTCTCCTTTTATTTTCCCTGTCCTTTCATTTGCCTCCTCTTCATCTCCCTCTGAACACTTCCAAGTTATTTCTTTTTTGTTGTTGTTCAAATGTCCATGCAGTGCAGCAGTCAGACGCCAACCAACAAACCCTCGACCTTATATTTCTGTTAACTCCCACAGCTTTGGCCACACACTCCTGCAAAGCCCCCTTTTCTCCAACCCAAGGCTACCCAGTTGAGTGATTGAATGAAGAACCTCACATTTATTCTTATTGTAGTTCATCCTCTCGGACTCAACCCAATCACCCCAACTTTTCATGATTGTTTGCAAGTCTTTTTCTGTTACACAGATTATTATTTGTTCAACCATTTATATCCACACTTATCAGATTTCCAATGCCCAGAGTAGAGTTTGGTTTGAGGAAGAGCGGGAGATTATAAGGGTGTGGTCTGCTTTGTAAACTGTAAATCAGTGTACTCCAAAGACATTATAGTGAGAGCAAAGAAGATATGGAAAGAGAAACATGATTTTACAACAAAAGCCCTCAATATTAGGTCAGTAGGATGTTCCCCCCTAAGTTTTTTGATGAAAACTGAGATGATGACCTTGAGTACCTAACTGTTAATATTTGTGAGTCTCCTCTATTAATGAAAGTAGTTTATTTTCTACCAATGAGTGGTTTGAGCAGAATTTTATCCATGGCCCAAATTTTGTCATCCATCTCCAAACCAATCTCAGAACAATTTAGTGTTCTTCTGTTAAGGAGAATGTCTGGTTGCAAATAACCTAAATAACAGGTAAGTGCCTATTTGATGGTAGAGAGAAAAACAGAAAGTAATGGAGAGACTAGACAGAAGAGCAGAGGTCGTGGTAAAGTCATAAAGAATTGTTTTATTGAAAGATTCTGAGATTGCAAAAAAACCCACCAATACTTCTTCCCTGGCTTCAAATAAATATTTAGGGGTTACTTTGAGCAGGAAGGTAAACAGGTGCATTTAATGCATAAAAGCTTATTGTCCACACACCCCCTTTCCTAATCAGTTAAAAACAATGATTTCATTTTCTGATTCCTGAAACCACAAGAACCAGGAGTATGAGAAATGAGAACAAAGTCAGTAGAAATTACCCAATTATTTTCTACTATGCTAATGAACCTTCATTTGGGGGAAGTGGGAGAAATCATTGACCATAAACTTTTGCTAGTATAGAAAGTGATCTTTTTATTTTGTTTTATCTAAACCATAAATACTGTATTCCTGTGGATTAGTGGCTCACTTTTTAGACTGTTTTCTTCCAGACAATAAGTCAATGATTATGACTTCTCAATTGATTTAGTATTTAAAAAAGAATTCATGCCTCACATGAGTTTATATTAGTTTATATATCAAGCACCATGTATCACAGCAGGCATTCCATAGAACAGACCTTTTTACAGATGGGAGAGTGGGAGAATCCTCTATAAGTTTTCATCTTTCTTCAACAACAACAACAACAACAAAAAAAAACTTAAACAGAGGTGGGCTTTTGGAGCTGTTTTGTGGGGATTATTTGGATACTTTCAAACTTATTGTAGGCTGTCAGCAAATGTTTTTGAAACTGTTGTTGTGTTACATAAAGGGTCAGTTGGTAATAATAATTTCAAACTAATTAAAAACCCTAAGCTTAGATGCTGACAATCTCCTGTGATGAGATAATCAGCTTTTGGTAGCACTAGTAGTTTAGAAAACATGGTTCTTTAGAACACATTTTTTAAAACTAACAGTTTATAAAGATGAGCAAGTCAGAGAAAAGACTACTCAGTTTTAGAATCATATCAGAAAAGAGGTTCAAGGAAAACTGACAAAAATGAAGTGATGTGGCATGTTGCCAGCACACAGGAGGCTAAAGACCTTTCTGGTACCTTTCTTAGCACATATCATACATCCATGCATAGGTTGACATTCATTGGATTTTTTTTGAATCACCATTTTCTTTTTATAATTCAAAAAAAATGACAAAAGTCAGAAATCATAGACTTTTGGATTTAGAACAGTCCTTGTAATATGGTAGAAAGAGTGTGTGCTTTAAAATTAGAAAGATATACCTGCATATGTTAACTCTACCATTTAGTAATTGTGACCTTATGCAAGTTACTTATGTATTCTGAGCTTTAGTCTCTGCATTTGTAAAATTAGGATATTATTGTGAGAATTAAGTGAGATAACATGCATAAACAGCTTTGCACATTTCCTGGCTCAGTAAAGGTTGGTTATTTATTATTTTGGTATTATTATTTTTAAGGATATGCAAGACAACCATCTGACTGATGGAGATAAAAAATGATAATGGTTAATGTTTATTGAGTACTTGTTAAATGGTAGTCATTGTGCTAAGTGGTTTATAGGCTTATTTCATTTATTTGCCATTTTAAAACAACAATCCATCAGGTAAACATATTTACTTGGACTTCACAGGTAAGGCAATTGAGGCTAGTGGAAGCTGTGCAATTTGCCCCAATTCACACAGCTGGTGAGTAGCAGTCATCCAAGCTTTGTTGGACTAGAAGTCATTACTCTGAGGCCCAAGATTAAAGAGAGATGTTCACTATCATCCTGTTGGATAAAGTCAGAGCCAAATTAGAATTCAGAGCTTCTATACATTTCTCTCAACCTCTGTTTTCCCATTTTCATAATAGAAGTAATAATCCTATCACAAAGGATTAAGAGATAATGTGGAACCGAGACACAGGCTAGAATTTATGGGGACATAGTGGCAACAAGAAAAGGAGATGAAAGGACACCAAAGATAAAGTCTTCTGACTTCAGAATTTGTCCTGGAGCCTGCCTTTGAGACAGACAGAAAGACTGAACGTCCTTGAGAAGGGAGAGATTTATTTTAATTCATTCATTCATATATGCATTTGTTCATTGCTCAACCTTCTGTCCAACCACTGTTTATTGGCCCCTTTTCATGTGCTCTCCTTTTCTAGGTCTCAGGGGGTATAATGGTGATCACAAAACTGATAAGGAATTCATTCCTGGTTTTGGCTGTATGCTGGCAAGATTTGGGGAAGCCTCATGGAGGCTAAAGCACTTTGTTAGCCTGTGGACCTCTGAGCCAACTATGACAGATTCCTGCTGCCCCTCCTTACATCATTTGTATTCATGGCTGATTCCAAACAATAATTTAGAACCACTGGTTGACTCCTTGTTGGACCTATAATGTTTTGGCTTTCTGAGGATGAGTACGGCCTGGCCTGGAAAGGGAATGGTGCTGATGTAATGAAGGAGCAAATGCTTCATTGAGTCAACATCAAAAATGATGTACATTAAACAGAGCTGATTCCTTTGCTGTACTACACACGTAGTCTACATTGAAAATTTAGGCTAACAATAAAAGGCTTAGTGTATACATGGTCAAGTCACTTTGCTGGAGGATAGCTTTGGTTTCAGAGTTAGCTGAACATTTGCACTCAATTTAAAACTGTATGTTGAAGGCACTTGATCACAGAAAAGGGTGATTTTCTCATTACTACTTTGCAACTTGGTTTATTTGTCTCTTAAATACTTTGTGACAATCCCTACAACTAATTTGCATTTATCACATGAGAAATAATATCATACATACTATTTTCTCATTGCCAAGGATTGATATCATTAATTTTCTGCGAAACAATATTTAAGTACACATATATTAAACAACAGCAACCACAGCTTTTGTTTAGACTGTAGATATATGTTATCCAATACATTAGCCATTAGCCACAGGTGGCTATTGAGCACTTGGTATGTGCATAGTCCAAATTGAGATTTTCATAAAAGGCACACCACATTTAAAATACTTATGAAAAATATATAACATACATCATTAATAATTTTTATATTAACTACATGTTGAAATCACAATAATTTGGATATATGAGGCTAAATAAAATATATTATTAAAATCAAATTCACCTATTTCTATTTACTTTTTTACTGTGACTACTAGAAACTCTTTAAATAAAAATTTTATTAAAGTATATCATTCATACATGAACATACATAAACAATAAGTGTATAGTAAAAGTTGTGAACTTACAAAAGAAACATGCATATCACCATACAAGGCTTCATATGTCACCCCACTACCAACACCTTGCATTGCTGTGAAACTTTTGTTACAAACTATGAAATAGCATTGTCAAAATATACTACTAACTAGAATCCATATCTTGCATTTGGTGTGTTTTCCCCCAAACCCATCTGATAATTAACACCCTGTAATAGTATTATACATTTGTTATAGT
This sequence comes from Tolypeutes matacus, assembly GCA_026826555.1. NCBI lineage: Eukaryota > Metazoa > Chordata > Mammalia > Cingulata > Chlamyphoridae > Tolypeutes > Tolypeutes matacus. The sequence goes on along the minus strand of JAKSZT010054419.1, from coordinate 5,316,005 downwards.
TCATGAGAGAGCATTCACTTATTTGTCCTGTTAACCCCAGTCCATCTTCCACCACTGGATTCCCTGTGTTATACAGCCCTATGTTTTGTACAATTCATTCAACGTGTACACTCAGTGACTTTCATTTTCATTACAGAGTTGTGCTGGTATCATCTCAGTCAATTTTAGAATCTTTTCATTTCTCCAAAAGGAAAACTCCCATACCCTCTTATATATATAATATCTCTTTGCCATTGTTACAAAAATATTACAATATCATTGTTAACTATCATCCATAAGATATATTTATTGTAATTTTCCTATGCGTCACCATATTCTTAGCACTTTGTAAAAGAAGAACATTCTTATATTTATACTATTAACCACAATCTTCATCCACCACCGAAAGTACTGATTATTCTCCAGCTTCCTTTCAATTGACATTATTTCTACAGACTATCCCTTTCAGCCACAATCTCATTTATAAATCAGCAGTGTTATACTCACTATGTGTTACCATCAACTCATTTCCACACTTCTACAATAAATCTTATTAAAAATTCTACATATATTGCGTATCAGTTCCCATTTTCAACCCACATTCTATTTCCTAGTAACCTATATTTTAGAGTTTACCTCCGCGATTTTACTCATTGTATTTAGTTCCTTTTAGTGAGACCGTACAATATTTGCCCTTTTGTGTCCAGCTTATTTCACTCAACATAATATCCTCAAGCTTCATCCATGTTGTCATATGCATCCCGATTTCATTTCTTCTTACAATTGAATAGTGCTCCGTTTTATGTATATACCACATTTGTTTAGCCATTCATCATTTAATGGACACTTTGGCTGGTTCCATATTTTAGCAATTGTGAATAATGTGTATATGAACATCCATGTGTAAATGCCAGCTTATGTCCTTGCTTCTTGAGATACTGCCAAACTGACTTCCACAGAGGCTGCACCATTCTACATTCCCATCAGCAGGGAAGGAGTGTTCCTGTTTCTCCACACCTTCTCTAGCACTTGTAGTTTTCTGTGATTTTTTTTAATGAGGGCCAATCTACAAGGTGTGAAATGGTATCTCATTGTAGTTTTGATCTGCATTTCCCTACATTAGTGATGTTGAACATTTTTTCATGTGACTTTCAGCCATTTGTATTTCCTCTTTGGAGACATGCCTGTCTAAGAAAATTTTAATTAATAACATTCCAACTAAGAAATCACCAGGTCTGGATGGTTTCAATAGTGAATTCTACCAAACATTTAAGGAAGAAATAATACCAAATTCTCCACAATTTATTCCAGAAAATAAAAGAGGTAAGAATTCTTAAAATATTCCATGAGGCTAGTATTACTTTAACACCAAAACCATATAAAGAAATTACAAGAAAACTACAGATCAATATCTCTCATGAACATAGGTGCAAATATCCTAATGACAGTATTAATAAATAAATTTCACCAATGTATATAAAAATTATATGCCACAACCAAGTGGTATTTATTCCAGGTATGCAAGACTGGTTCAACTTTCAAAACCAATCAATGTAATCCACCACACAAAAGACTAAGGAAGAAAAATAATATGATCCTATCAATTGGTGCAGAAAAAAAAAACATTTGACAAAATCCAACACCCATTCATGATAAAAGCTATCAGCAAACTAAGAACAGAGGGTAACTTTCTCAGCTTGATAGAGAACATCTACGTAAAACCTACAGCCAACATCATACTTAATGGTGAGAAACTGGATGTCTTTTCCCTAAGATTAAGAACACAGTAAAGATGTCCTCTCTCACCACTATTATTCAAAATAGCCTTAATTAATTCAAAATGACAAGAAAAGGAAGTAAAAGGAATACAGAATAGAAAGGTAGAAATAAAACTCTATTCTTGTGGAGTGGGTGTAGTTCAGTGATTAAGCATGTGCTTCCCATGTATGAGGTCCCAGTTCATTGTCTGGCACCCCTTAAAAACAAAACAAAACAAAACGAAAAAACCTCTGTTCTTAGATGACATGATTTTCTATGTAGAAAATCCCAAAGTATCAACAAAAATCTCTGGGAATTAATAAGTACATATAGCAAGGTTGCAGAATAAAAGGTTACTATACAAAAGTCAATTGCAGGGGGGCAGATGTGGCTCAAATGGTTGGGCGTCCGTCTGCCATATGGAGGGACCTGGGTTTGATCCCCGGGACCTCCCGGTAAAATAAAAAATATATATAGAAGGCACATGGGCTGCCAGGCTCTGTGTGCCAGTGAGCCGCCAGGCCCCGGGAGCCATGCAGCAAGATGATGATGTAACAGGAGAGAGACGCAGGGAAGAGACAAGATGAGATGCTCCGAAATCTCCAAAAACCAGGAACGGAGGTGGTGCAGGTGGCAGAACACCTCTCTCCTACATCGGAGGTCTCCAGGATCGAATCCTGGTGAAGACTGGAGGAGGAGGATGAGATCAGATGGCAGGAAACAGACACAGAGAATTGCCCAGCGAATGGACACAAAACAGCAAATGGGGAAAAAGTCAATTGCAGGGGAGCAGATGTGGCTCAAGCAGTTGAGCACCTGTTTCCCACATGGGAGGTCCCAGGTTTGGTTCACGGTGCCTCCTTAAAGACAAAAAAAAGGAACAACAAGCAAACAAAGGGAAAAACCAACTCAGGAGAGCTGATGTGGCTCAGTGGTTGAGTGCCAGCTTCCCACATATGAGGTCTGAGATTCAAACACAGCCACAGTAATGAAAAAAAAAAAAAAAAGTCAATCATTTTTCCATATACCAGCAATAAATACTTGGAATTTGAAATTTAAAAAATAGCACATAAAAATTAAATATTTAGGAATAAATATAATAAAATATGTACAAGACATATATACAGAAAATTACAAAACTCTGATGAAAAAAATCAAAGAAGAGTTGGACAAATGGATAAATATTCTGAGTTCATGGATTGGAAGACTCAATTGTTAAGAAGTTGACTTCTCAACTTTATTTATATATTTAACACAATCTTAATAAAATTCCAAAAAAAGTTGTTTTGTAGATATTGCCATACTAATTCTAAAATTTATATGGAAAAGCAAAGATCTAAAATAGCCAACACAATACTGAAGAAGAACAAATTGGAGCATACACAGTACTCTATTTTAAGGCTACTATAAAGTTCCAGTAATCAATTCAGCATTGTATTGACAAAAGAATAGGCAAATAGATCAGTGGAAAGGAATAGAAAGCCCAGTAATAGACCCACACAAATACAGTCAACTGATCTTTGACAAAGGAGTAAAAACAATTCAATGGAGAAAGGATAGTTTTTTTCAACAAATGGTGCTGGAATAACTGAATGTACTTATGAAAAAAAAAAAAAAAAGAACCTAAACACAGACCATGTACCTTACACTTTCCACAAAAATTAACTCAAAATGGATCATAAACCTAAATATAAAATGCAAAACTATAAAACCTCTTGAAGGCAGCATAGGGAAAAAATCTATATGATCTTGTGTTTGGTGATGAGTTTTAAAATTCAACAGTAAAGGGAAAATTGGTCATTTGAACTTTATTAAAATAAAAAATGTATGCTCTTCAAAAGACCCTGTTAAAAGATTGAAAAGCCACAGGCTGGGGGAAAATATCAGCAAAACACATTCTGATAAGGACTTATATGCAATATATTCAAAGAACTTTTAAAACTCAACAATACAAAACAATCAACCCAATTAAAAAATGAGCAAAAATCTGAACAGACATGTCATCAAAGGGAATATACAGATGTCAAATAAGCATATGAAAGATGCTCAATATCATTTGTCACTAGGGAACTGCAAATTAAAACAATGAGATACTATTATATGCCTATTAGAATGACTAAAATCCCTAAAACTGACAATACAAATTGCTAGTCAGGATGCAGAGCAACAGAAACTCTCATTGATTGTTGGTGAAAATGCAAAATGATAGAACCACTTTGGAAGAGAGTTTGGCAGTCTCTTACAAAACTAAACATAGTCTCTCCATATGATCAGTAATCACACTACTAGGCATTTACCCAACAGATTTGAAAATGTATGACCACACAAAAACTTGCATGCAAATGTTTATAGCATCCTTATTCATAATTGCCCCAAACTGGAAGCAACCAAGCTGTCTTTCAAAGGTGAATGGATGAACAAGCTATGGTAATCCATACAATGGAATATTATTCACCAATACAAAGAAATGAGTTGTCAAGCCACAAAAAGACATAGCTGAACCTTGAATGCATATTGCTCTATGAAAGAAGCCAGTTTGAAAAAGTTACATATTATATGATTCCAATTATATGACATTCTGGAAAAGGCAAAACTACAGAAAAAGTAAACAGATCATTACTTGCTAGTGCTTGGGGGGTAAGGTTGTACAAGTGAAGCACAGGGAATTGTTTAGGGAGGTAAAATTATTTGTATGATACTATAATGGTGAATACAAGGCATTTAGCATGTGTAAAATCCCATAGAACTTGACAGCACAAAGAATGAAATTAAAGTATGTAAAATTAGAAGAAAAATCATTCCGGAAGTCTGAAGGGGACCTAGGGTAGAATGCAGAATGTGACAAAATAATATAAATGTAATATGAATGTATGAAACAATTTCACTGAAGGAGTTGGAAGAATAAGGGACCGACCCAAGTAACTTTAAAAATGAGCGAAGTCTGTAACACTCCAAAAAGACCTGTACAAAAGTACTGTACTTTAGTTGATAAAGTTTTTTTTCCCCCCACAAGCATACGGAGTAATAATTTGGAAACCACTCTACATGTATAGTGGCATCAAACAAGTAAATGGATGGCAGATGGTGAGAGCCAGGTTTCTCACTGTTCAAGTGGGAGGTTACAGATAAGTAAGGGAAAGAAGCTAGAATTATCCATGTCATGAATTAGAGGTGGAGTCATCAGTATGAACTCATATAGTTAGAAACAGATAGTTACACATAGAAATATGTAAAGATATGTGTATATAAACGAGTTTGTATATGTACATAAATATCTTTGTTCTGTCAACTGAGAGGGCCTAGAAGCAATGATACCTCAGTAGCAATGAGCAGACTTAGTGCCTAGGTCTTGTTTCCTAATACCATTCACCAATGAAAGGAATTAGGGCTCCTTGGAGAAATGGCTGATTCTAGGACTGGGGAAGGAAATAGACAAAATGAGCCTGGAGCATATGGCAGTGCCAGAAAGTAAGAAAGTGCTAACTAACAAACCAACCATGATGGTGAGCATATGCCAAAGGGATCTAGGAACTAGCTTTGTTAATGAATAATGCTGGAACAAAATGAGTAACAAAATATATGTAGCATAAAATAAATATCCATAAGTCCACACTGATGTAAATAAATGGTTGAATAAACAAATAAATGGGGGGATAAGAGAAAAATCTCCTCAATAGAAGAATTCCAAATAATTTATGTAGATGATCAAAGAGGTGGCGCTTAACTCCCCAACACTACCAGTGACTTGCTTCCAAAGAGTACAGTATGGAAAGGGAGCAAAAAAAAAAAAAAAGAGTAGATTTACAGTGGAGAAATATGACAAACACTATCCAGACAGGTGATTAATGTTAACATCAGCAGTGATAAGTCATGTTGATAAGTATATATCCTTGATATGATGTGATGAGAATGCATGTCATTTACCTCTTTGATTTTCCTCCCCTAAAACTATAACCCAGTCCTATCATGAGGAGAACATCAGAAAAACCCCAACTGACTGACGTTTTACAAAATACCTGGTCATCAAAAACAAGGAAAGTCTAAGTACTGTCCACTCAAGAAGAGCCTAAGGAGACATGATGACTAAATGTACTGTGCTTTCCTGGATGGGATCCTGGAACAGAAAAAAAAACATTAGGGGAAAACATAGGAAATCTGAAAAAAGCATGGAGTTTTGTTAATAATAATGTAATTATATTGGTTCATTAATTTTAACAAATGCACCATAGTGATTTAAGATATCAGTAATAGGGGAAACAGCATCTGGTGTATATGGGAACGCTGTACAATCTTTGCAATAATTCTGTAAATCTAAAACAACTCTAAATTAAGTTTATATTTTTAAAAGAATGTTGAACCTATCTATTCCCATAGCAGCTATTTCTTAGAAGGAAGGAAGGAAGGATGAGCTAGAGAAAGATTTCATTACCTTAAGTAAGTACTAATTGTTATAATGCTAAGCATCTTAGACATACTTAACTGTGGATTATGGATTAAAATTACATGGCTTTATTTTTCTAGAAAGTGGTGTTACTAATAAGGTTCACAGAGTTTGCATTGTTCTCTTAGGATGTAAAAGGAACATAGAGCTCATTAACTAGTTGGATCTTTTAGACATAGTGCTCAGAGAGGCAAATGTGGGGAGAGCAGTAAGGATTTGAGGAGGTGTTTACAATTTACAATTTACAGTTCAATGAGATGCAAAATTATGCACTATAATTAGCTTCTGCTGGGAGTTCAGCAAGCCCAAAAAGAAAAGGAGTATCAACATGTCGGTCTGTGGAGGCCACCTGCTTGCTTGGAAATTGTTTTGGAGGGGCCAGTAAGTGCCCCATGAATCCATTTTGGCAACTGCATGGTTGAGTTATGTTACATAGGACATGGAAATGCTCAAACCCATATGTAGTTTTCAAAAAGTTACATATGATAGGTAAATGTGAAAGAAATATGAAGTGAAAGAAGAAAAGTATGAAGACTTTATTTCAAGCGAGTTTAATAGCAATAAGGTTCATCTGAGACTAGGATTTCAAAACTCAATTTCTCTTTGCCTCTTACCACCTTTCCTTTACCTTTCCCCTTCCTAACATCTGTCACCATCATTGAGAACTTTCTCGACTTCCCAGGAATCTGGACGATTCCTTCATCTGGAGGGAAGTAAATAATTGTATATTATGTGCTCCTAGCACCTTGGTCTTTCAATGTCCTGCTACTGGATGATCTTCTTGTCCTCCACAAAGGCTACTCAAGCTGCACTTTGAAAGCACACATTAGTACTAGAGTTGATAAGTGTACATCCAAGAGACTGAAATCTTTGGGCTGTCCATGTGCCAGCTGGGCTCTAAATCTCAAGTGAGTTGCAACATCTACTCTCCAGTTCATTGGACTCACCCAGGACAACTAACAAGGAGATGAAGATGGACAATGCCCATCTCAAGGAACCGAGAGAGTCTACAACTGCAAGCAAGAGAGTCCCATCCATCTGCCCCATGAGATCTATGCCCCCTCTCAATTAGAGGCAGAGTGGGCATCACCATCCCAGAATCCTCAGGACTAGGGAATGAATGATGGACTAAAGTAGACTTACTGGTATTCTACTATAGACTTATTGTGATTCTAGCAATAGAAGAAATTGTATCATTGATGTGGAGGCAGTGGCCATTGGAGGTTCTGAGGGCAGGGAGAGGGAAAAACAGGTGAAATATGGGGGCATTTTTGGGCCTTGGGAATTATTCTGAATGACATTACAATGACAGATACAGACCATTGCATATCTTGCCATAACCTACAAAAATGTGCAGGAAAGAGTGTAAACTACAATGTAAACATAATCCATGCTTAGTGGCAGTGCTCCAAAATGTTTTCATCAATTGTAATGAATGTACCACACTAATGAAGGATGTTGTTAATGTGGGAAAATGTGGGAGGTGTAGGGAGCAGGGCATATGGGAATCTCCTATATTTTTATGTAACATTTAAGTAATCTAAATATTTAAAAAATATATATAAATTTAAAATAATTTAAAAATTAAATCATACCAGCTGTGGATTTCAAAACACAGTATATTCTAAATCATCTAGGATCAATAGTGATTTTTAATGCCCAAGAATTAAGTACGACCTCTTAAACTGGAGCCCTCAGACAACTGGAGTGTATATGTTCGGTATTTCTTTGGAAACATTTCATTAATGTACTTGTCTTATAAAAATTTCTGGACTTTAGTAAAAAAGTTAAAATTAAAGAAAATCAGGGTTAGCAGCAGAATAAGAATAACACACATATAGCATTTACTATGTACCAGGCTCTTGTCTGAGCATTTTTCATAGATTATCTCATTGTAATCATCTTTATAACTCTAGGAGATAGGTTTAGCTTTACTATCCCCATTGTATAGATTAGGAAATCAAGGCACAAGGGCCATATTTGAGCTTTTTACAGGCTGACTCCTCACGTGCCACAGATATTTAACAAACCCATAGTGAACTTTATTTTTATTTATTTTTTTTTTTTAAAGATTTTATTTATTTATTCATTTATCCCCCCCTTGCTGCTTGTGCTCGCTGGGTCAGCTAACCACGCCGTGCGGGCGGGCTTGCCTTCACCAGGAGGTCCCGGGAACCGAACCCGGGCCTCCCATATGGTAAACGGGAGCCCCACTGATTGAGCCACAGCCGCTTCCCAATAGTGAACTTTAGATTCATCCTTAAGGAAGACAATTTGGTTTGTTTATAAGTGTTTACCTCATTGTTCACGTTTCTTCCTAAAGTTGTCATTTCTCATCTGCTAAGCCTGTGTGTGCTTTTCTCCTAAATCCCGTTCCCTTTCCATATAAAGATGAGTGGGGTTCTTTTTGGCATCAGTAATGCTGGCATTTTATCCCTTCTGAACAAGTGTTCATCCTTCTTGTACCCACAGCTGCCTCCACCTCAGTCTCTCTCTTTCCCTTCAGCACTTCCTGCCAGAGCTCTCCTGACAGGTCCAACTGGCCTTCAACCTCCATCAGTCTGCTTTCCTAGGGACCAGCTGTGATGGTTAGGCTAATGTTTCAACTTGGCCAGGAAATGGGGCCCAGTTGTTTGGTCAAGCAAGCACTGGGTTAATTGTAATGCAAGGACATTTCGTGGACACTAATCATCAGTGAGTTGATTGCATAGAAGGCTAATTACATCTACAATCAACTGAGGAGATTACCTTCAGCAATGAAGTCAATTGAAGGCCTTAAAAGGAGAAGTGATTTCAGCACTCAGAGAAAGAGTTCCCATCTCTGCTTTGGATAGCCAGTATCCTCTGGGAACTCATCAAGGACCTTCATTGGAGTCCCTGGTTTGCAGCTTGCCCTACAGTTGCATGAGAGAATTTTATAAAATTTCATACTACTATTTACAGATATCTCTTGTTGGTTTTGTTTCCCTAGAGAACCCTGACTAATACACTGGCATCTCCATGCTCAACACCATTATCACAGGACTCCAGATCTTTGGAACTGATTTTATTTATCACAATAGCTTCCTTCTCTCCTTCTTCCCACTTAGATGGTGGCAGTCCTTTTTTATGCCCTTAATTTTGCTTCTGAGACTTTGGTATTCTGGCCTCTGAGACCTTGATATTCAGCCTCTGCAGTCAGTTCTTAACTGTGCTGAAATAGCACTTAAATTTGCCCCTTAAATCATCTAGAAATGATTACTCTTCTTCCTATATTGGAATTCCACACTGTATTTTTTGTTTGGGCTCAGTAACACATTTGGTAACACAGGCCCAAATGAACCTGAATCACAGACATTAAAAAATAAGAATGTGCCACAAAAAGCATTCCTTTTGTTCCACTATAAATTTTATACATACATATCTTCTAACATAGTATTTATTAACAAAAAATGTTCTGACAGTACATTTTGTGGTCAGAAACGTCACTGCACTTGGGAGAAGTAATACAGAAAGCATGTAGACACATTTAACGGTCTCAGGTGAGGTTTATAATTCACATCACAGTTAAATGAATCATAAATGATTCATAGGTGACTCAATCCCAATTAATACTATGTAAAGTGTTCTGGAAAACATAAAATATTGGCCTTGTGTGGTGGAGAGGACAAAATGACCTTAGCCTGCAATTCCTTTAACCTGGAACAGTTTGTTTCATTCTACATGGAGATAAACTGTTTATGTGAGAATGCTGTTTGCAACCAGCTAATTAATCAGGAGCTCTAAATAGTGTCTTGCTTTGATAGCAATAAGGGGTTTTTAATTAGGAAAAGGAAAGAAAGGAAGAGTAAAAATATATATACTGAGTATGAAGAGTTATTGAAAAGGTAAGGGAAGAAAGAGGAAGAAGTCTTGCTCATACTTTACAATGTTACCTAAGGCTGTCTTCATTTTCTGATTCACCATGATACTACCATACTGTTAGATGTTAAATATTGTATTACTTATATTTGCTATAAGTTTACAACAATCTTAATATTATAGGTGAGAATACCAAAGTCCACGGGCAAAGAGCTACAGGCATCAGAGATGAAATTCGAACTCAGGCCTGGCTCATTCCCAAACCCTCCTGTCTTCCTTGTTCAGCAGAACTGCCTGTTTCAGCTCTTCAGCAGCATAGCCAAGCTGTGGAAGGGTGGATTTTAGTGACATTTGGCTGTGCATGCATGCATGCTTTCTATTATTTATGAAGAGGAATTTATTAATATATTGAAAAATAACATTTTATGTTATGAAAATAATGCATGTTTGATATTTAAAAGCCAGAATCACACAAAGAAATAGAAAAAGAAGAAATGCAAACCACCTCAGAAACCTTTCTGCCTGGAGCCAGCCAGTCTTGGCCTCTTAACATCCATCCTTATAGCCTGTAAGTATATATGAGTTAAAGGGCAGAGGCATTTTTAAGGTTTTATTTATGGATTGCCAAATTGCCGGAAGAATTTTTTTCAGCATAGTGTACTATATTAAAATTTAACTTCATTATCAGGGAAATTGCTAATTAGGGAATCACTGAATCACAGTTAAGCTTCTACAATATCTCTGAAATTTCTGCCTGAAGAAAGTTACAAGGTTTTATCATTTAAAATGTTTCTGCTTAAATAACAGCTAGTTAGAATTTATAATGAAGGAAAAGATCACCTTTACAATAGCAACAATAACATTTTAAAAGCATAGGATTACATTTAACAAGAAATGTCAAGAATTTATGTGAAGAAAAATTTAAATTCACTTTTGAACGACATACAAGGTAACCCATATTCTTGCATGGGAAGACTCAATTTGCAAAAATGTAAATTCTCTCTAAGTTTAATTTATAACTCCAATGTGGTAACAATAATATTTGCAATGGATTTTATTTATTTATTTTTGGTGATGTGGGTAGGAATAAGACAAGGTCATGTTAAAGCTCATATGGAAAAATAAACAAACAAGAATGACTGACTGGAAAATATTATAAAAGGGAAAAATAGCAAAGGTTATCTCTACCTATCATAAAATATTTTATAGGGCCTCAACAATTAAAGCAATGTAATAGTAGTGCATAAATAATCACACAGACAAGTGGAACAGAATAGAAAATAAAGAGTAGACCCAAATACAGGCAATGATTTATTATATGATACAAGCAGCCTCTCAGAAATCAGTACTGAAAATATGGATATTCAAAAAATGGTTTGGAAAACCAGGAAACCATCTGGAAAATAATAAAGTTGGATCTATGCCTCTATACTTCATACCATAAACTTGCATACATTCCAAATAGATCAAAGATGAAAATGAAACCCTATAAATGCTAGAAGAAAACATGGAGAGATTATTTAATAACCTCAATGTGGGTAGGATCTTTTAAATTTCAAAATCCAGAAAATATAAAAGTGAAAAGTGATGAACTTAGGATATACAAATCACTAAAAATTATGTGAAAAGCTGCTCAACATTATTAGCCATTAGGGAAATGCAAATGAAAACCACAATGAGATATCATTTCACACCCACTAGAACGGCTACAATTTTTTAAAAATTTAAAAAAGTTACCAGTGTTGGCAAGGTTGTAGAGAAATAGGAACACTCATTCATTGCTGGTAGGAATGTAAAATGGTGCAGCCGCTGTGGAAGACAGTTTGGCAGTTACTTAGAAAGCTGAGTATAGGATTGCCATATTACCTGGCAATCCCTCTACTAGGTATACACCCAAAAGACTTGAAAGCAGAGACTCGTACAGATGTTTGCACACTGATGTTCATAGTGGCATTATTCACAACTGCCAAAAGATGGAAGCAACCCGAGGGTCCATCATCTTATGAATGGATAAATGAAATGTTGTATATACATACAATAGAATTTACTCAATATTATAAAGGAATTAAGTTCTGATTCATGTGACAACATGGATGAACTTTGAAGACGTTATGTTGAATAAAATAAACCAGACACAAAAGGACAAATATTGTATGATCTCACCAATATGAAATAGTCAGAATAAGCAAACTCATAGAATTAGAATCTAGAATATGGGTACCAGGTGCTGGGTTGAGGGTAGGGAAATGTACAGAGTTTCCATTTGGGTTGATTGTAAAGTTTTGGAAATGGATGGTAGTGATGGTAGCACAGCATTGTGGGTGTAATTAACAGCATTGAATTATATCCGTGAATGTGGTTAAAAGGGGAAATTTTAGGTCATATGTATGTTACTAGAATAAAAATTAAAAGATAAAACATAAGACTGTACAAAACAGTGAACTCTATTGTAAACAATTTTGATAGTACAATTGTAAAAATGTTTTTCCATGAATTATAACACATGTACCACACTAAAGTATGGTGTTAATAATAGGGTAGTATATGGGAAAAATACACTCTAATATAAACTATAGACTATAGTTAATAGTACAATTTTAGTAATATACTTTCATCAGTTGTAACAAAGGCACCACACTAACACAAAGTGTTAATAATGGGGGCTATTTGGGAATACTGTATTTTGGACATGATTTTTCTGTAAACTTACAACTTCTCTAATTTGAAAAAAATTAGCTGATAAATTTGACTACCCACAAAGCAAAAGTTTCTACTTGAAAGAAATTATAAAATCTAAAGACAAATGAAAAAAGAAAAAAAGTACAATTTATATTATCAAAAAAGGTTTAATCTCTCATTTTAGTTACTTATGTTATCCCTCAAACAACAGCTACTCAACAGAGGACCAGGTATATAAAGAAAATATAAAAGCAGCAAAACAAAACTTTTTGACCATTTTAGAAAGCAAAATAACATGATTAGGCAATCATTTGGCATACAAACCCAGTATTTCAGGCAAATAAAGAAAGCACTGGGGGGTGGGTGGATTAGGAAGGGCTGGTTCAAATCCCCAGGGCATGTAACTGTGAATCTTGACATTCCATGGGTTGGGAGAGGGGGGTATCATGGGCCCTGGGGGGCTGGGGAGAAGGGAACAGTCAGGATCTAATGGGTTGTTTGGTGTTCATGGGGAAGGTTTTTCATTACCTTACAGTAATGGACACAGGACATGGTAAATATCATCAAAATTATTCAACTGTATCATCTAAATTGTAAAAAAAAAAAAAAAAAAAAGAAAGCATATTAACCAAACCAACAACTTTGAAGACACTTAACAGAGACACAAAATAGCTTCACTCTTTCTATAAACATTAAATATTTCCATTCTAAATAACCCATTTCCCACTGTGGTTGCGGCTTTCCTTTATCATGGCTCTCTCACTTAGAATTATGGTGGACAGGAAAGCCCCTCCAGACATGTTCAGAACTTGACTCAAATTCTAGGCTGCAACTTATTCTTGTGGACAGTTTAAAATTGACCATGCATTCCTCACTTCACTGCCTTAAAGGCTCTTTTTATACCTCAAGTAGTCTTGGAAGTGTGGAATTGACCTGCATGGGCCTGGTACTAGGTTTAGGATGGCCCGCAGGCAATCCCAGGCCCAACCTCAGCTAGGGACCCCTGGTCTTCACAGTGTGGCAGCCTGGATTAATTTTCCCCAAATCATTTGGAAAATAGCCATGAAGCAGGAATGCTTAACTGGTCCCTAGTGGTAAATGACCACAGGCTTCAGGATGTGTTCTGAATGACCTTACCACAGCTGCCAAATGAGGAAAATTCCATCAGATTATGTTCACCTGAATATATGTGTATGTGTGTGTGTGTGTGTGTGAGTGTGTGATTTATCTTTCACTTTGCCTTTAAGTACATTTAAATCCGTTTACCAAAGATGACTTCTGTATATGAAAGTAGCTTTTAATTGAGAAGAAGAAAGAGAGAGACAGAGAGAGAGAGAGAGAGGAAAGAAGGAGGGAAGAAGAAAAAAATAAAAGGGGGGGAATAGGAGAACACAAGTGATACATTCAGCACAAAGAGGAGATTTTTCCCAAAAACTACCACAGTAAATTTGCTTCTGCCTCTGGCAAGATCTATTGATAAGACCTTTGGTTTGTCACTGTTGGTTTGGAAATCAAATGCAAATGTGGTGTTGCTTCCAGCATAAGCTGAAATGGATGTTCAGTCCTGTGACCTCCAGCTAGGAGTGACTGCTGGGACACAGTGCCAGGAATGCCATCTTGCAAGACCTCTGGGAATACATTTATCTATCCCAAGACATGCCTAAGAATTCATCTGTGTTTACCCCATGATGATTTTTTTTATTTTAAATTTTATTGAAGTATATCATTCATACATGAACATATATAAACAATAAGTGTATAGTAAAAGTTGTGAACTTACAAAACAAACATGCATAACATCATACAGGGCTCCCATACATCACCCCACCATCAATACCTTGCATTGTTGTGAAAAAATTGTTATAAATTATGAAAGAATATCATTAAAATATTACTACTAACTATAGTACATATCTTACATTTGGTGCATTTTCGCCAAACCCACCTTATTTTTTTTTTTTTTAAAGATTTTATTTATTTATTCATTTATCCCCCCCTTGCTGCTTGCGCTCGCTGGGTCAGCTAACCACGCCATGCGGGCGGGCTTGCCTTTACCAGGAGGCCCCGGGAACCGAACCCGGGGCCTCCCATATGGTAAACGGGAGCCCTACTGATTGAGCCACAGCTGCTTCCCCCACCTTATTTTTTTAAATATATTTTTATTACAGAAGTTGTGAACTTACAAAACAATCATGCACATGTGTAAAATTCCCATATAACACCCTGTCACCAACACACCACATCGTAGTGGAACATTTGCTACAAATTATGAGATAATATCTTCAGACTATAACGACCATCCATTGTCCATAGCGTTTGCCACTGATGATTTTTAATGGATTTATTTTAAAGGATACAACTGATGGAGACAAAGCAGTGTAGGCAGCAAACTGAGGCTTGGGTACTTTAAGGCTCCCGGGACTTTTCCCTAACCCTCTTGGGATGCTTCCTTGCTCCCCAAAGTCTCAAGAGTCCTCAAAACATGCCCCATCACTGTCATTTTTCTCCTCAATCAATATCTGCTATTAGATCACTCAGGTATGTAAAGATGCAAATAACAAAGGACAAAAGAAATCGTTAGCTCCATGAGAAATTGCATTCCGTAGGATGACAGCCTAAAATTCCTATTACAGCTCCTTACGGGAAAAAACTATTTTGATCCAGAGACATAAAATCCCAACATATAGTTGGCCATCCATCATACCTACTCAAAACTTCATATAGTCACTCATTTATTATTATATTCCTCCATTAATTCATTGGAGAAATACATAGGGAGCATCAAATATGTGCCAGGCTCATGGCTTCTATGAAAGGAAGAAATACACTATATATATATATTGGTCACTGGTTCAAAGCATATACCACATGTTGAGGGACAACATCTCAATCCCACAGAATGTTACCTCCCCTTTTGTACCATAACTGAGCCATTCCACCATTTTATCAGGCCATTGTTCCTGAGTGATGGGCTACATGCTAAGATCAGTGAATCTGAATGACATGATTTATTACTGTACTCTCCTTGCAGTGAAATATGTCCCTTGGACAAAAGCAATGCTCTATGTGATAACGTGATGGTGAATAAAACATTCCATATGTCTATAGATGGTGGTGCTAAAAAAGCAGATTCATACCCATAATAGTAAGGACAAAGTGTGGCCCCTCCATGATAGGAAATGGTCCAATGTAATCTACTTACTGCCAAGTGGTTGGCTGGTCTCCCTAAAAAATGGTACCAAATTGGGGGTTCAATATTGGCTTCAGTAAGGGAAATTCCACGTTCTTGGGGCTTGCTGGTCTCTATAACCAGGGCCTCCCATTGGCTAAATGCAGCCAAAGCTGATTGACCTAAGAGCCTAGGGGGATGCAGCCTGCAGGGGATCAATCCTCCTGAATAAAGCAGGGGAATGGCAGGAAGTGATTCTGAGGGCAACTGGGTCTGGTTCACTGAATGGAAAGTAAGGCAGAGCAAGTGGTTTCCCAGATTTCCAGGTTGGGTGACTGGGTGTATAGTAATTTACTGGGCTGGGGGATACAGGAGTTTGAGGATATGTTGAGTTTAAGGTACCTGTGGGATGTCACAGTAGAGCTTCCCAGGACGCAGTCTGAAGTTTAAGAGGGAGGTCTATAATAGAGATATAGAATTGGTAGTTAACAGAACATAAAGAATCATTGAAATCTTGGGAGTGAGTTCACTCAGGGTCAGTATAGGATGATCAGAAAAAAGGACCAGAGACAAAGCTTGGACATCACCAATATACAAGTGACTGGCCATGGAAAAAACAGCTACCAAGAAGAAGTCAGAGTGGTGTCTCAGAAGCTAAGGGAGAAAGGACCAGCAAGTAAAAGGAGTGTTAGAAAGGTCAAACTCAGCAGAGAGGTCAAGTATGGTAAGCCTGAAAAAAGATTTAGAAATAGGAGGTCACTAATGACAGTTGCCTGGATAAAAGTGGAAATGGATCGCCCTTTAACCAAATCCCTCCTTTTGCCTTCTTTCCTCACTTCTCAGACCATCTGTCCTGAAAATTTGATCAACTTGAGGGAAAAGGCACTCCAATCCAATGTTTAAGTGTACATGTCCAAGCAAGAAAAGACATGCTATTGGTGGGAAGTCTGGTCAGGACATGTGATACAGAGTAGGGCAGTGGGAAGCAAGGATCTCTCTCACTATTCTCTCTACTGCCTACTGGAGAATGAAAAGGCCAAACAAGCAATTAATTCCCTGTTGCTTCCTGGAGCTATGAGAATTGTGGTCTTGTTGACCTGGTAACAATTTTCTTCTTAGAAATAGTGTGTGAAAAAAATATTTATTCCCTTTCAGTAAAAAGTAAATATAGTAACAAAAAAATTGATCTGTTAAAATAATTTTAAAAACTATAATCCTACCATATTGCTTTAATTTTTTATATTTCCTTTCATTAGTATACTTTGTACATAGCTGTAATCATAGCATATGATTTTTTTCAAATTAGGGCTATAAACGTCAAAAAATTTAAAATTTTGTACCATCCTCTTAGGAATTCTTGCCTTAGGAAATTCTTGCCTTAGAGTTTTTAGAGTCATTAGAAATCTGGAAGAGACTTTAGAGATCATATCCAACCTCTGATTTTAGAGATGACTAAACTGAGGCCCAGATAGGAAGAGTGGATTTATTTAAGGTCAGGAACTCATGGCAGGACCTTCTGTAGAACACTGTTCTTTGGACACCAGTTTCCAGCACTCTTTCTACCATCATGCCTCTGTCTCCAGCAGTGGATTTATTTAGCACAATTGTGATTAAAGTGCCATGCATTGTATATACACCACATGTGGGAGATTGCAAAATAGCCCCTATAGTCTACAGCTCTTACTATCAAGGTCTGGCTTAGTATCTTGTTTTGATCATAGAATGCAATGGGAGTGACATTGTATAATTGTCAGTCTAGGCCTTAAGAAGCTTTGTAGCTTCTGCTCCAAGATTCTTAGACCCCTGGTGTAGAACCCAGGGCTAACCTGCCCAATGATGAGAGACAGGTGGCTTGGTCATCATTGCCTTTGCTAATTACCAGATATGTGAGTGAGGCTGTCTCAGATCATCTAGCCTCCAGCTAACCTGCCAGCAGAGATTAGTGGGAACTGCCCAGACCAGAAGAACTGCCCAGTCAACCCCAGAGAATCAAGACTCAAATAATTGGTTGTTGCTTTAAGGCACTAAGTTTTGGGGTGATTTTTTCACACAGCAAAAGCTAAATGATGCATATGTTTCTTCATTTCGCTGTTAACCCACTCCATCAGAGTAAATCTTATTTCATGTCTCATGGTTTTTTGAATCAGGAGACTAGGAAATGTATTTTCCCTGTGTTAATTTTTGTTTTATTACTTTCATTTAGATATCTAAGCTTCAAAAAGCAATTTATAGAACAATTATTTTGGATAGGCAAGTCTATGTACAGTTCTTTGCAGGCCATCTGCTTTGAAAAGAACTGTTGGTAGAGTCCTTTATTTTTACCAACAATCTCCCTTTCTTCCTGCCCACATCCCAATGCATTTGTACAAATGGTTCAAGGTGGTAATAGAAGGGAGGGGGGAGGCAGCTCCACTGTGCATTAGGACACAGCTTTTATCCCTTAATTTGACACAGCCTGGGACTTTCTAAATAAACACTGCAGAAATATGTCCCCAAGTGACGCACTGAGGAGAACAAAGCAGAATGAATATATTCCTGATCTGCAGCATAGCAGATGAACAGACTGGAAACTCACACTCCCATAAAAGGCTCTAGGGATTTATTACTCATAGTTATTCATTTCCATGGAATCTTTAATTTTATATAAACTGAATCTTAACAAAAATGAGCTTATAGAAAATGTCCATATTTGGTTGGTTAGTTACAGATGTCACATGAGCTTCCAACAACCAATGACCCAATCTTGTGATCAAAGTTTAATATTCAGTTCAATGAGATCGTGCCGAACATCGAGCCTGTGTTCTGCAGCCCAGCAAAAACACTAAGCCAGACAATCTCTGAGTGTTAATATTACATGCTTGCACTATTTCCCAGGAAGTAGAGAGGGGCAGGTGTTATTGTCATTGTAGATTTAGTTCCTCTAATTACGTACTGGTTAGTGGAGATCTTTTCTTTTTATCGTTTAAATATAGTTCAAAGATAAGTCAAAAGTCTTTAGACTACAGAGTTTGCAGTGAGCTGTTTCACCTTCTTTCCTGTTTTCTGGTTCCACTTATCTCTCTTTTTTTTCTCGACCAGGGTGCTCTAATAAGAGATAAGAACCAAAAATAGTCACACTCAATGACACAGAATTTAAATTAATCATAATCATCACTGAAAGAGCACTCTTGCCACACTTAAACTCTAAGCAGAAGGACAAAAGACAAGAAGAAAACTTGATAATAACGAGTATCCATCTTCTAGGAACCATCAGTTTTATTTTATTGAGCACCAGTCACGTGCCAGGCACGATGCAAGTTTCTGCAGATACAGAGATGAACAGGAAGGATCCTGACTCATCTTCAGAGAATAGTCAGGTTATCCTGGTCTCAACCTGCTTTCCACACTTTTTTCTAGTTATGTCTTTAGCTATACGTTTGGTACCAAGAGAAAAGTTGCCTAGTGATGTGGTTCCTTTACTATCAATAATAATAATTATTAATAATAATAAAATAGATAACATTTATATAGTGCTTATTATGTTCCAAAAAGTATTCTATGCACATTCATATATTAACTAATAACCTTCAGCAATTTTTTGAGGTACTATTATCATCCCAGTTTTTACAGATGAGGAAACTAAGGCACAGAAGTTTAAGTAATTTACATAGATTCAGACTATTCACTATGCTGCTCTTACTAAGGTAGAATAATGTAGAGAGTGGTTATTTTTAACAAGGGTTGTGAAGAAAATGTGATACTGTTAAGCTTAAATTAACTAATAAATTGGAGTGTCAAAGCATCCCATTCTCTAAGGACTCAGCCTAATTGAGATTTCATAATCCAGGTTGAATATTTTCCACCTAAACAGATGCTCATAAAAGCCACATACAGAGAAAAATAAATTGTAGGGTGTGCTGAATTTTCTTAAAAGCTGCTGCCGACTTTCAGTCAGCCTGTCCAAATTTCTTTGCAGATTCCCGCCCCCCCCCCATAAACCAGTACATCTGTTTCTATATTGAAGTGGGATGTCAGTCCCTCTTATTCCCAGAGGGAAATAAGGGAGTTTGGCCAAGAATTTACTTGTATTTTCTTGTAGACACCTTCTTCCATATGTATGAAGATCCCTACCTGAAGTTTTCCAAAAAGGCCCAATTTCGATGTATCAGATGAACCTTTACATCCTGTCTCTTGTATATATGTATCTAAGCCAGGTAGATAGATACTCTGAAAAATGCTTTGCCTGAACTTACTCTGGTCTCCTGCAGATAACTGCAAGCCTTCATCTGATCCCTGGAGCCACGAACATTCTGGAGTGTAAACAACTGCTTATTAGCTTTAACAGGTATAACCAGCACACCAACAACATTTGCTTGCCCCAAAAGACACATGAGTAAGATATCTCCAGAACATAAAGATAACCTTTAAAAATAGCAATGATGGTGATGATAGTAATAACAGACATTTATTGATTTCTTGTCATATGCTAAACTCGAGGCACCATGTTAAATTATAGCATTTACAATCTCTTTTAATTGAAATCTCACAATAATCTTCATTTCGAAGGAATTTTAAATAACAACTCTGGCAAATGTTTTCAAACTTTGCTATAAAATGTAAAATTACCTGGAAAGCTTATTAAGAATGCAGCCTTCCAGGGCTCACTCTGGAACATCTGACTCAGAATTTCATTAAAAATAACAGAAAACTGGTTAAAATTACTGCTATCAAACCAATCCAAATAAATTAAATTTATTGTGCTTCTACTCAGTCCAGACAGAAATGGACAAGATAGAATTCCTGTTGTTAATCATCTCATAAAAAGGATGATAGTGAATATATCCTTTCTCAAGGAGTAGAAAATATATGTTGATTGTGTGACCGATTTGGGGAAAAGCAAGTGAAATTAACAGTGAGGGGGAAGAGGGGCAGAGGAAGGTTCAAAGAAGGAAGGTGTTCTTGTTGTCTATTATTGCATACCTAACTACTCTGAGACTTAATGGTTTAAAAGAACAACAATAATTTATTTTGTTTATAAATCTGAAATTCGGAAAGGGCTCATTGGGGACAGTTTTTCTTTGTTCCACATGGTGCTAATTGCGGTGGCTCGACATGGGCTGGTAAATCCACTCTCAAGATGGCTCACTCACATGGCTAGTGAGTTGGTACTGGCTGTTGATTCCTCTCTATGTGGACCTTACATGGTATGACTTGTTTTTCTTCACAGTTTGGTGGCTGAGTCACAAGAGTGATCACCCCAAGGGACAAGAAGGAGAAGATGCCAGTTTAGGCCTGGTCTATGAAACTAGCATATCACTTCTGTCATATTCAATGGGTCAAACTGTAACAGAGATTAGATTCAAGGGGAAGGGACATAGATTTCACCTTCCAATTGGAAGAACGTCAGAGATTATCAGAACCATGATTTAAATCTGCAACAGAAACACAGAAAGGAAAATCGGAACATAAAAGACAAAATTTACCTGTTTTGCTAAGGCCAGCTCAGACTAGAAATGAGCAAACATCCCCACCACCTGTAATATTCCTGAAAACCATGCCAAGTAGAATCAGTATCCTTTATAGAAGCTTGTTATAGAAATGGGAAAGATGGTAATTTTCCTACACACTCAAACGGAAAGATAGCCCTTTCAAATGTCATTCTTGTTTCCCCAGAATACTTTCTTTTCTCATTGTGTGGTGTTTGTCTTAGCAACCTGGGAAACTAAGACAGTACATTATTATATGTTTGTGGGACTATTTGTTTAGCATCTATCGCCCACACAGGACTATAGAAGCCATAGAATCATTAGAATATTGTGCTAGCCTTAGGAATTTGCTAATAATGAACAGAACACAGCAGAACTGACTATGTGACTTCAGAGGTTAAATTAGAAAAGTTTCTGCCTGGATCTTTCTCTAAGGACACAAATCTTGGGAGCTTTGGTGCTGCCATGCTAGAGAGACCACAGAGACAGAAAGAAAATCTTGAGAAGCCCAGCTGTTCTAGCCATAATAGCTGTTGGAATCTTCCTAGCCTCAATTGCCAGATATGTGAATGAGTGAGTGAATCTTAAATGATTCCAGTCTTCAGCCTTCAAGCCACCTTAGCTGATGATGAGTGGGGCAGAGATAAGCCTTCTTCTCTGTGTCCTGTCTGAATTCCTGAACATAAGCATAATAAATGGTTATTTGATGCCCCTAAGTTTTGTAGTGATTTGTTATGCAACCATAGCAATTAGAATAAAGAAAGAGGCAGGACTCAGACTTAGAGGCAGTTTGCATGAATGATAGGAGTTTGTGCTTTCCCCTAGAGTTAAGCAGAGACGTTCAGAGATTTTCAGAAGAGAAGGGCCAGATTTGAGTTTTAGGAGATAATTCTGGCTACATGAGTGAAGCTATAGTGCTATAGCATAGGACACTGATAAAGAGAAGAATGTGGAGACAGCATGATGAGGGTCAAGTCCCAGTTCCCTACTATGTAATGGATGGCAAAGTCACATAACTTTTTTAAGTCTCGGTTTTATTAAGGAAAACAACATCTTCCTTGAAGTGAAGATTGTGAAGACAATCTGACTATGGTCACTGAACATGTATTACTCTGAAGTAAGCTCCATGTCAGGGGAAGTCAGTCATATGAGAATTTGAAACAAGGTGTTTTAGTTTGCTAAATGCTGCCCAAGAGATATACCATAAATAGGAATTTACTAATAATGGGAATTTATTAGGTTAAAAGCTTACAGTTCTGCAACTGTAAATGTCCAAACAAAGGCATCATCAGAGATGCTGTCTCACCAAAGATCAGCTGTTGGTGATCCTGGACGCTTGCCATGTGGCAAGGCACAAAGGCAGCTCTGCCAACCTCTGCCTTCTCCTCCAGGCTCACTTTCTCCATGAGCTCGGCTGTAAGCAATCAGGCACATGGCAGTGTCTGCCCATCTCTCCCCTCTCCTCCGGGCTTCGTTGCTAATTCTGCTTCAGGCTGCTCCATCCCTCAGGTTTGTCTCTGAGCTCCTGGGTTCCAGATTCTTGGCTGAAAATGCAGAAATAAGATGTTAGCTAAAATATATATATAGTGTCACTTGAATTTATGTGTGTGTACATGATAATATGGAAAGAAATTAATCATGTTTAAATACTGACTGAAAGCAGTCAGTAGAAAGGGAGTATTTAAAAGGGATATAATAGAGCAAGGATTGGAAGAGACTGGAAAGGATAAATTCAAGATCTTGATGCAAAGAAAAGCCTCACCTGAAGGGAACCGTCTTTCATGGTGATATGAGGGAAGTAAGAGAGAATGATTAGAAATGTGTTTTTTAAAAGGTGTGGTCAATGAAACAATATTGGCTATGAATTGATCATTTTCTTGTGGAAGCATATATATAACATAAAATGTGCCATTTCAACCATTTTAAGTGTACAATTCAGTGATATTAAATTATGTTGACAAGGTTGTGCTACCATCACTGTCATCCATTACCAAACGTTTTCATCACCTCAAACAGAAACTCTGTACTCATTAAGCACTAACTCCCTATTCCCCCTTCCCTTAGCCCCTATGATCTATTTTCTGTCTCTATGAATTTGCTTATTCTAGATATTTTATATAACTGGAATCATATAATATTTGTCCTTTTTGTCTGGCTTGTTTCACTTAGCATAATGTTTTCAAAGTCCATCCATGTTGTGGCATGTATCAGAACTGTATTCCTTTTTATGGTTGAATAATATTCCATTATGTGTATATATGATATTTTGATTATCCTTTCATCTGTCGATGGACATTTGGGCTGTTTCTACTTTTTGGCAATTGTGAATAGTGTTGCTGTAAAAGTTTATGTATAAGTATTTGTTTGAACACCTGTTTACAATTTTGGGGGGTATATATCTAGGAGTGGAGTCACTGGGTCATATGATAATTCTATGTTTAACTTTTTGAGGAACTGCCAAACTATTCATAATTGACTTTTAATAGGCTGGTGCAACTAAAAGGTGTCAATAAGAAAGATCTAATGTGATGGTGCATGTTGCTTCCCCTACATTAAAAAAGCTATTGTGATTTTTAAAAAGTAAAAAAATAAATACTTCAGTAGAAAGTCTTGCAGTTTTGAGCTAGATTCTGAGAAGGAGAAAGAATGGGTAACTTGGGAGGTAAGATAGTATTTCTTTAAAAAATTCCTCTCATATGACATATAATACTGATCATAAATATTTACAAAGAATTAAATGATACTCAGCTAAAATAATCCAAATGCACTTTTAGAAATATTTTTAGATTTTAAACCAAATGTGCTTTTAAGAACTCACAAATTATTTATACTATAAAACTAATATCTATCTAGAGGCAAAGTCATTTCAGATATTGACCTCCATATTTAGCAATCTTTCTGCTATCTTCACTGATGACATTATTTCACATCCCAGACTTCCAACTGTTACCCTAACTCAGGCTTAAATGTACTTTTTTTTTTTTTTTTTTTTTTTTAACGGGAGGTCCTGGGGATTGAACCTGGGTCCCTCCATATGGGAGATGGACACCCCACCATTTGAGCCACTTCCCTCCCCCTTAAATGTACTTTTAATGAAGATTAACTGTTGTACATCTTCCAAACTTTTTACCAATATCCTCATAGCCTAAGTATTCCTTGAAATAGAATGACCTACAGTCTATTTGGAACCAGTGACCACTGACAAAATCATTTCAATTTCCTATATACCACCCCCCAAATGTGTTGATATTTTGCAAACTGACCCCAAGTTTAAACATTCTGTACAGCTGGCTACTAGCAAACACCACTGCAGCTGAAAAATAGTGCTTCAGTAATCAAATCTGTAATAAGGGTTAATATAACTAAGAAAAAGGAGGCGAGTGTTGTGAGCAAGATGGTGATGAGTGGAAATCATGTTGCACTGTAACTAGCTTGTGAATATTTTTCAATATGGTACCTTTCAAATGATAAAGTTCTCAGTGGATTCTAATTTGCACTACAGATTTTTAGAGGATGAGAGACATCTGTCAACCTCACTGTGAATGAAAACCAGCAGTTCATGGAATGATACGATGTCGTTGTCAGTTGAGTAACCACAGAGAGAGAAATCAAGCCAACCCTTTTGTTGACAACATTTGTGAAAACAGGATAAAATTTTAAAACCATCTTCATAAAGGCATCAGAAAGCTAAAAAGATAGTGAAAAAAGCCATGATGGGTGAGGGCAGAGGCCCCAGAAAGTAAGACCAGCACTTGGACCTGATTTTCCCCAGGTGTGCTTTCCCATTTCAGAGGAGAAGACTAAGGAGATGAGATGCTGAATGTCATTTTTAACAGCTCCATAGGCCTGGGTAGACAGAGATTGGAGTCCTGAGACTGCAAGAAGTGGGACAGAGAAAGGACACGAGCTAGGGATTCTCACTTAGAGGGACTCTGAAGGTATGAACTCTTGGAGAAAAGAGGACCTGAAGAAAATATCCATCATTGAGACTCCAGCTCAGTCATCATCTCAATCTTTGGACTTGGATTACAGGGATTTCTGATTGCTAGTGCCTACAATTATCTGATAGAATCAAACAAAAATCCTCCCTGGGGAAGATAGCATTAATTTAGGCCTCCAATTATTTCTCCCAACAATTTTGCAAATGTAATGTCCAGTTCCCAATAAAAATAACCAGGCACTGAAGGAGGTAAAACACAATTAAAAATGAGGAGAAACAATAGAAAATAGAAATATACCAATGAAAACTCCAGGTATTGGGGTTATCAACCTCACAACTTAAAAATAATTATGTTTGCTAAAAACAAACCTGAAGACATGATTTAAAATAGAAATTCTACCTTCTTATTTCTATCTAGATATATTTTTCCTCTGTTTTCCTTGTGGCTACCATGCAGTTAAAATTTAACATTTGTATACAAAACAATTATATTTGGTTTGATACCAACTTAACTTCAATAGCATGCATGTATACTTTTCCTATACCCCTTGGACCCCCATCATTTTTTTAATCTTCTTAACACTTATATCTTTGTATATTGTATGTCCAAAAACCTAGATTTGTCATTACTTTTTATGCATTTGCATTATAGCACCTGTTGGCAGTAAGAAGTAGAGTAACATACCAAATAATATAATACAATAATACTGGCATTTATAATTTCCCAAATAGTTACTTTACCACAGGTCTTCATTTCTTCATGCTGCTTTGAACCACTGTTTAGTGCCCTTTCGTTTCAGTCTGAAGAACAACATTTAGCATTGTTTGTAAAGCAGGTCTAGTGGTGATGTACTCCTCATCTTTTATTTATCTCAGAAGGTCTTAATTGTTCATTAATTTTTGTATTTAAAAAATTTATTGAAGTATATCATTCATACATGAACATATATAAACAATAAATGTATCATGAAAGTTGTGAACTTACAAAATAAGCATGCATATCATCATGAAAAAGAGTCTCATCAGATATAAACTTCTTGGGTGGCAGTTGTTTTCCTTCAGCACATTAAATATTTCAACATACTGTCTTCATGCTTCCATGGTTTCTGATGAGAAAAAGGTACTCAATCTAATTGGGACTTTCTTGTATGTAGCATGTTGGTTTTCTCTTGCAGCTTTCAGAAATCTCTCCTTGTCTCTTTGCATTTGATAGTGTAATCGTATATGATGGAGTGTATTTTCATTCATGTTTATCCTGGTTGTTGTTCTCTGAGCTTCTTGGATGTTCATATTCATGTCTTTTGCTAAGTTTTAGAAGTTCTCTGTCATTATTTCTTGACTATTCCTTCTGCCCCTTTCTCTCATTCTTTTTATTCTGGGACTCCTATAATGCACATATTGGTGTACTTGATGGTGTGTCCTAGCTGCCTTAAGCTAGTTTTGCTTTTAATATTTCATTTCTTTTCTTTTTGCTCCTCAGGCTGACACATTTCAAGTGTCTTGTCTTGAAGTTCACTGATTTTTTCTTCTGCCAGTTTCAATTTTTTCTTGAAACCCTCCTAGTCATTTTTCATTTCAGTTATTGTGGTCTTCAACTCCAGTAGTTCTATTTGGATACTTTTTAAAATTTCTGTCTCTTTACTTAGACTCTCATATTGTTCATAGATTGTTTTCCTTATATCCTTTTACTTCTTTCTCTGTACTTTCCTTCATCTCCTTGAGCATTTTTAAGATCATTTTTTAAAGGCTTTGTTTGGTATGTCTACATTCTCATTTTCTTCATTGATGTTTTCTGGATTTTCATCCTCTTCCTTTGGATGAACCATCATTTCCTGTTTCTTTGTTTGTTTTCTACTTTTTTGTTGCACACTGTACATTTTAATATTTTAAAATTTAAACCTGGGATTTACTCCATGAGATATCTATTTCCTGGTTTTGTAACTAGCTAGTGATAAGACAGATTTTCTTGAGCTTCAGCCCTCTATCAGGAAGGTCTACCCAAGGTGAATGCAGTGTGCAAGGTTTTTCCTGCCTTTCTGGATCTCTGTTTTGTTCTGGGCTTTTGTTTGTTAGTTTTTTTTTTTTTTTTTTTTTTTTTCGGAGTTTCCCTGTTTACAGGAGTTTGGTTGTCCACTCTATTTCCCTCAGGACAACCCCATCCTCCTTGGTATTCAAAGCCAGCAGACCTTTGTCCCAAACTGTGCACCTCTATAGATTTCTACACTCTTTTTGTTGTCTGATGCTTTTTTTGCCTGGAGAGTAAATTCTTGGAGGAGGGTCATCCTGTGTGGACTTTCCCAATTCGATCCTTCCCAGCCAAAACAGGACCAGGGACCCATCATGGGGATACAGACAGGCTCCAAAGTGCCCTGTGGACTGGACCAGAAGGACACTAAAAAGTTCTCCCACGGCTCCCAAAGCTGAGATTTCCTGGCCTTCATAACAAATGCTGCACTTCAGCTAACTTTCTCCCACAGCCCTGAGGGAATCCTATGTTTTAAAATCTCTACCACCTCTACCCCTGTTCAGGGAACGTTGAAACAGTGGCTGCCACTGCCTTTGTCCAGGGTGGGTTGAAATAATACCTGCCCTCTGAGCTGGGACCTAGCAATCCAAATTCACTAATCAAAAGCCATGATTAGTGATCGGCCATGTCCACCCCTGTTCTTGGGGAAGAGAATTTTCATTTCTTTTTCTGTCAGCAACATCTAGCCAGGGACTGGACCCTCAGAGGCCTGCTGCAGGACTGGGAGATGGTTGCCAGTAGCCACCTGTGGAAAGAGCAATTTACAGTTCTTTACTGTACTTTATGAGCCTCTTCCTCCTGCTCTTCCCTGGATGCTGTAGAGTGTTCTTCTAACCTCTGGAATTTCAAAATAGGTGTTTTAAGCAGTTTTTGTCTGTTTAATAGTTGTTTTGGTGGAAGGACTGAGTCCTGAAGCTCCCTACTCCACCTTCTTTCCCAGAAGTCCAAAAAAGTTGTTTTTAAAGTTAATGAGATAATGCAAGCAAAGTGCTCATCTCAGTGCAGGACATGCAATGAACACGCAGTGACGAGTGGTAGGTTCCTTCTGAGGAGAAAGCAGAGGCAGCAATTTCAACCAGATGGTAGTCAAATAGCCCAAGGGAGCCCGGGGAGGACCAGGCAGGGGCCTATAAACCATTGTAAGGAACAGAGATGTAGTTGGACTTGAGGTCAGGAACTGGGTGTGCATGAGGGTGTACATGTATGTGGCAAAGGATAGGGACACTGCAGCCATCCAAATCATGTTACTATTCCTCAAATATAGTGAACGTCTTTCTACCTCAGAGTCCTTGTACTTGCTGTTTACTACCATCCTTCTAGTGTTTCTAGCATTGTTGTTGTTAATAAAACAGATTTCCATTGAATCAGCTAAGCTCTATAGAGTGCAAACAGAAAGCACCTTTACTCTTTCTTACCACTGCTCTTTTCTCCAATCATTTCTTCCTTAGCCCTGAATGAAATCCTGAACAGAATCCATAGCTTATATAAGGACCTTTATGCATTAAAAGGTCCAATAAAATCTAAAGTCATGATTCTAAGCAGGTGAGGTACTACTCACAGGGGGCATTGGAAATTCATGGCTTACTTTTGGCTATCACAATCTTGGAGAACAGGGTCCAATGACTTTGGCTAGGTAAGGTCCAGAGAGACTGGGATTTCTGCCAGAAAGTGGACATTTGTTCTAGATTCTACATAACTTTCAAATGTCCTACTAGACATTCTTGTATAGGAAAAATAAATAAATACACAGAATTTTCTGCATTGTTTTACTATAAATTAATTTTTCCGAAATTGCAAGCATTGAATAAATCAAAGGATAATTGCATTTTGTTTTGTTCAGAACTTTACCAAGAATTGTTTGCCAATTCAGAAAATCATGTCACTAACAGAAACATCATTTATGGTATTTATATAACCAATATAAAGCGTTTGTATCAGATTTCATTTGTAGCTGTTGCATTCATTGTGGTTCTTATATGAATATATAGAAATACAATTATTTAGCTCTTATTTCAAATGGTTAAATATAAAGAAAAAATTGACTATATTCAATTGAATACTGTTACTTCACTTCAATCCAGACTTGTCAAATATGAGTAGTTGTAACCATTTGGTTCATTATATCTCCTGGGTAGTCATGCCAAAGCATTACATGCTGAAATGTCTATTATTAAAATTTTCTCTTCTTTCTTTTATTTCTACTTCATATTACACTTAGAGCATTATATTTCTGTATTTACTTTTGAAATTATACATGTTTGTATTATATATAAAATTCATTTCAAGATATTAAAGAGAAGCATTATAAAACATTTATTATAAAAGGAGGGCATTGAGTCTGATAGGATTGAGTTCTCAAGAAATTTTGCACCCTTGCACTCCCATTCCCCAATAGGAATGCATCTCTCTTCCACAGTAGCCACATTTTCTTGCTTTGGCTTAAGGGAAACCTGTGAGCCCAATTCCTGTCAAATCCCTGAAACTCCTAAATTCCAGAGAATATAGCTGTCCAGGTGTTTTTCTTAAACAACTCTAAATTGCTTACAGGGAGGGGGAGAAGATGGGATACATCAAAAAAATTTCTTAAAAGTCAATTAGTTTGTGCAACCAAATAAACTCATTCTCTCTTTGAAAAAAAAAAAGATATATAGTATTATCTCAAAAAAAGTCAATTAGATACTACTTCACACCCATTAGAATGGCTGAAACCAAAAAGTCAGATAATAATAAGTATTGGTAAGAATGTGGTGAATTTGAGACCTTTTTACATTGCTGGTGGGAATGTAAAATGGTGCGGGCACTTTGGGAAACAGTCTAGAAGTTCCAAAAACAGTTATACATAGAGTTACCATATGACCTTGCAATTCAACTTCTAGGTATATACCCAAATGAAAAACAAAAGTCCAACAAAAACATGTAAATGAATGTTTATAGCAGCATTATTCATAATAGCAAGACTGTAGAAACAACCCAAATGTTTATTCACTAATGAATGTATAAACAAATGTGGTATATCCATACAATGGAATATTATTCAGCCATGAAAAGGGATGAAGCTCTGATACATGCTACAACATGGATGACCTTGAAAACATTATGCTAAGTGAAAGAAGCCAGTCACAAAAGATCATGTACTATATGATTTGATTTATATGAAATCCCAGACTATAGAGACAGAAAGAAGATTAGTGGTTGCTCTGGGCTAGGTGGTGGTAGTGGTAGTAGTAGGAATGGGGGGATAGAGTATGTATTAGTCAGCCAAAGGGGTGCTGATGCAAAATACCTGAAATCTGTTGGCCTTTATAAAGGGTATTTATTTGGGTGAGAGGCTTACAGTTTCCAGGCCATAAAGCATAAGTTACTTCCTTCACCAAAGTTTGTTGTCACGTGTTGGAACAAGATGGCTGCCAACATCTGCCAAGACTTCAGGCTTCCTGGGTTCTTCTCTTCCCAGGACTTGCTTCTCTCTGGGCTCAGGCTTGCTTCTCTCCACAAGGCCAGCTGTAGACTACTAGGCAAATGGCTCCTCTCTTTTCCTGGGGCCTTCTCTCCTTCCTCACCACCAAGCTTCTCTGTGTGCTTACTTCCCTGGGCTCCAGCATTAAAACTCCAAACTTCCTTCTCTGCTGTGCAGTTTCTCTGTGAGTATCTGCCCACTAAGGGGCAGAGACTCAACATCGTACTGAAGTGGCCCAATCAAAGCCTTAATCATTATTTAATCAAGTAAAAATAAAACCTCTGAATCCAATACACTTTAATACGCCCAGAGGAAAAGACCAGTTTACAAACATAATCCAATATTTCTTTTTGGAATTCACCAATCATATCAAACTGCTACAGAGGGTGATAGCTAAAGGGTATGAGATTTCTTTTTGAAGTGATGAAAATGTTCTAAAATTGACTATGGTGATAGTTGTTTATATCTGCCCAGATACAAAAAACAAAGAACACTTCAACAACTCCTTTTCTAAAGAAATCCTCCCCATCAACTCTACAATTTCTCCTTATCAATTGCGTATGGCCTGTACATGTAATGCGCTGGGGGGAACAAACTGTTTTTTGCCAAGTCCTCATCGATTTTCTGGCACCTTGTTTTAGAATGTGACAGAGTTTTGGGACCTCTGCCACAACACTGAGGAAAGAAGAGCCCCATTTTAACATTCAAGAAAATAAGGATTCCTCGAGGAATGAGTCTGAGTATTGGGCAAGAATGTCATTTTCTAACTGTTCAATTCACTGCTGAGTATATTTCTACTCAAATGTTAGTGTCAGTGGCATGCCTCGAGTATTTGACACCCAGGGTGAATACTTTTTTAACATCCCACTCCTCTATATGGCAATATTATTCTCAGTAACAATAATGTAACAATCATTATTGTCTTAATTCATTATTTTGCTTTAAAGTAAACAATTAACAATTTAAAATAATAAAATTCAATTAAAATATTATTCAAATTCTGTAAAATAATTCATGTATGAATTTAAATTGGCACTTACCAAAAAAAAAAAGTATTATAATAAGGCATTTTTCCCTGTTCACTGTTTTGAAGTTAAAACAAATTAAAACTCCAAGTGGTTACATCAAATCACAGAATTGAAGTACCTCAAGTCCTGTTTCATTATCTTTCCAATCACTGTGTCTTTACAGTGATGTTTATTTTGAATTTACTACTTAAGTGCAACAATATGTAGTAACACAGAGGTTGAATACACAAACTGTATGCCAGGGAGCTCAAACAATGCTGTATCATTATACAATTACTCCCCAAATGAACACATGCAGCTGCATCCATGTGAGAGGGTTTACTATCAAATTGAGAGTTATCCAAATTAACTTGCATTTAGAATACAAAGACATATTAAATGATAAGTAATTAAAGTGTAAATACCCAAATGTTCTTTAACAGGTGAATGATTAAATAAACTATGGTACATCCATACCATGGAGCACTACTCCACAACAAAAAGGAACAAACTATTGATACACACCACAACTTAGATGGATCTCAGGGCATTGTGCAGAGTGAAAAAGGTCAGTCTCAAAATATTACATATATGATTCCATTCATAAAACATTCTTGAAATGTCAAAATTATAGAGGTAGAAAACAGATAAATGTTTGCCAGGGGTTAGGGATGAAGGGGTGTGTGAGCCTATAAAGAGTAGTATGAGGGAGATCTTTGTGGTGATAGAACATTTCTGTATCCTGATTGTGGTGATGGCTACATGAATTTATACGTGTGAAACAATTACACAGAGCTACACATACACACACACAAATGAGTGCATGTAAAAACTGGTGAAATTTGAGTAAAATATGTAATCTAGTTAATAGAATTCTGCCAATGCCAACTTCTTGGTTTTGATGTCTTATTGTTACTATTGGGAGAAACTTGATGAAGGGTACATGGGATTTTCTGATCTATTTTTGCAATTTCTTGTGAGTCTATAATTATTTTAAAATAAAAAATTAAGAATGTGCTAACTTTATTCTTATATATATAATTATTTTTAAAAGTCATCAATAAATGCAGTAGTTGCTTAGGATTTAGACAAATAAAAGATTTTGTAGGGGGAGGGGTATGTTATCACTGATATTGCCTGGACTTGCTGGTACATAGTGATAATAAAAAGAAGACTGATAAAATGAAGACTAATACGAGTTGCTTTTATTGTTTTTATGTTGTCTACAAACAATGCGCCTCCTTATTGCTTGTGATCAGGGAACATCAATCACTCCTTACTGCCCATCTTTGGAACACTACTGCTGTTCAACAGAATCATTTATTTGGACTGAATAAGGCACCCTAAAAATATATTAAAATATGAGTTCCCTTAGATCAGGAATTCTCAATTATTATATTCAAGGAGCTGTATTTTTGTTTTACAAATTCGCCCAACAAAGGCCTCTGGCCAAAGACTCTTCTAGCCTATGGGGATACCTTGCTGAACAAGATAGAAAAAGCTCTTGCTCTTGTGGAGATGGCATGCTTGCATGCTTGCATGGGCGAGGGACACACTTCCAAAGAACCAGACTGGGAGTGGAGCAGGGAATAAAGGAGAATGACAGAATTAATGGAAACCATTGGAAGAGGCACCATGCTGGTGGTCTCCTCCTACATCCCCTCACCTTTGGAAGTGCCATAGACAGTGAGATGCAAACAGTCATCAGATGCCATCTTAGCTTCAGTAGAGTTGGGAGATGGATATATTTATCACAAATTATTAGATTAGAGGCCTGTCTCCAATGAAGACAGGTTGCAAATAGATATTAATGCATGGAACTTAAATCAAAGCTCCATTATTTTCCCCAACTTCTCTGGTGTGTTTCTGTTCCTTTTATTTTATTAACATTTACAACCTGTAACTATTTTTCATGGATTGCATTAGCAAATAAACACAGGTCAAAAAGAAATGAACAGGGAAGAGGCTGTGGCTCAATCAGTAGGGCTCCCGTTTACCATATGGGAGGCCCCGGGTTCAGTTCCCGGGGCCTCCTGGTGAAGGCAAGCCCGCCCGCACGGCGTGGTTAGCTGACCCAGCCAGCACAAGCAGCAAGGGGGGGATAAATGAATAAATAAATAAAATCTTTAAAAAAAAAAAAGAAAAGAAAAGAAAAGAAATGAACAATGGTTTCCCATCTCACTCAGAGTAAAAACCTACAAGGCCCTACACCATCTGCATCCCTTTCCCCTCACACAGCATGCACACACCAGTGTGTGCGCGCGCGCGCGCACACACACACACACATACCTTACCTCTTTTACCTCAACTCTCTCTTTCTCACCTCTCTTGTTACTACATTGGCTGCTTTGCTGTTCCTTGAATATGTCAAGCATAATCTTGCCTCAGGGACTTTCCACTGCCTGTTCCTTCTGCCTAGAATGCTCTTCCTCAAGACATCTAACTGGATCATTTCTTCAAGATTTTGTCAAAAACGTCACCTTCTCAAAGTTTTCATCTCTTTAAAATTGCAACTCCCCTCTCCCATCCCACATATACACTCCCTACTCTCTTCCATACTTAATTTATCTTGATACCATATATCATCATCTGATATACTACAAATATCCCTCCACTATGATGGAAGCTCCATGAGGGCAAGGATTTTTGTCTCTTGTGTTTAATTCTTGTATAGAGAACAGTACCCAGCAAAATGAAGACACTCAATAAGTATTTTTGAATGAATGAATAAATGAAAAGAAATAAAAGGAAAAAGAATAAGAAAACTTCAGAAAATATTCCATTTTCAGGAAGGTATAGCCAAATTGTGGCCAACAAACCAGTTTTCTTCTTTCTTCTTGCTTTCTTTGATGAGGTAAAAAAGTAATATTAAGATAAATCTTGCATTTATTAGAGCACTTGAAATTATTCAAAATGCTTTTAAACACAATGTCTCATTTGATCAAAATAATATACTACATTTCTAGAGGTCTACCCATATAATATGGCAATTTTATGTTTGCATTTTATATCTGATTTAACAAATTAAATGTCTACAGAAAATAACCCATTTACCTCTCAGATAACTGATACCTTCAAGTTATTGAGTTTCAAGAAGTCTGGGTTCCTAGCTGTTTTCTGTTTAGTCCTGCCTCTATGCCTTTATTCATGCTGTTCCCCTGATCAGGAATGCTTTCTCTATCTCTCTATCTATCTAAATGCCATTAATTCTTTAAGGCTTAGTGTAAGAGGTATGGTAGGGAAGTGATATATTAATATGTATGAATAAATGAATTCCACTATTCTTCAATCACAAATTTCCTCAGGGAAATCCTACTTCTTGGTAGTATAAAGAGAACTTCTGGGGGTGGATGTGGCTCAAATGGTTGGGCATCTGTCTGCCATATGGAGGGACCTGGGTTCGATACCCGGGACCTCCCGGTAAAATTAAAAATATATATATATGGTGGGTGGGATGATCCTGCCTGCAGATTCAGGCCCTCTCCATTCCTTGGGCTGGCCGTTGCCCATCGTTGTCTCCTCGCCAGGTGACTTGGATGAGTCCATTGAGCTGTAGGGTAGGAGTTGCAGCTCCACCAAGATTCCACGCACACCTTGCACATAGGTAGGCCAGAGGCTCCAGTCTCTGGAAGTATACCTAAAAACTCCAGCATCACATATAGGTTTGAATAAGAGGGACTGATGAACCATGTGCAAGGAGGGCTTATTTGAGTCCAATTCTGTCACTCTCAGAAGCACAGATTCCAAATAGAGCCCACTGATAAGGCGTCAGTCTCTGGGGCTATCCCCCCTTATAGAGGACCAGGGTGTCTCCAGAGCTCTCAGGAGCCCCTCTGTGTGGGGTGATAGGCACTTAGATGTTCTATGAGCTCCTACTGAGGTGTGCGTAAGAGTTACCTCTGGGATGAACTCCCGACTCTCTTTGAAGTCTCTTAGCCACTTGAACTCATTTGTCTTTACCTTTTCCCCCTTTTATTCAAGGTCTTTTTCCAGTCGTGTTGCCAGTTGGCACTTGGTATTAATCCCTCGTTGTCAGGGAGGCTCATCCCCGGGAGTCATGTCCCACGTTGGGGGGAATGTAATGCAATCATATGCTGAGTTTGGCTTAGAGACAGGCCACATTTGAGCAACAAGGAGGCTCTCAGGTGGCAACCCTTAGGCACCCCACAACTGCAGGCTAAGTCTCAGTTACAAGAGCAAAGACTCACAAGGGTAGTCATCAATAAAAAGAACACATCAGTGGGTCATCCTCTTTTGACAGACACTGTCCCTGCACTCAGAGGACTGTCGCTGCTCCCTTGGAGACTGTGGCAGAGCTCTCCAGGCTAGGAATTCAGATTCCCTCATTTATTGTGTGATTGTCCACCCATCATGACCATGCCCCGTCTTTTGATCTTTTGAACAATTTTGTATATCTTTCATGTATATTCGGATGAACTAATTCCCATGAAACCCCCCTCCCAGACACCCCCCACCAATCATCCCCTGCAGTACCCATTGTAACCCTTCTGTGATCCAAATCCTCCATGAACATGTAGTCCATAAAATAATCAAATACACTTACTAGGAAAAAGAAACAACTATGATAAGCTTACATGCAAGAGACAAACATAAGGAAACTCAGGGGGAAAAAAAAAACAAAACAAGAAAAAAAGCCCTTTCTCACTTGGAGGTGGAGTGGACATCACCATCCCAGTCCCCTCAGGATTAGGGGAAAGAACTATGGACTAGAGTGGACTTGATGGTATTCTGTCGTACACATATGGTGATTCTAGCAATGGAAGAAATTATAACAATGAGGTGGAGCCAGTGGCCACTTGACACTTTTGGGGCAGGGAGGGGAGGAGCAGTTGAAATACAGGGGCTTCTTTGGGATTTGGAGGTTGTCCTGAGTACCGTTGTGGCAACGGATGTAGGCCATTTTAAATCAGCACACACCACTCGGAACTGTGTGGGAGAGTGTGCTCTACGATGTGAACTGTGGTCTAACGGTTGGTGGCAAGGCCCCAGGATGTGTAAGTCCATTGAGGGTGGTGGGCCACACATGTGGGAGATGTTTGTGTGGGATGTGGTGGGAGGTGTGGGAGGTGGGCAACATGGGAATCCTAGTCGGTTCCGTGTAATATTTTAGGTAATCTAAGCACCTCTTAAAATATATTTATATATATATTTTTGTAAGCAAATGCACATATATGCATATATATTTATATATCATTTTACAAATATTGGTATGTATTGTGAAAATTTTGATTTTTACCCACAATAAAAAATAAATAAATTATATATATATATATATATATATATAGAAAGAGAGAGAGAGAGAGAGAGAGAGAGAGAGAGGGAGGGAGGGCACATGGGCTGTCAGGCTCTGTGTGCTGGTGAGCTGCCAAGGCCCTGGGAGCCATGCAGCAAGATGATGACATAACAGGGGAGAGACAAGACGAAATGCTCCGAAAGCTCTGAAAACCAGGAACCGAGGTGGCGCAGGTGGCAGAACACCTCTCTCCTACATTGGAGGTCTCCAGGATCGAATCCTGGTGAGGATTGGAGGAGAAGGATGGGAGGAGATGGCAGGAAACAGATACAGAGAGTTGCCCAGTGAATGGACACAAAAACAGCAAATGGGGAAGGGGGGTTTAAAATGGATAAAGTAAATAAATAAATCTTTAAAAAAAAAAAAAAAAAGAGAGAACTTCTATAAGTAGCCTTCACTGGGAAGAAAGGGCATTCATTGCCTGTCTGGATCAGATCTGTTTCCTCAGTGCCTAGAACCATTTCTGGCACATGGTAGATACTCAATTAATATTAGATATTTGAATAAATGAACAATTCTGAGTCTTTGTGTACTCTGAATGCAATTTAATTATTCCTTGAACCATTAAGGAATCAGCTGTTATATACTAAGTTAGAGTATCATCACTATTCCGTGTCAGGGAATGTTTTCATATTCCCATATCCTCTAAACATGCAGCCTCTTAATTGCCTCCTGAACTACTCCACAGCATGTGTGTAACCCTATGCAATGGGCTTGCTATGGGCAGCTCTCCTTTATGCGTAACCATGGCAATGCTGTCTAGTTCATATTTGAAGTGTCTGAGGGACCAGGGTTGTGAATGTTAACTCACTGAATGATGACTGGATAACATGCTTAGCATGTAGGGGAATCCTGTACATTTTGTTCTTTCAATGATCATAATCAGAATACTTCCTCTGTCTCTTCCATGAAGTAAAATATTTATTTACAGAACAAACTAGAATAAGACTTCTAGACCACCAACTACTACCTGAAGGCACTGTCTGGCTTTGAAATCTGGGGATGAAGAACTCAGAAATTGTCCTCAGTGCTTCTATTTTCATCTGAAATTTAGACATTGGCAAAGGGATTCGTGTCACCGTTTTGTACAGAGAGAATCAGGTTGCGGAGAGTGCTGAAAGTATAGAGGATGTGAATGTAGTGCATCCTGAACATTTTGTTTTTGAAAAGTTTCCAGCTATGACATGTGGCCAAGCCCACCATAGCAAAGAGGCTTTTTTCCCTCCTGGGTTTGCATTTATTTTGCATGTGAATATTTGGATGCTGTCAGAATTCCACCCACATGCCACTAGTCTGATCAATCTTAGGCCAAATCTTCTCTTTACTGTTTATTGGAGATATGGGCATGATCAAATACCAAATAAGGCAAACTGTCTTTTTTAACACACACATACACACATTCTCTCCCTTTTTCTCTCCCCCTTTCCCTCCCTCCCTCTCTCTCTCTCTCTTCCATATTCTGAAGACAGTTTCTAAAAGATTTTGAAATCAAACCCACTTCAGATCTCTTCATGATTATGTGACTATATAAACAGTCTGTGAGAAATCATAGATATTTTGCATTAAAATGAGTCAAATTTTAATTGTGTTTCAATTAGTTTCATTACTGATCTACTATAGGTAAATTTTTGCAGAAGGTTTCATAATTCCCCTTAGGAAGAACATATAGGATTTGGGAATAGCCTAAAACTCAGTTCCAAAAAGTAGAAGTAGCATGTTTCAGGTATATTTTTAAAAAGTAATAAAGAAGTCTAAGTTAAGGAAAGTTGACAGTTCATTTTAAATGATAGCATTTTCAAAGAAAGATAAAATGGAATTTGGTCGGTTGCTGTGTCAGTTTTAATTTTTATTGAAATAGCTTTTGTGTTGCAATCTTAGCATTATATAGAATCCAAACTCTTCTAGGTATAAGTCTTTCTTGGCTTATTTCTATATAATTTACTTTCTTATCTATGATCCTTTCTGTATATTATCCTTGAAATGTTTATTAGACTTTTAATTTCTTAATTTTTTTCTTTTGCAGTGAGAATATCTAAAAGTATACTAATATTATTCATCAAGTTTGCCTTCATATTAAAACTTTTTGTTGCCAAAGCTATTCAAGTCCACAGTTAGGCTTCCAAAACAAACAAAACTTCACCATTACTAAAAATCATGGATCATTTTTCCATTACAAGAACTGACAAAAATAATGAGTGCGCATGTCAGTGAAAATCCTGGAGTAAGAAACACCAAAATTTTTCCCCTCCATGAAAGCTATTTAAAAACTGGCAAAAATTATCAGAATCAAGTTTTCAGTACTCTAGAAACTAACAAATGGCTTGCAACAACATGGGGAGTGTTTAGTCAAGAAAATTGGCTTAATTTCGATAAGAACAGTGAGCTTTGTGGAGTTTTAATTTATCCTAGTCCCATCTTCTACTCTCCAGCTCCACCACAGCCTTTAAAAATAACAGCTCACATTCACAGTACTAGAGGAAACAAAGCAGGGCTAGAAATTTTTCAAAACGTCATTCCCAAATATGACCCGTCTGGTGGTTCCCCGGAAGACCCCACTTGAAAGGTCTGTCTTTATTTGAAGTAGCCCAGTGCTAAAGGTTTCTCCCCAGTGGTGGTGTGGGAGTAGTTTCTGGAATATTTTAACTTCACAGCTGCCTGGGGTGATGTATAGTAGCTGGTGCAAACCATAGACTAACCAAGGAGCCTTAAAAGAAAAGCAGAGGAATGAGATGCCCATAGGGGCTTTAAAAAGTTCCAACCTATTTCTGGGAATCTAGAAGTTCACATGTATGTATAGGGCTTTGCACATGCTCAGGAAATGCCTGAGAAGACTATAATCTCTTATTTCTAACTGAACTTAAGGCTATGCACAAACAAGAAGTGAAGGTTGAGGCAGAGTTGCAAGCTTCCTGGTGGGGTATTGAAATATGCCTCAATATGAAAACAGAACCCCTACCTAGTCAAAGATTTATTTGTACTAGGAATTTAAGGAAAACTGTACAATCATTAGCTGATCACTAAGCTAACCAATCAAAGACTTCAGTGGCCATACAGGGAAAAAGATACAGACTTTCAAAAATTAGTTCAGAAAATACACTGAACTAATACAACAACGACAAACCCTGGGAAGGTGGGAAAATATGTTTTCCGGAGTCACCACATTTACTATTGGAATGTACTGTTTTGGACAAAAAATTACAAGACATTTGAAGAAAGAAGAAAAGGTGATCCATAAACAGGAAAATAAATAATCAATAGAAAATGTCACTGAGACAATCCAGATGTTAGACTTACTAGACAAAGTCTTTAAAGCAGCTATATTAAGTATATTGAATGAACTAAAGGAAACCCTGCCTAAAGAACTAAAGGAAAGTATTAAGGGTTGAATTGTAACACCTAAAAAGATATGTTGAAGTCCTAATGCCCAGTACCTCAGATTGTGACTTCATTTGGAAATAGGGTCATTGAAGATGGACTTAATTAAATTAAGATGAATTCTTACTGGAGTAAAGTGGGCCATTAATACAATATGACTGTGTCCTTATAAGAAGGGGAGAAGGGGCACAGATACATATATGAGGAGAAAAGACAGCCATGTGATGATGGAAGTTGTGACAGTTTGAAGTTATTTTTTGAATCCCCAAAAGATTATGTTTTTAAACTAATCTATTCCTGTGAGTATAGTACCCTTTTATTGCATTAGATTCACTTTAGATCACTTGATTAGATTGCTTTTGATTGGACTACGTCAGTGAGGCATGACTCAGGTTGAATCTCCGCCTTCTTACTGGGTCTGATATAAACCTGACATACAGGAAAAGAGAGCTCTGCCATATGAGAGAAAGGACTCCAGGTTTGGCCACTGCTGCAGAAAGGCAGAGAAGCCCTGAGAGACTGAGAGGAAGTCCAGAAAGAGACAAGCCCTATGCCTGGTTGTTCATAGCTGAGCTCTGGGAGACAGTAAGGTTCCCAAGAGCTTTAGGCATGTCGAGACACCATAGGCAAGGCACACAGCCTCATGAAATCAACACCCCTTGGTGGACACTATTTGGAAATATATGAAAATCTATTTCCCCAATACAATATAGTTATACTCATTTGTAATTCCCCTAATCATGATTCTTCTACTCCTTTTATGTGAACCTATAATTTTCAATGTATGTGTTAAAGATATTTCCCAGAGACTTAAATCTTTGGATTGTTCATATGTTAATTGAGCTCTGAAACCCAGTAGAGTTGCAGCCAACTCCTACTCTCCAGTTCTACAGGCCTGCCCTGGAAAAGTAACAAAATGCTGATGATGGACAAGTCCCATCCCCAAAGCAGGGAGCATCTACAACAGCAAGCAAAACACTTCCCTCCCTCTGCCCCATAATATCTAAGTCCCCTCTCAGCCTGAAGTAGACAGAGCTGACATCATCCCAAATCCCTCAAGACTGAGGAATGTACAAATATAAGGGTGGAATGTAGCTATGGACCAAAGCAGATTTTTTTCTAGTTATTATCTTCTGTTAATGGAACAATTTGTAAGATTGATATAAAGATAGTGGTTGCCAGGGGCTCATAGGGGAATGGGAGGGATGACTAGATGGAACACAGGGCATTCTTAGGACAGTGAAACTGTTCTGTATGATAATGTAATGATGAATACATGACATTATACATTTGTCAAAGCCTATAAAACTGTACAGCACAAAGTGTAAACCATAATGTAAACTATAGACTTTGGCTAGTAGAAATGTTTCAATATTGGTTCATCAATTGTAACAAATGTACCACACTAATGTAAAATGTTAATAATAGGGGAAACTGTGGGGGGGGGGCGTTCATGGGAACACTCTGTACTTTCTGTGTAATTTTTCTGTAAATATGAAACTTCCCCCCAAAATAAAAAAAAGAATAGCAGAATATCTTTATGCATTAGATATCTTACTTTTGTAAGCGTTATGTCTTTTGTTTTTTGAAAATTTACCATATATATATATACGGGTTTATTTCTGTGCTCTCAATTCTATTAAGGTACACTGATATCACATATTACCTTGATCTATATGTCTATCCTTATGCCAGTACCAAACAAAGCTGACTACTGTAGCTTTGTAGTAAATTTTTTTTTACTTTTAAAAATTATTATTATTTTTAAAGAAGCTTTAGATTATATAAATGTTACATAGAAAATATAGGGGATTCCCATATACCACCCCACATTTTCCCCCATTAACAACATTTTTCATTAATATGGTACATTTGTTACAATTGATGAACACATATTGAAGCATTGCTACTAACCATGACCTATAGTTTACATTATACTTTACACTTTGCACCGCACAATTTTATAGGTTTTGACAAAACGTTTAATGGCCTGTATCTATCATTGCAATGCCATGCAGAAAAATTCCAAAGTCCCCAAAATGGCCCATATTACACTTATTATTCCCTCTCCCTCCCCTCGGAACCTCTGGTGACCACTGCCTTTATATCAATGTTACAAGTTCTTCCATTACTAGAATAATAATAATATCTACTTTAGTCCATAGTTGCATTCTCCCCTTATGTTTGTTCCTTCCTCAATCTTGAGGATTTTTAGATGGTGATGCCCAGTCTGCTTCTGATTGAGAGGGGGCTTAGAGCTTTATTCATTAGCTATCTTAGCTTTTGTAAGGCATTGTGTCTTCAAATACCCTTTCAATTGGATGCAGCTAGTCCTTTACATAGAACGGTGGTTTTCAAGATGTAGTGTCCAGCCTGGCAAAATCAGCATCACTTGGGAATTGTTAGAAATGCAAATTTTAAGCCCCACCCTAAAAGTACTGAATCAGAAACTCTGAGGGTGGGGTCCAGCAATCTGTTTTAACAAGCCCTCCCAGTGATGGTGATGCACACTAATGTCTGAGAACCACTGGCATAGATGGAGTGAGGTGTGCAAGATGAATGACCCATATGAATTGACTCTCTTTTTTACTTGACTTTTAACTCCAAGTATCTGTTTCCAAAGACCACTATAAAGTCCAGTGGTTACCAATTCTGTTTGCACATTAGAATTATGTGGGGAACTTTAGAAACTACCAAGGCTTGGGTCCCACAAAGCTCTGATTTAATTGTTCTGGGAATAGACCTTCCTCATTAGT
Organism: Tolypeutes matacus; assembly: GCA_026826555.1. NCBI lineage: Eukaryota > Metazoa > Chordata > Mammalia > Cingulata > Chlamyphoridae > Tolypeutes > Tolypeutes matacus. The sequence continues at coordinate 5,272,799 of JAKSZT010054419.1, read as the reverse complement.
GCTTTAACAAGGATTAGTGTTTCAGATTAGGGGAGGAACCACTGAATCACTGTTCAACTGAACATTTAAATGGTCTGAGGTGGATCCTTCTTTAATAAGCATCCCAGGCCAAGCTTTGAAGAAAACTGTTCTAGAACAATGATTTTCAAACTTTTTATCCATAACTCAAAAGCAGAAATGCATTAAATGCATGGAAGTCCAGTAGACATATACTTGTATGTGTATCTATATCTACATCTATATCATCTACACCTATCTATCACTCTATCACAAAACCTTCTGGAAATATTTATCCTTACTACGTGCTATGTACTCTTGTATTTTCTATTCTGTTTCACTTTTTAACAATGGTTTAATGATTGATATTGATTTCATCACACAGTAAAGAGACACAATGAATAGTTTGGAAACATAGATGTATAGGATTTATTCAAAATATTAAAGTCCATCTCTGTTATGTCAAATGACTCTATCCTAACTGGATGTGGGCCAACAAAATTCAATAGATGGGAGAGGAAAAGATGGGTGGCCAATGGCTGGGTAATTTCCATGTTCATGGAAAGAGGCTCACACTTGGGGAAATGCCCCCCCCCAACTCAAAAGGAAATCAAAGTAGGGAAACACCACTAAGAGGTAATTTTTCCTATTTGGCAACTTTCCCAAGGGAAAACCCTGTATTTGCTTCCTGGGGTCTGTTCAAGATTAAATTTCAGATGTTCCGTGTAATAGAGAACTTAAGAGTCTAAATGAAAGCTAGCAGCTCAGGCTTTATGATGACCAAACACTAAAAACACTAACTTACAAATGTGAAATGAGCAATGGTTTTACTTTTATTGATACTATTTTATTGCCACTCAACTTTTCAGTTTAAACTATATATATATATATATATATATATATATATATATATATATATTCAATTGAAATTAAGAAAACAAACAGCATGCTTTTGTTGGTAAGAAACTGAGAAGAATTATTCCAAAGCTTGCACATCTGGTAGTACCTTAAAAGATTTTTAAAAATTACCGGGTTTCATTGGTGATTCAGTATAGTAATTACCCATAAAAAGGTATGTTAGTGCTTTATTGCATGAATTAATTACCAACCCCATGAGACCACACCTGCAGTCCTTATATAATGCTTCTCTGTTCCCATTAACAATGTTGGTGCAAACAGGGCATTCAGGGAGTAAGATTACCCAGTTATTTTTTATTGTACAAGTCACCATGGTTTTCATTTTTTTTCATTAAGTAGAGACATTGAAACGCTACACCTATTGATTGCCCTTGTAGCATTATAACCGTATAAGTCAATAGTGATAAATGAAACCTTAAATTAGGTGAGTCTCCTGGATATCCACACCTTTATATCATTCTTGCCATTGACCTAGTCTGGTAAAAAATGGAAGAAAGGCCTATTATGTTTGCTGATAAATAAACTTTCAGTCACTAAAACAATTTGGGGAGGAAAAATATTACTTTTAAAAACCTCCTTTACTTTCCTTTGTAGAATACCTTCTTTGATATTAAGAGCAGTACCAGCTCTTCTGAAGATTTGGTCAGGATTTGGTCAGATTACTTAAAGAGTGTTTTAGTTTCCTAGTCTGCTCAAGCAAATATTAAAAGGGTTGGGTTAAACAATGGGAATTTATTTGCTCATGGTTTAATGCTGGGAAAAAGTCTAAATCAAGGTATCATCAAGGCAATGCTTTCTTCCTGAAGACAATGGCATTCTGGGGCTGGCTGTTGGCAATCTTTGGTCCTTACTTAGTTTGCCACATGGCAAGGCACAGGGCAGTGCCTCCTAGTCTCTCCCTTCTCTTCCGGGTTCCATCAATCTCCAGCCTCTTGTTTCCTGTATATTTCTCTCTCCATCTGTCTCAATTTCATTCTCTTATATAGGACTCCAGTAAAAGGATTAAGACCCATCCTGGGCCACACCTTAAGTGAAGTCACCTCATCAAAATGTCCTACATACAAAGGGTTCAGAGTCACAGGAATGGATTAAGTTTAAGAACATGTTTCTCTAGAGTACATACCTCTAAGCCATCAAAGAGTCCAAAACCCTAACTATTTCCAGCAGATGAAAGAAGGCTTAGCTAGCCTTCATATCACTGCAAATGTTCTGATTAAACCTTCAAAAAATGTACATTTTACTTACCCTTCTTTGTAGAGAAATATATGTCAAAATGGACTTGCTCGTAAATCACACAATGAAAGATACAGTGAATGAACAAGAATTTGCCGCTGGAATTCTCTGGCCTTAGAAATTCACAAATGTTTACTACTATTCCTCTAAGTTGGTACCATGTTGGGCAGAAATGTAAGTCATGTAGGATGAAGGACTACAGAAACCCATTATTTCTCTGCCTTTTTCATTAACCAATGACATATAAAAGATCATCCTTCCCATCTGATCCTAGCCTTTGACACATCAACCAGTGACTAAAGACCCAGTTCTTGCCCTTGAAAAACTTAAACATTCTTGGGTAGAAATGGTAGGCCCATGCTTGATACCACAAAGTATTAATAAAAAGGAAGATAGAACCTAGTACATGCTTATGTGGACCTGAGGCTAATCCTGTTAGGCAGGAATAGTTATCCCTAAAAGCAATCATTTTACAAGCATTTGTTGAGAGTTTACTATGTGCCACGCACAGTCTTAAGCACAGAAGATACAGCTGAGAACAAAACAGTCTGTTTGCCCTCAGGGAGCTGACATTCTAGTTAGGGAAGAAAGACAATATGAAAATAAACAAATTTACATATATATATAAATGCATAGCTAGATGGTAATAAGTTCTATGATGCAGGTGCAGAATAAAGCATGGTAAAGAAATAGCGAATGGTGGGGGTGTAATATTTTTAGAGACTTCTTTTGTTATCACAGAGGAAAGGCCTGTTTCATGAAGTAATCTTTGAACATATATCTAAAGGAAATGAATAATTGGACAAGTGGGTCTCATTCTGCCAGAAAGAATTTTCCTGGCAGCAGAAACTGCAAGTGCAAAGGCCCTGAGGCAGGAGGTGCCTAATGAGTTCAAGGAATAGCAAAAATGCCAACGGGTTTAGAATAAAGAGTTTGAGGGAGACAGCGCTAGGAGCTGAAGTCAAAGAGTCATCAGGGAATTAGATCATTTAGGGTCTTTTAGATCATAAGGGAAACTTTAGATTTTACTCTGAGTGAGATGAGAAACCACTGGAAGGTTTTGAACAGAAGAAAGACAAATCATTTGACTTCTGTGTAGAAAATAAACTGTAGGAAGGTGAGGAGCAAGAGTGGAACCAACCAGAAGATCAGTTAGGAGCTTGTTTGCAGAATTTCAAATGAAGGATGATAGTGGTTTGGACTGTGTAGTAATGATAAAGGAGCTGAGAAATTGCCAAATTCTTTCTAGAATATTAAGATAAACAAGTTTTTAAAAATAAAATTTTAAAGACCCATTCATTTGTGCCTATGCTATGTTTACTCAATTCCCCACAAATGCTCTCAGATTTGTCTGGACTATAAGCACAAGAGAATATTTCTTTTTTATTTTTTTTTTAATATTTGAGCAATTGTAAATATAGCTTTCTTAAGAATTTTTATTTGTTAATTTGGTATTACTATAAAAGGAAGGGAAATACATATAAAACAAACAGACAGACACAAACAGAATGTCAACAAAAAACAGAAAATCACAGAAATAGAAATCACACTAGTTTGAACTATAATTTTGCATCATTTTCTACAAATTCTTTTTCTGATACAAAGGCATAAAATATTTTATATATGGGATTGCATCTCATTTTTCTTTATAATACAAGTTTAATTGTATTTTAATATTATTCTCTATAGAATCATTTTCAGGCAGTTTCTCTTCTGATTTAAAATCATATTGAGGCCAGGCATTTTAGCATAGAAATATGTTCCTCTTCTTTTTTGTAGATTCATAACTAAACATTGGCCTGTTTTTTTGTTTGTTTGTTTGTTTATTTTAAATTATTATAATTTTGATTGAAGCACATTATGTTACAGACAGCAAGGATGCTTCGAATGAGTGACACGTATGACATTATTGGAAGAAATTCTTTTTATATCTATACCTATTGCGCAAAATGCTTTAATTACAACATTTGTTATTTTGTCATCTTTTTCTAGCTCACTTTTTAAAATATATATATTTTAAAAGATGCTTAGATTAAATAAATGTTACGCAAAAATTACAGGGATTCCCATGTTCCCCACCTCCCACACCTCCCATAACACCCCACATAAATGTCTTTCATTAGTGTGCCACATCACCTGCAATGGATATACACATCCTGGGGCTTTGCCACTAAGCATGGACCATAGTTCACATTGCAGACCACACTCTCTCCCACACAGTTCTGCATGTTCTATGCTGATGTAAAATGCCCTATATCGGGAAGCGGCTGTGGCTCAATCAGTAGGGCTCTCGTTTACCATATGGGAGGCCCCGGGTTTGGTTCCCGGGGCCTCCTGGTGAAGGCAAGCCGGCCCGCACGGCGTGGTTAGCTGACCCAGCGAGCACAAGCAGCAAGGGGGGGATAAATGAATAATAATTAAAAAAAAAAATGCCCTATATCTGTCGTCGTAATGTCACTTGGGATAATTCCCAAGTCCCAAAAAAGCCCCTGTATTACAACTGCTTTTCCCTTCCCTGCCGTAAAAGCATCCAGTGGCTACTGGCTCCACCTCACAGTTGTAATTTCTTCCATTGTTTGAATCACAATATGTCTACAACAAAGTACCATTCAGTCCACTCTAGTCCATAGCTCTTCCCCCAATCCTGAAGAATTTGGGATGGTGATGTCCACTCCATCTCCAAGTGAGAGGGGGCTTATATCCCATGGATCCAGTAGATGGGATTATCTTGCCTGCAGCTGCAGGCTCTTTCCATTCCCTGGGATGGCCGTTGTCCATCATTGTCTCCTCACCAGGTGACTTGGGCATGTCCATTGAGCTGTAGAGTAGGAGTTGCAGCTCCACTGAGATTCCAGGCACAGCTGGCACATGGGCAGGCCAGAGGCTCCAGTCTCTGGAAGTACCCCTACAAACTCCAGCATCACATATGGATTTGAATAGAAGGGACTGATGGACCATGTGCAGGGAGAACTTATTTGAGTCCAACTCTGTCACTCTCAGGAGCACAGATTCCAAAGTAGAGCCCACTGATAAGGCATCAATGTCTGGAGCTTTCCCCCCCTTATATAGGACCTGGATGTCTCCAGAGCCCTCAGGAGGCCCTCTGTGTGGGGTGATATCCACTTTGGTGTTCTATGAGATCCTACTGAGGTGTGCATAAACGTTACCTCTGGGATGACCTCTCGACTCTCTTTGAAGTCTCTTAGCCACATGAACTCATTTGTCTTTACCTTTTCCCCTTTTATTCAAGGTCTTTTTCCAGTTGTATTGCCAGTTGGCACTTGGTATTAATCTCTTGTTGCCAGGGAGGCTCATCCCCGGGAGTCATGTCCCACATTGGGGAGAAGGTAATGCATTCATATGCTGAGTTTGGCTTAGAGAGAGGCCACATTTGAGCAACAAAGAGGCTCTCAGGTGGCAGCCCTTAGTCATCCCATAACAGTAGGCTAAGTTTCAATTACAAGAGCAAAGACTTATAAGGCTAGTCATCAATAGCAAGAACCCATCAATGGACTCTCCTCCTTTGCCAGACACTGCCCCTGCACTCAGGGGACTGTTGCTGCTCCCTTGGAGAATGTAGCAGAGCTCTCCAGACTGGGAATTCAGATTCCCTCATTTATTGAGTGATTGTCTACCACCGTGACCATGCCCCACCCCTTGATCATTTGAACAATTTTATATATCTTTCATGTATATTCAGGTGAACTTCCTCCCATAAAACCCCCATCCCAGACACCACCCACCAATGATCCTCTGCTGCCCCCATTGTAACCCTTCTGTGATCTAAATCTTCCTTGAAGATGAAGCCCCTATAATAGCCAAATACAATTAATAGGAAAATGAAATAATAATGGTAAGCTTAAATGTAAAAGAGAAAATATATGGAAACTCAGGAAAAAAAAAACTAAACATAAGATAGAATTAAGGGATTTGGACATTCAAAAAATGGGAAAAAACAAAACAAACAAAAATTATTATTATTGTTTCCTTTTATCACTGCATTATCGGGTGTCCAGTCTGTACCGTGGCACCTGCCCCCTCTCACTCCCCAGTATCTCCCAAATTTTCATTTAATTTTCAAAGAAGTTTTAGGTCACAGCAAAGTCACACAGAGAATACTAGAGACTCTCATATACCCATCCTCCTTCCCCTTTCCTCACCCCATATTAAAACCTTTTTGTATGTGGATGGTAGCATTGTTATAACTGTTATACAGATAGTGAAACATAGCTACTAAACGTTCTCAATGGTTTACAGTATAGTTTACAATTTAGATGGTACAGTTTAATAATTTTTGATGATATTTACCATGTCCTGTGTCCATCACTGTAAGGTAATGAAAAACATTTCCCCTGAGCACTAAATACCCCCTGTTTGACCTTTTCTGTTCCTTCCTCCCCATCTCCCTGGGGCACATGACAACCCCGTCTTGACTCATTGGATGACAAGATTCATAGTTACATGCAACAAGAGGTCTTGACACGCTGATTATCCTCTCCTATTAGGATCCACCCTTGCACCTAAGAGACACCCACCTGTCTGTTTCTGGGTGAATCAGTCCTCCCAAAGATGGGGGTCCATCTCCTTCCCAGTCACCATGTGGGTCTCCACTCCTCGACACAACACATTATGACAGGATGAACACTCACACACTCCCTAGAAGCCTGCTCCAGATGTGCCCCATCCTGAATGCCTCCCCAACCTACACCCTAAACCAGTGACACTACCTTGTCATATTGCCGTAAGAGCATTCCCACTCCTGCACATTCAACATCATACCCACAAATCCCATGTTCATCTAGTCCCCCTCCCATCTCTCCCCCCAAGTATCCTGGGTATTCTAACTCACCCTTCCTCATCTACCCACCTGTCAACACTGCACCACCAAACCCAGTAATATCACTACCCACCTGTCCTATCCTTCAATATGCAACTATACTCTATCACTTTACCATAGATTATGTCCATATGGGTGATGGCTCACAACCTTCTCTTCTCTTTCTCTCCCTTGTTAACCTATCTTTCAGACAATGGTTCTCAGGGACTGCTCACTTTCCTCAATTCAAATCAATGAGGTCATGTACTGTTCATCCTTCAATGCCTGGCTTGCTTCACTCAACATAAGGTTTTCAATAACATCCAAGGGGGACGGATGTGGCTCAAATGGTTGGGCGTCCGTCTCCCATATGGAGGGACCCAGGTTTGATACCCGGGACCTCCCAGTAAAAAAATAAAAATAAAAAAATAATAATAACATCCATGTTATTCTGTGTGTTAGCACTTTATTCCTTCTTACAGATGAGTAATATTCCATTGTATGTATGTACCACATTTTGTTTATCCATTCATCTGTTGATGGCCACCGGGGCTGATTCCAACTTTTGGCAATTGTGAACAATGCTGCTATGAACATTGGTGTGCATATATCTGTTCGTGTCTTTGCTTTCAATTCTTTTGGGTATATACCCAGCAGTGGAATTGCTGGATTATATGGAAGATCTATTGTTAGTTTTCTGAGGAGCCACCAAACTGTCCTTCCCAGTGACTGGACCATTCCACAATCCCACCAGCAGTGGATGAGGGTTCCTATTCCTCCACGTCCTCTCCAACACTTATAGTCTGCTGTTTTTTTAATAGCTGCCATTCTGATGGGTGTAAGATGGTATCTCATTGTAGTTTTGATATGCATTTCCCTAATAGCTAGTGATGTTGAACATTTTTTCATGTGCTTTTGTATTTCTTCCTTGGAGAAGTGTCTTTTCAGGTCACTTGCCCATTTTTTAAATGGGTTGTTTGTCTTTTTATTTTCAAGGTGTAGGATTTCTTTATATATGCAGGATACTAGGCTCCTATCAGATATATGGTTGCCAAATATTTTCTCCCATTGGGTAGGCTTCCTTTTTATTTTCTTAATAATGTCCTTTGAGGTGCAGAAGTTTTTAATTTTGAGGAGATCTCATTTATCTATTTTTTCCTCTTGCTGCTCATGAAACCATTTCCTATTACAAGGTCCTGTAGATGCTTCCCTACATTATCTTCCAAGGTCTTTATGGTTTTGGCTCTTATATTTAGATCTTTGATCCATCTTGAGTTGATTTTTGTATAAGGTGTGAGATGGTATTCCTCTCTCATTCTTTTGGATATGGATATCCAGTTCTCCAAGCACCACTTGTCAAAGAGGTCATTCTCTCCCCACTGAAGTGGGCTTGGTGGCCTTGTTGAATATCAGATGACTGTATATGCGAGGATCTATATCAGAAATCTCAATTCAGTTCCATTGGTCAGTATGTCTATCCTTGTGCCAATACCATGCAGTTTTGATCACTGTAGCTTTGTAGTATGTTTTAAAATGAGGTAATGTGATATCTCCAACTTCATTTTTCTTCTTCAATATGTCTTTGGCAATTTGGGGCCTCTTACCTTTCCAAATATATTTTGTAGTTAGTTTTTCCAGTTCCTTAAAAAATACAGTGTTGATTTTTATTGGGATTGCATTAAATCTGTAGATTAGTTTGGGTAGGATAGACATCTTGATGATATTTAGTCTTCCTATCCATGAACAGTGAATATTTTTCCATTTATTTAAGTCTTCTTTGATTTCCTTTAACAGTGTTGTGTAGTTTTCTGTATGTAAGTCCTTTACATCTTTAGTTAAATTTATTCCTAGGTATTTGATTCTTTTAGTTACTATTATAAATGGTATTTTTTTCTTGATTTCCTCCTCAGTTTGCTCGTTATTGGTGTACAGAAATGCTACTGATTTTTGAGCATTGATCTTATAGCCTGTGACATTACTGAGCTCCTTTACAAGTTCAAGAAGCTTTGTTGTAGATTTCTCAGGGCTTTCTACATATAGGATCATGTCGTCTGCAAATAATGAATTTTTTACTTCTTCTTTTCCAATCTGGATGCCTTTTATGTCCTTTTCTTGTCTCAGTGCTCGCGCAAGTACTTCTAAGACAATGTTAAATAGGAGTGGTGATAGTGGGTATCCTTGTCTAGTTCCCGATCTCAGAGGGAAGGCTTTTAGGATTTCACCGTTGAAAATGATGTTAGCTTTGGGTTTTTCATATATACCCTTTATCATATTCAGAAAGTTTCCGTCTATTCCTATCTTTTGTAGTGTTTTTTTGAGGAAAGAGTGCTGTATTTTGTCAAATGCTTTTTCTGCATCTATAGAGATGATCATGGGATTTTTTTCTTTCAATCTGTTTATGTGGTGTATTACATTGATTGATTTTCTTATATTGAACCATCCTTGCATACCCGGGATGAAACCCACTTGGTCATGGTGTATAATCCTTTTGATATGTTGTTGAATGCGATTAGCAAGTATTTTGTTAAGGATTTTAGCATCTAGGTTCATTAGAGAAATTGGCCTGTAATTTTCCTTTCTTGTGGTATATGTGTTTGGTTTTGGTATTAGGGTAATGTTGGCATTGTAGAATGAGTTAGGCAATATTCCTTCTACTTCTATTTTTTGGAAGAGCTTAAGCAGAATTGGTGTTAGCTCTTTCCGTAATGTTTTGTAGAATTCAGCTGTGAAGCCATCTGGTCCTGGGCTCTTCTTAGTTGGGAGGTTTTTGATGACTGAGTCTATCTCTTTACTTGTAATTGGACTGTTGAGTTCATCTATTTCTTCTTTCATCAATGTAGGCTGTTTGTGGGTTTCTAGAAACTTGTCCATTTTCTCTAAATTATTCTTGTTGGCATACAATTTTTCAAAGTATCCTCTTATGATACCCTTTATTTCTGTGGGGTCAGTAGTGATATCTCCTTGCTCATTCCTTATTTTGTGTATTTGCATCTGTTCTCTCTTTTTCTTTGTTAGTCTGGCTAAGGGTTTGTCAAGTTTATTGACCTTCTCGAAGAACCAGCTTTTGGTTTTGTTGATTTTTTTCTAGTGCTTTCTTATTCTCTATTTCATTTAGTTCTGCTCTAATCTTTGTTATTTCTTTCTTTCTACTTCCTTTAGGTTTAGTTTGTTGTTGTTTTTCCAGTTCCTCAAAGTGTGCAGTTAGGTCTTCAATTTTAGCTCTTTTTTCTTTTTAAATATATGTATTTATGGCTATGACTTCCCTCTCAGGACAGCTTTCGCTGCATCCCATAGGTTTTGATATGTTGTGCTGTCATTTTCATTAGTTTCAAGGTAGTTACTGATTTCTTTTGAGATTTCCTCTTTGACCCACTGTTTGTTTAAGAGTGTGTTGTTTAACTTCCATATCTTTGTGCCTAATCTGTTTCTCTGGCCCTTACTGATTTCCAATTTCATTCCATTGTGGTCAGAGAAATTATTTTGTATAAACTCAGTCTTTCTAAATTCATTGAGAGTTGTTTTGTGGCCTAGCCTGTGGTCTATTTTGGAGTATGATCCATGTGCACTTGAGAAGAATGTAAATCCTGCTATAATTGGGTGTAGTGTTCTGTATATGTCTATTAAGTCCAGGTCCTCTAATGTATTGTTCAGAGTCTTTGTTTCTTTCTTGATTCTCTGTCGAGATGTTCTGTCTAATGATGATAATGGTGTATTAAATTCCCCTACTATAATCGTAGAGGAATTTATTTATCCACTTAGTTTTTCCAGAGTTTGCCTCATGTATTTTGAGGCACCCTGATTAGGTGCATAAATGTTTATGATTGTTCTCTCTTCTTGAGAGATTACCCCTTTTACTAATATTTAGTGTCCATCTTTGTCTCTTACAATAGTTTTACATTTAAAGTCTATTTTATATGATATTAGAATAGTTACTCCTGCCCTTTTTTGGCTATTGCTAGTTTGTAAAATTGTTTTCCAGCCATTCACTTTCAGCCTCCTTGAATCCCTGGGTCAAAGGTGGGTTTCTGGGAAGCGGCTGTGGCTCAATCAGTGGGGCTCCTGTTTGCCATGTGTGAGGTCCCGGTTTCGGTTCCCGGGGCCTCCTGTTGGGGGCGGGCCCGCCTGCACGGCGTGGTTGGCTGACCTAGCGAGCACTAGCAGCAAGGGGGGGGATAAATGAATAAATAAATAAAATCTTAAAAAAAAATGTGGGTTTCTTGTAGACAGCATATAAATGGATCATATTTCCTTATCCATTCTGCCAATCTGTGTCTCTTGAGTGGTGAATTTAATCCATTAAAATTCAGCGTTATTACTCGCAATGAATTTCTTACTTCAGTCATATTTTCTTTGGGTTAATGCATATCATATGTTGTTTTGTTTTTGTTTTTGTCTTGTTAGTTGTTTTTAAACTCTCCTCCAACTCTCTCTCCCTTGTTTTTTCCTTTCAACTTGTAGAACTTCCTCTAGTATTTCTTGAAGTGCAGGTTTCTTATTGGCATACTCTCTTAATTTCTGTTTTTCTGTGAATATTTTGAACTCTCCATCATTTTTAAATGCCAGTTTCGTGGCTGGAAGTTTTTTTTTTAGTACCTTGACTATGCCATACCACTGTCTTCTTGCATCCATGGTTTCAGATGTGAAATCAGCACTTAATCTTATTGTGCTTCCCTTGCATGTGAAGGTTCTCCTTTCTCCTGCTGCCTTGAGTATTCTCTCTTTGTCTTGAGCATTGGACATTTTGTCAAGTATATGTCTTGGAGTTGGCCTGTTGGGATTTATACTGTTTGGGGTGCGCTGTGCTTCCTGGATCTGCACATCCATCTCTCTCAAGAAGATGTTTTCAGCCATTATTTCCTTCAACCCTCCTTATGTTCCCTTTCCCTTCTCTTCTCCTTCTGGGATGCCCATAATACGTATGTTTGTGCGTTTTAGGTTGTCAGTTAAATCCCTGAGTCCCTGCTGGATTTTTTTCTATCTTTTTGTCTATCTTTTCTATTATCTGTTTGATTTCAGATATATTGTCTTCCACATCACTAATTCTTTCTTCTGCCTGTTCAAATCTGCTGTTATGTAAATCCAGCATCTTTTTGATTTCTTGGATTGTGCCATTGTTCACCATCATATCTGTTATCTTTTTATGTATCTATACAATTACTTCAATATGTTCTCCCAGTGTCTTCTTAATATCCTTAATCTCTTCCTTCACTTCATTGAGTTGGTCCATGATATTTGTTTGGAAAGCTTTGATTAGTTGTTCTATGTTCTGGATCTCTACCTGGTTTTTAGTTTGTTCATTGGACTGGTCGAAGTCTTTCTGCTTCTCAGTGTGGTTTGTAATTTTTTGTTGCCCTCTAGTCATCATTTTATCTTGTTGGGTTTTATTCAGTTGATTAGCTTCTCTCTCTGCTCTAGAGTTTTATTTAGCTGGTGGTTCTGTGTGTGTGTTAAATTTTCTCTTTGACACTTTTTCTTCTTATTTTATTTCCTTGCTTCTTTCTATGTTCTCTTGAAAGCAAAAGATTAGGGCCAGAGGAATTGAAAGATGTGAGAAAGGAAGAAGAATAATAGTAATATTGATAAAAGTTGGAAGAGGGGCTGTTTAAGGCTTAGTGAAATGAATATTTAACTCATGTAGGCAGTGTAGAGTAATAGGAAAAAAAGTGGAGTGCCTACAATGGACTGGGAAACCAAATAGAGGAATATATATATAATAATTTAGAAGGGTAGAATGATGAGGAAGGAGAGAAAGAGTAAAGAAAAGGCTGAAAGGAAAAAGTTAATACTAATAAAAAAAGAAGAAAGCAGAATAGATAGAATAGAAATTGACAATCTTAACTTGTGGGCTAATGAAAAAACATGGTATCTAAGAACCACAACAGAAAGCAGAAGGCAGAAAGATGAAGGAAGGAATAGAGATAGCTTGGGAGACAAAATCAATATAGACAGAGAATGGGAAACCACTGAAGAAGAAGCACAGCAAAGAAGAGAGAAGCTAGCAGCACCTAATTTAGAAAGAAAGAAAAGAAAGAAAGAAAGGAAGGAAGGAAGGAAGGAAGGAAGGAAGGAAGGAAGGAAGGAAGGAAGGAAGGAAGGAAGGAAGGAAGGAAGAAAAGAAAGAAAGAAAGAAAGAAAGAAAGAAAGAAAGAAAGAAAGAAAGAAAGAAAGAGAGAGAGAGAGAAAGAGAGAAAGAAAGAAAAAAAGGGGGGGGGAGGAAAGAGGAAAGAAAAGCAAGAGACAACAAATAAACAGAGAAAAACTGAACAACCACACAAGCAGGCAGTCAAACAAATCTAAGGAAGAACAGTGTTCCTTCTTGGGCCCTTGTGGAACCTCTCAGCCTGCTTGTGTTTATCAATCGATTGCCCTGCAAGGTTCTATCTGCAGGTTTTGAGGCAGACTTTAGCTATTAAACTAAATTAAAAAGAAAAATTCCCTTTTTATTTTTTAAAGTGACTGCCTTTTTTTTTTTTTTTTTTTTGGCGAAATAAGGAACCCAAAAGAAGTTCTCTTCTAGACCACCCCCTTCACCAAGGGGACCCTAACTAGGCTCTTGGAAGGTAATCAAGCATTTCCCACTTCCTGGCCTCCCCAGGGGAGCTGAAGCTCTGATGCTTGTCAGTGCAGAACGATAGAATAGGTTCTCCACCCCCTCTGGAGCCAAGCTTCAGTGTCAGCAGGCTGCTGGGTAAATCAGGCTTCCTCAGTAGATTTGCCTCTGCCCTCAGCCTGGCGCTGCTTCAAGCTGGCTTATCTGTTCCCCAAAGCTATGAGGGGGTCCGGGCAACCACATCCACAGAAAGGAAACCCCTCTCCACCTTCTGTCAGAACCCTCCCACTCTCTGAGAATGCTCCCTCTTACCAGGTTGCCAGCAGGAGTTGGCATGTATCCCTGGGCAGCTAGGTAAATCAACTTCCTCAGCAGATTCACCACTCCCCTCTGCCTGGTGCTGCTTCAAGCCGGCTTATCTGTTCCCCAAAGCCATGAGGGGGTCTGGGCAGCCACATCCACAGAAAGGAAACCCCTCTCAACCCTCCTCCAGAACCCTCCCACTCTCAGAGAATACTACCTCTCACCACGTTGCCGGGAGTCGCAGCTCAAACCAGCCTTTTTCCCTGAGGGTGGGGCTCAGCCATCTGTATTAACCACCACAGGGAGGGTTAAAACTCATGAATCTCTACTGATCAATCCACGCCATCGAGCTGCCTCCAGATAGATGTCCCAAGCTTCTCACTCCGTGCGCCCACAGCACAGACCCCCCGGGCAGGACCCTGTACCCCAAGACTATTTCTTTCTACTGGCATTATGCACATTTATATTCACTGAGCTAATTGATAAACCACTACTGAAATGCCCTTCAAGGGATCCAGAGTAAGTTTTCTCTTGGATTCAACAGAAAAGCACCAATTTATAATATGATGTTGGAAAATGTAAGTCTCAGAAAATTACCACCAATCAATAATGATGAAGAATCAATTCTTGGCTTCATCTGGAAACAAATTTTGTTGGGCAGTTGTAGAAAGGAAAAGGGAAAAAAAGACTATCACCCACCTCTATAAAAGGATCTTCACATTTTGCATTTTTTTTTCTTTTCCATATAATTTTAAATAGGGCAACAAAAACTTTTTCCCAATTCTTACGAGATTAGGATACTGTATTAGTTTTTCTAAGGCCGCCTTAACAAATTACCACAAAAGGGTGGCTTAAAACAACAGACATTTACTGTCTCACAGTGCTGGAGGCTAGAAGTCCAAAGTCAAGGTGTGAGCAAAGCCATGCTCTCTCTGAAGTCTCTAGAAAAGAATTCTTCCTTGCCTCTTCCAGCTTCTGGTGGCCCCAGGCGTTCCTTGGCTGTGGCAGCATAACTCCCATCTCTGCCTCCATCTTCACATGCTATTTCCCTCTGTGTTTCTATGTCTGTGTCTCTTCTTTTTTTATAAGGATAATAGCCATATTGGGTTAGGGCTCACCCTACTCCAGTATAACCTCATCCTAACTTGCTTACATCTGCAAAGAACCTATTTCAAAATAAGGTCACATTCACAGGTACCAGGGTTTAAGACTTCAATATATCTTTTGGGGGGACACAACTCAATGCATAATAGACACTGAGCTTAAGAGGGACCAAGCAACCATATTCAGCAAACAGTACTGTGTGCCCACTGGATGTAAAGCGCTGATCAGCACAATGCAAAAAGCAGTGATAAATGAAGACAGAGTAGTAGTGCTGAGTGATAGCAGAGGTGAAGAAAAGAAAAGTATTAACAGAATTCAAAGCCAGAAGTCATTGTATCTATGTGGACGAGCGGGGGTGGGTGGGTGGTGGTGGGGGGAAGCTTCTTAAAGAAGTTAGCATTTGAGACAGACTTGAAGAATGGTGAAGAGTTAGATATATTGAAATGGAGGGAAAAGGAGAAGATGGGAGAGAATAGCTTGAGAGAAAACACAAAACTGGAAAGGCAGAGAACATGTTTTTCAGCTCCCGAAAGGTCTTGAATGCCAGGCTAAGGAAGGTTAAATTTCTTTCTCTACACACTGGAGGGCCATTGAAGATTTTAAGCAGAAATATGAATATATCTTTTGTAATATTAAGCTAAAGATGCCAGTCAGGGTGAAGTCTACTTTATCTGCCTCAAACAAATATCAGTGATAGATGAAAAATAAAAAGAGGAAACCAAAAATACACAACTGGTTTGAAAACAAGATGAGGATCTCACTGGACCAGAAGTTAGGAACAGAAATGCAAAGCAGTCACAGGATTAAAGCCAAGGGCATTTGGGCTCTGAGACTGGGGAAACAGGCAGTAGGGCCTGAAGTTCAGTGCCTGTGGGGTAAAAGGTGCTAAATCTTCTAAAGAGATGGGTAACCAGAGCCTGACTTATTGCCTGAAACCAAGGGAAAGGTGGCAGGAGTTCTTGGCAGGAGACTGGAGGAAAAAGCATGATTGATGAGGGCCTTAATCTATGGTGATGACAAGCTGCAAAATGGAGCAGGTTGGGAGAGACAGAGATGCTCCTTTAGCCTCAAATTGCCAGTTGACTTGGTAGCTATATATGCAACATCCCCAATATCACCTGGTTTAGGCATTCCAAAAGGCCATTAAAAGACCTGATTCTGGACTGAGTATCACCAGGGTTAATTAGAAATATCCACAAAGGCACAATAGCATAGGACTCAGCAGGAAAAAAAAGCAAACAAACAAATTTAAAGCCAATTAGAAGGCACTGGAAATGAGAGTGCAAAACAACATTTCCTAACCCATGGAAAAATATAATACCAAGAAAGACCATAAATAAAATCAGCCACTAGAACAGGAATTCAGAATAGATGAAATTTATTTTGCAGAATAATATGAAAACACAACAAAATAAGTAGGTTTTGGATAACCAATGAACCAAAAATATGGATAAATCCTATTATTAAAGAAACAGTAATAAAGTCATAAAGGAAAATCTAACAGAAATGAAGCGATAGAAAGATATAAAAAAGAAACCATTATGTTAAAAATATAACCATTGAAATAAAAAAAAAAATCTCAACAGACAGGATAAATTCTACACTGAAAATGTTCAATAACGGAATAATTGGATTCGAAGAGAGTACCAAGGAATTCGTTAAAAACCAGCAGAGAGAAACAAAGACATTCTCTAAAAATCAAAATGCAGTTAAGACTATGAAAAATAGATTAAAAGATTCCAACAGAAGACTATATACATGTTACAAAGAAGAGAATGAATAGAAGTACACAAGAAGCAGTATTTGAGCATCTGAGTTAAAAGTTTTCCAGAACTGAAAAAAGACAGGAGTATTGAGATGAAAGTATCCCCCAGGGTAAATAGTTACAAGTTTAAACCAAGATAAAGTATAGCAAAACAGCAAACCATCAGGTGTGAAAAGACTATCTTAAAAGCTATGGAAGAAAAAAGACAGATTACCTATAAAGAAGATAAAGCAGTGATATCTTCAAAGGGCTGAGTTAAAATAACTATCCCCCTTGATTTGATATCCAGCCCAATCATTACTCAAAAATGAAAGGAAAATAAAAACTTTTCCAGACCTCTAAATACTAAAAGACTTTTCCACACACAATCCCTCACTAAAAGAACTACTAAAGGATATACTTCAACTAGGATAAAAGTGAACCCAAAGGGGATACATGGAATGATAAAACAAGAGTAAGTATTGAAGTTGATAGAATATGTCGGTTACTGTAAAAATAACTTGTTTTCTCTTAAATAAAGGAAAACTAAAATTCTAGACTACAGAAATAATGAAGAGAGGATAATCATTAATCATAATGTCTGCTAGTATTTATTGAGGGTATAGTTACTATATGTCATTGTTAAGTGTTTTGCATGTGTTAATTAATTTTCATTCTCATGAAAAGCCCCTGAATTAAGTATTATCATTATAGTTATCCTTCTTTTCAAATGGGGGAATTCAGGCAAGTTACTCAGCCATAAGAAAGAACAAATTATTGATACATACAACAACTTTTCGACAACTTGGACAGTTTTCAAGGATGTTATGCTGAGTGAAAAAAAACCAATCTCTAGAGAACATAAATAGTAGTTCTATAGAACATAAACTTTGCAAAAGATAAATCACATGTTCTATAAAGTCACCACAAACACTGAATTAGGGAATACTGAACCATTGCCTGGAAGGAAAATACAGGAATCAAGGGTAAGCTTCCTGTGAGCCCCTGGTCACAACATTTCATCAGCCTATCAATACATAACCTTGTTTTGTGTATGTTTTTCTTTAAAGATACTTTATATCTTTTGCTTCCTCCTTAAATTTGCATGAAGTAATTCCCTAAGAAGTTCTTTGTTAACTAGCTTTTTAGAGACTGTCCCGATTTAGCTCCATCTAGAAACAATATCATTGTCTTCAGAACATTTTAAAGCAACATTTACACAAAGCCTCTGAACATAAATTTAAGCAAGTCTAATCATAAATAGCATTGGGGGTCAGGTAATTGGAGCTCATTAAATTAGGTGTTGATTCATTACCATTGATCTCACAGCCAACAGCACTACAACATGCCTGAATGAAGCTTATCTAACATGAATTTTCTGCATAAGGCACACACAGTCTTTTTGCACTTAGGAACACTTGCCAACACTTCAGCACTAACCTTAGGGGCCATTTTAAATAGTGAAATCACCATAAAAATCCATAAATGTACAAAAAAAAAAAAACACACACAAATAAGTGCTACTCAACACACTGGGAAAAGGCCACTTGTTTACAGTATGAGAGCTGAAACAGGAAGGCAGAACCTCTTCTTGCTCATTGACAACTGGGAATGTGTGCATTGGACAATTCAAAATTTTCACTGTTCTGGGCATGTCCACAAGTGACCACAAAAGTATAAGAATATTGGGGAGCAGATGTAGCTCAAGTGGTTGAGCACCTGCTTCTCATGTACGAGGTCCCAGGTTTGTTACCCACTACCTCCTTTTAAAAAGTATAGGAATATTGATTTGGAGGTTACAAATAATTTTAGTGAGCAGGTGAATTTGCTAATATGAAATCCATGAATAATGAGGATTGACTGTATATTTATTTCTAGAAATGATAGAATAGAGATGGAAAAGAAATTAGTGGTTAATGGTTACTAGAGGTTAGGGGGAGGGTGTGACTATAAAAGGGTAGCATGAGAGAATTTCTTTATGGTAATAAAATATTTCTGCAATTCTGTATCTTGACTGTGTTGGTAGTTAAGTGAATCTATACAGTTGATAAAATTTCATAGTACCCCATATTAAAAAAAAGAGTACATTAAAAACTGGTGAAATCTGAATAAAGTCTGTAGTTTAGTTAATAGTATTGCATCTATGTCAATTTCATGGTTTTGATAATGCACTATAGTTATATGATGTGTTATCATTGTGGAAAACTGGGTGAAGGGTATATGAAAACTGTATCCTTTTTTGCAATCTCTCCTGACTAAGCTATTTCAAAATAAAATGTTTTAGAATTCAGCTTACAAAATACACACTGAAAATAAAAATTAAGTAGAAAGTGTTAAAATAAAGAGATGGAAAAAGATTTATCACTTAACCACTGACCAAAAATCAGGTATATTCTGGTAATATAAGGGTGAATGAAACAGACCAGATTCTTACCCTTAAAAAAGCTTATGGTCTACTGGGTGTTATGAGATGAGAATTGAGAAGATTTAACAACTGAGTGAATGTAAAAAGAAACAAAGGAAAAGGGGTAGTCGGTGATGTCTCCATGGTTTTAAAACTGAAAAACAAAGAAGATGAGATGCCAGAAGTAGGGAAGGGTATGGAATCCACTGATGAGGGAGGGACAAGATTAAGTGCTGAGCCCACAACTCCAACCAGAGGAATGGTAGGGAAATCAAGTAGGCTACAACCCTGAGACCCAGGGAAATGATGAATGCCTAAGAATGAGACTTTATCAAAACAGCAGAGTCCATATAGCCTCACTGCCAAGCTAAGGAGCTTTCCATATCAAGTACCAGCAGAATACTGCCAGGAGAGAAAAATATGAGAAACAAGAGTGTGCAAAGAGACAAGCAGATGGGACTCAAGTGGTTGGGTGTCCACCTACTACATGGGAGGTCCTGGGTTCAGTTCCAGGTGCCTTCTAAAGAAGACAAGCAAGACGGTGAGCTGACATGGCAAGCTGATGCAACAAGATAACTCAGTGAGATGACACAACGAAGAGACACAGCAAAGAAACAAAATGAAAGTCACAACAAGCAGGGAATGGAGGTGGCTCAAATGACTGGGTGCCTCCCTCCCACATGGGAGGTCCCAGGTTTGGTTCCTGGTGCCTCCTAAAAAGAAGATAAACAGAGAGCAGACAGTGAGCACAAAACAATGGGGGTGGGGGGTGGGGTGGGTAAATAAATAAAATAAATCTTTTTAAAAAGAGTGTGCAAAGAAACCCTCTTCAAGAAATAATGCAAAGGAAAGACTTAAAGCTCATAATCAAACATGCATTACTCTGGTAAACCACTTCCCACCCTAGACAGAAAGTATTTTGAAAGGAATTTTAAGCCTGTGGTGCACCAAGGGTAACCATGACAAAAACAAAGCATGAAATCCAAGGCCAACACCTTACTAGATTACTACAAAGCCCTGAACTTGATAAAGGTCTAACAAAAGGAAAGCATGCCCCTTTCCAAACAGAAAACTATTTACCTCAGTCTGTACTGTCCTAATTAACATGCCCAGCTTTCAACAAAAATTACAAGGCATGCAAAAAGGCAAAAAAAAAAAAGATACAAACTCCTCTGAGACAGAACAAGCATCAAAACTAGACTCAAATATGATGCAAATTTTGGAAGTATTTAACAAGAAATATAAAATAACTAATAAATATGATTAATATATTGAAGGCTCAAGCAGAAAATGTGGATAAAATGAAAGATCAGATGGGTAAGTTCAGAAGAGGAATGAAAAAATATAAGAAATAATAAAATGGAAATGCTAGAAATGAAAAAAATACAATAACAGAAATGAAGAATGACTTCGATGGGCTCATCAGTAGAGTTGACACAAACAAGAAAAGAATCAGTTAAATTGAAGATAGATCAATAGAAATTACTCATATTGAAACACAAAGTGGAAAAAACTCAGAAAAGAACATCCAAGTGTTATGGGACAATAGCATACATTATACTGCATGTGTAATTGGAGTCCCAGTAGGGGAAGATAGAGAGGACAGGCTAAAAGAAATGATGGCCAATAATTTTCCAAAATAAATGAGAGATACAAACCCACAAACCCAAGAAAGACAAGAAGAGAATCCCAGAGCATATCATAGCCAAACAGTTGAGAAGAAAAGATAGAGAAAATCTTGAAATAAGTCAGAAGAAAATAAATATTGCATACGTAGGAACAAAGATAAGAATTACTGCAGACTGCAGACTTATCAGAAAACATGCAAGCCAAAACACAATGGAGTGACATCTTAAATGTGCTGTGGAGAAAAAGTCAACCCAACAAAATGCCTTTCAAAAATAAAAGAAAATAAAGTCATTCTCAGACAAATAAAAAGTAAAAGAATTCACTGAAAGAAGGCCTACTCTACAAAAATATGTTAAAGGAAGTTCTTCAGGAAGAACTTGCTTCAATATGATAGCAGATTGAAACTTGGATCTATACAATGAAATGAATCTACAGAAAGAAACTTGGGTCTACACAAAGAGCACTGGAAATAGAATAAATGAAATGGAAAGTAAGTTCATTTTTCTTATTCTTAATTGCTCTAAAAGAGAACAGTGAATTAAAAATAGTAGTGATGCATTGTATGCCTATAGCATATGTGAAACTAGAGAATATGAGTACAATAGCACAAATAAGGAGAGGAAAAATTGAGAATATAATACTGTAAGAACTTTTTAAAAATCTTTTTCATTAGAGAGGTGGGTGTATAGAAAAATCATGCATAAAATACATAATTCCAATATATTATCCTATTATTAATACCTTGCATTGGTGTGGTACATTTGTTACAACTGATGAAAGAACATTTTTATAATTGTAATATTAACTATTGTCCATGGCTTAACTTAGGGTTCAGTTGTGCAGTTCCATAGACTCTTTTTTTAAAATATATTTTTTATTTTTTTCTAAAAGATATTTAGATTACATAAAATGTTACATTAAAAATATATAAGGGATTCCCATATGCCCCACTCCCCACACCTCCGACTTTTCCCCACATCAACAACTTTTTTCATTAGTTTGGTACATTCATTGCAATTGATTAACACATTTTGGAGCATTGCCACTAAGGATGGGTTATAGTTTACATTGTGGTTTACACTCTCTCCCACTCAATTCTGTAGGTTATGGCAGGATATATAATGGCCTGTATCTGTCATTGCAATGTCATTCAAGACAAGTCTAAGTCCCAAAAGTGCCCCATATTACACCTCTTTTTCCCTCTATTTTTCTTAAAATTTTAATTCTGATACATACTATTTCTGCTTTTAAACACATTCAGATATATATATTTCTCTGATGTTAATTACATAATGCTGTGCTACCATCACCAACATCCATTACGAAAACATTACCATTATTACAAATAGGCAACCGGTACATTTTAAGCCTTAACTCCTTATTCCTTATCACCACCCTATCCCTGCATAACCTATATTCCAGATTCTGACTCTATGAGTTTGCTTATTCTAATTATTTCATATCAGTGGGATCATACAATATTTGTCCTTTTGTGTCTGACTTATTTCACTCAACAAGATGTCTTCAAGGTTCATGCATGTTGTAGCATGTATCAGAATTTTATTACATTTTAGATCTGAATAGTATTCCATTGCAAGTATATACTACATTTGGTTTATCCATTCATTAGTTGATGGAAACTTGGGTTGCTTTTATCTTTTGGCAAATGTGAATAATGCCACCATCAACATCAGTGTGGAAATATCTTTTTGAGTCCTTGCTTTCAGTTCCTTTGGGTATATACTTACAAGTGAGATTGCTAGGTCATATGATAATTCTACACATAACTTTCTGAGGACCTGCCAAACTGTCTTCCACAGCAGCTGCACCATTTTGCATCCCCAGCAGCAATGAATGGGTGTTCCTCTTTTCACATCCTCTTCAATACCTGTAATTTTCTTTTTTAAAAAATAGTAACCATTATAGTGGGTGTGACATGGTTTCTCATTATGGTTTTGATTTGTATTTCCATAATGGCTAATGATGTTGAGCATTTTTTCATGATTTTTTTTTTTTTTTTTTTTTTTTTTTGCCATTTGCACATCTTCTTTGGAGAAATGCCTATTCAAGTCTTTTGCCCATTTTTAAATTGGTTTGGTTGTTTTTTTTGCTGTTGAGTTGCAGGGTTTCTTCATATTTCCTGGGTGTTAAGCCTTTATCAGATATGTGGTTTCTAAATATTATCTCCTATTAAGTAGGTTGTTGTTTTACTTTCACGATAAAGTCTTTTGAGGCATGCAATTTTTTGTTTTTCTGAGGTCCCATTTATATATTTATTCTTTTGTTGCTTGTGCTTTGCCTGCAAAGTCTAGGAAACCATTGCCTAACACAAGTTCCTGAACATGCTTCTTTACATTTTCTTCTAGGAGTTTGATAGTTCTGGATTTTAAATTTAGGTCTATCATCAATTTTGAGTTGATTTTTGTATATGGTGTGAGGTAGTGCTTCTTTAAAGTCTTATATTAAATATAAAGTGGTATAATATTATTAGAAGTTTGAAACAAATGATTAAAATTAATATGGTGCACCATAGGGCAAAAAATAAATTTTTGAAAAGATATATAAGTAATAATTCAATAGAAGAGAAAAATGGAATCATAAAAAGCGCCGAATTAATGCAAGAGAAGTCAGAAAAAAGAAAAAAGAAACAATAGATTGAACACATAGAAAACAGCAAGATGATAGGTTTAACAAAACCATATGATTCATCAAATTAAATGTGAATGGTCTAAATAAATCAGTTAAAAGACAGAGATTGCCAGATGCTATAAAAAACAAGATCCAGAAACATACTGTCTAAAATAAAATTCTTTTAAATATAAAGACAATGATAGGTTAAAAGGAAAGGGATGGTGAAATATATAACATACATATACTTACCAAAAGGAAGCCAAAGTAGCTATAATAACATCAGACAAAACAGACTCAAAAAAGGGATATTGTGAAAGCCAAAGGCAGACATTACATAATAATAAAGGGCTCAATTTTCCTAGGACACATAATCCCAAATTCATATGATCCTGAAATTAGAGCTTCAAAATACATGAGGCAGAATCTTATGGAACTGAAAGGAGAAATAGATAAATCCACAATTGTAGCTGGAAATTTCAACACTCTTCTATCAATAATTGATAGATCAGGTAGAGAGAAAATCAATAAGGTTATAGGAGACATGAACTATCAAATAATTAGACCTAATTGACATGCATAGAACATGACAGCCAACAACAGCAAATGCACTTTCTTTTCATTTGTACATAGAGCATTCACCAAGGAAGACCATAGTCTGAGCTACAAAACAAACCTCAACAAATTGAAAATAATATAAATCATATAGATAATATAAATCATACATATTGTCCACATGTTCTTCAATCATAATTGCATTAACCTAGAAATCAATAACAAAATTATATCTGGAAAATCCCCAAATATTTGGAAATTAAACAACATCTATAGAACCCACAGGTAAAAGAGAAAAAATATTTCCCACAAATCTCACTCCTTTACCCAAGAAAAATATAAATCTATGCCCACACAAGGACCTATACAAGAATGGTCATAGAAGTCATCTAAATTGGAAAGGAAAAGGTAATACTAGCTCTATTCTCAGATGACATGATTGTATATATATATAATCACCAAGAATCTACACGAAAGCTACAAGAACTAATAAACGAATTTAGCAAAGTTGTGGGGTAGAAGACCAATATGCAAAAATCAGTTGTGTTACTACACCAGCAATGAACCATCTGAAAAGGAAATCAATGAAACAATTTTATTTACAAGAGTACTTAAAAGCATAAAATATCTAGGAATAAACTTAACAAATGACATGAAAAACTCATACACTAAAAACTACAAATCATTGATAAAAGAACTTGAAGATGACCTAAATAAATGGAAAAAACATCCTGTGTTCATGGGTTGGAAGACTTAATGTTATTAAGATATTAACACTACCTTAACAGAGCTACAGATTCAATATAATCTTGATCAAAATTCTATAAAATTTTTTGGAGAAATTGAAAGCCAAATCATCAAATTTATATGATATTACAAGGGGTCCTGAATAGTCAAAACAATCTTGAGAAGGAGAAGAAAGTTGTAGGACTCACTCTTCCCTATTTTAGAACTTGGTCAGTACATTAATGAAAACAGTGTGCTGAGGGCATAAAGGTAGATATATAGAAATTGAGAGTCCATACATCGACCCATACATCTTTGGCCAATTGGTGTCTTTTTAACAAATCAGTTTTATTGATACATATCAATAAAGCATAAATCCATCCAAAGTGTACAACCAATGGTATTTGGTATAATCACATAGTTGTGCATTCATCACTTCGATCATTTTTAGAGCATTTTCATTATTCCAATAATAATAGTAATAAACAGCAAACAAACAAAAACTCATTACCTCTCAATCTCTCTATGCTTTCCCTGCCGTACATAACAGATATTCTGTTTTCCATCTCTCTAGTTTATTTGTATTTATATTTTGCAAAAGCAGTCTTATATATGTATTATAACCCATGTTTGTATTTTACATTATGTTTCACTATGTTAAACAGTCCCATATTACATTTTTTTAGCTTTCCTTCTAGTAATAAACATGACAGACTTTCCCTTTCAATCACTGTCATACCCATATAATAGCTCTGCTAATTACAAACACCATGATATACTTTTAACATGTCCCTATCATTCTTTGTTTATTAGAAAATATTTTTTTATTTTTTAATTTATTAAAGTATATCATTCATACATGAACATACATAAACAATAAGTATATAGTAAAAGTTGTGAACTTACAAAAAAAACATGCATAACATCATATGGGGCTCTCATACCTCATCCCATCAAAAAGACCTTGCATTGTTTTGAAACATTTGTAACAAATTATGAAAAAATTATATATTTCATAATTTGTAACAAATTATGAAAGAGCATCATCAAAGTATTACTACTAGCTATACTCCATATTGGGTATTTTCCCCCAAACCACCATATTATTTTTTGTTCATAAACCATACAATTTATCTAAAATGTACAATCAATGGCACTTGGTATAACCACAGAGTTGTACATTCATCACTTCAATCAATATTAGAGTATTTTCATTACTCCAAAAAACAAAACAAAACAAAACAAAACAAAACAAACCACTATCACACCCATATGTTAGCTCTACTAATTACAAATCCTATGATGTGCTTTCACCATTTCTTTCATTTCCAAACATTCACGAACAAATTTTTACCAATTCTGCACAGACTAAACCTTAGCTTTCAATTCTCTAACCACATTCTATTTTCTGGTGACTTATATTCTAGCTACTAAATCCATGAATTTGCTCATTATATTTAGTTCATAATAGTGAAATAATACAGTAATTGTCCTTTTGTGCCTAGCTTGCTTCACTCAACATAATGTCCTCTAGGTTCATCCATGTTGTCATATGATTCACAACTTCATTTCTTCTGACAGCTGCATAATATTCCTTTCTGTGTATACACCACAATTTGTTTATCCATTCATTGGTTGATGAGCACATGGGTTGCTTCCATCTTTTGGCAATCATGAATAACGCCACTACGAACATTGGTGTGCAGATGTCTGTTCGTGTCACTGCTCTCAGTTCTTCTGGGTATATACCTAGTAGCAGTATGCGAGGCCACATGGTAAATCTATATCTAACTTCCTTAGGAAGCAGCAAACAGATTTCCATAGTGGCTATACCATTCCACATTCCCACCAGATGCGAATAAGCATTTCGCATCCTCTCCAACACTTGCGGTTTTCTATTTTTTTAAAAAACAAATCAATTTTATTGATACATATTAATTTAAAGCATAAATCCATCCAAAGAGTACAATCTATGGTATTCAGTGTAATCACATATTTATACATTCATCACGCCAATCCTTCCCAGAGAACATACGTTATTCCAATAAAAATAATAAACAAAAAAACACATACGAACAAACAAATCTCATCACCTCTCAATTTCTTTATGCCTCACCTGCCGTACATAGCTGCTATTCTTTTTTCTTCTCTCTAGTAATTTGTATTTATATTTTGTAAAAACAGTCTTATATATGCAATATCACCCATATTTGTGTTTTACACGAGGTTTTATTAGCTTATACAGATCCATGTTACAGTTTTTAGCTTTCCTTCAAGTAATATACATGACCTTAGACTTTTTCTTTCAACCACTGTCATATCCATATAATAGCTCTGCTAGTTACAAACACCATGCTTTAAAAATGTTTTTTTCTTTTCTGGCTGTAGGACTTCCTTTAGTATCTCTTGTAATTCTGGTCTTTTGGTAACATTCTATCAGTTTTTGCTTGTCTATGAAGACTTAGAACTCACCCTCATTTTTGAAGGTCAGTTTTGCCAGATACAGAATTCTTAGCTGGTAATTTTTTCTCATTCAGTATCTTAAATATATCATACCACTTTCTTCTCACCTTCATGGTTTCTGATGAGAAGTTGGCACTGAGTCTTATCGAGTTTCCCTTGTATGTGATGCCTTGCTTTTCTCTTGCTGCTTTCAAAATCCTCTTTTTATTTCTGATATTTGTCGTTCTGAATAGTAGGTGTCTTGGAGTAGGTCTATTCAGATTTATTCTGTTTGGAGTGTGTTGTCCTTCTTGGATATTGATATTTTTGTCCTTCATAAGGGTTGGGAAGTTTTTGGTCATTATCTCCTCAAATATTCTTTGTCACTTTTCCATTCTCTTCTCCTTCTGGGACACCAATAATGTCAAAGTTTGTGCATTTCGCATTATCACTTCATTTCCTGAGACTCTGTTCCATTTTTTTCTCAATCTCCTCTTTTTCTGTTCTCCTGTCTTTTCCAGTTCAGATGGTCTATCTTCAAAATCACCAATTCTGTCTCCAAGGAATTCACATCTGCTTTTTTTTTTTTTTTTTTTTTTTTTTTTTTTTTTTTTTTTTTTTTTTAAGATTTTATTTATTTATTTATTCATTTATCCCCCCTTGCTGCTTGTGCTCGCTGGGTCAGCCAACCACGCCGTGCGGGCAGGCTCACCTTCACCAGGAGGCCCCGGGAACCGAACCCAGGGCCTCCCATATGGTAAACGGGAGCCCTACTGATTGAGCCACAGCCGCTTCCCTCACATCTGCTCTTATGTGCCTCTAATGTATTTTTATTCTCATCCATCATGTCTTTCACTCTCATCAGGTCTGTTACTTTTCCTTGCAGGATTTCAAATTGTTCTTTATGCTCTCCCAGTGTCTTCTTAATATCTTTTATTTCTTTAGTCATATTTTCTTTAAATTCTTTGAAGTGATTTAGGAGAGTTGTGTGATTTTCACTGATTAATTGTATTAAATCCTGTATCTCTTCATGATATTTGGTTAGTTCTTTTGGCTGGGCTATCTCTTCCTGTTTCCTGGTATGGCTTGTAATTTTTTGTTGATGTCTAGCATCTGAATATGTTGGTGAATTTACTCTGATGCCTATTGTTTTTTTCTCCACAGCTTTTCTTTGGTATTTGGTTCAACTTGTGCTAGGTTTTTAAAATTGCCCATCTTAAGTTATCAAAATTGGACCAGGGACTCACTAGCAGGGCACAGATTTTCTCCCAGGGCAGGATACAAAAAGAATAAAGTTTTTGTCCATGCAATTTCAAGACTTGCCGCAGATGGTGCTTGTCAGCACACCTTGCCTCAGAGGTGTTTCAGTCTGGGCTTTCCTGTGTTCCTGTGTTGAATCTCCAAAGTGGAGGTTTAAAGCAGGCTCTTCTGGCTGAATTCACTGATGAAAATCACCCTGATATCCTCTCCCTTTTCCCTTGTAAAAACTGACAGGGAAGAAGATGTGTGTTCCCCTCTCAGTTGGCTGCAGTGAGCCAGGTGTTTTATCCCAGCTTAATATCTTGGGGGTGGGTGAGGGAAGCCCTTTCCAGCTGCTGCGGGGGCTTGGTAACTCATGTTTGTCATTTTGGCTTCTTTGTCTCTCTGTCCCTCACTCTCCTGGGGGTTGTGTAGCACAATCCTGGTCTGCTGAACCCCAAAGCAGGTCCCCTGGACAGCTTTTGGCTCTGTCTCTGTTGCTTTTGTGAGAGTATTGAGCTCTGCCTGTTAGTTCAATGCCATCTTCCCACAATTCTCTGGCCAATTGATTTTTGACAAGGGTGCTCATTCCACTCACTGGAGAAAATATAATCTCTTCAACAAATGGTGCTGGGAAAACCAGATATCCACATGTAAAGGAATGAAATTGGACCCCTACGTCTCACAATATGCAAAACCTAACTCACATGTAACAATTACCTAAATATAAAATCTAAAGCAATAAAATTGTTAAAAGCAAACATAGGGGATAATCTTCATGACCGGGTATTTAGCAATGGATTCCTAGATATGACACCAAAAGCATAAACAGCAAAAGAAAAAAGAGACTGAACATCATCAAAATTTAAAACTTTTGCACATCAAAGGGCATTATCAATGAAGTAAAAAGACAACCTACAGAATGGAAGAAAATATTTGGAAAACATATACCTGAGGGAAGAGGCCAAGATGGTGTTAGTGTAGGAGGGCACACACTGCAAGCTCCCAGAGCAAGGCGGATTGTGGATGGGGTCCTGCCCGGGTATCTGTGCTGTGCACACGTGGAGTGAAAAACTTGGGACATCTATCTGCGTGGATCAACGGCGTGGACGAAATGGTAGAGATTCGTGAGTGTTAAACCTGCCGGTGGTGGTTGGCACGGAGGGCTAAGCCCTGCGGTTAGGGAGAAAAAAATAATAATAAAACGGCCACTTGGAGCCGCGAGCAGGGCGAGAGTGTTTTATTTTCTGGGGATCTGGCTGCCTGGCGACCCTTGGACCTTGTGTGAACAGAACAGCCGGAGCTAATCGGTACCCGGTGAATGGGTGGGGGGATTCTGGTCGGGGGAGGGAGCTGATTTGTCTAGCTGCCCAGGGATAAGAGCCGGGCCTCCGCCGAGCCAGGAAGAAGGGACATTCCCCAAAAGAGGGAGGGTTCTGTTGGAGGACAGGGAAGGGTATTTTTCATTTTTATTTTTCGACATCTGTCTGGCTGCCTGCACCACCCCATAGCTTTGGGGAGCAGATAAGCTGACCTGAAGCAGCATCAGGCTGAGAGCAGATGCGAATCTGCAGAATCAAACTGAATTACGTAGCAACCCGGTGACGCTGGTGCTGGGCCCCAGAAGGGGCGGAGTTGGCCATCTTTAGCACTCTGCACTGACTAACATCAGAGCTACAGCTACTCTGGGGAGTCCAGGAAGTGGGACATGCTTGATTAATTTCCACGAGCCCAGCTAAGGTCCCTTCCATAAGGGGGTTGGTCTAGAGGAGGAATTATTTTGGGTCCTGTATTTCGCAAAAAAAAAAAAAAAAAATT